>OY829915.1:229711748-230025193 GCA_963691935.1 Nephrotoma guestfalica
GACGCTCACTTGCAAAAGGCTGAACAGGCTCGTAATCATATGGCTGCAGACCGGATGGCAGCATCCGAAGGCATTTTTGTATTTTCTTTTGACTTGGAAAAAACTTTACACTTTCCAAAATTGACTACATCGGTAGCTTACTATAAATGAAATTTATATGTTTATAATTTTGGATGCCACAATGTTAATAAAAATATAAGTCACATGCTCGTTTAGCCAGAAACTGAAGGGTCTCGCGGGTCTCAGGAAATTTCTTCATGTCTAGTAAAGTATATAAAGATTTGTGCTAAAAATTGTAAAAAAATAATAACCTATTCAGACTCATGTATGGGACAAGACAGAAATATTAAAACTGTTTTAAGTTTATTAAAATTACTTCAAAGTACAGAAATACAAGTCGAATCAATTGAAATAAAATTTCTGGTAAGTGGACACAGTTACTTGTCTAATGATTCACAATTTGCTATTATCGAATCTCAAGCAAAAAAAAATGAAGAATTTTTTTAATAACTTTCAATAACAGAAAGGTAACAGTTACCGGGATACCTGTAAACTGCAATGGATAAAAATAGAAAAGTCGGAACCCCACCTCATACAATTCAAGTGTGACTTTAACGAAGATCCCGAATTTAATGCCATTAATATAAGAAAATGTGTAGCAGGTAGACCAGTATGTCTGAAAAAAGTAGACCAGCCTTTATTACATCCAACAGGTAGAACTGTGAGAAGAGAAAAGAGGAAAGATATGATGGACTTGTTGAAGTTCATTCCTCCTATTAAATATGAGTATTATAAAGCTTTCAGGGAAAATCGACAGGACGGGAGCTCCAATACAGCTAACGAAGAAGACATAATTTATATTGATGATAAATTAATTTAAACAAAGTAATTTTACTGGTATTATTATGTAACAGTAACAGAATAGTTAGTATTTATTTTTCTGTCGCACTTTTGGTGAAATTGGATTATTTCTTGTCTTCTTCTGATTAAGGGCTTCATAAAAAACAACGTTACACATTGATAATACTTTATTGAACCAATATACATTTACACTAAATGCTCAAACTGTCTGCCACCGACTCTGATACACGCCCGAGATCACCAAATAAAAGCTCTTTTGAGAAATCGCGCATAACGCCGCTGAGTAAATTTTGAAGCGGCTTCCTGGACACGACTACGTAACTCTTCTAAACTCCTGAGCAGTTTAGAGTAGACCTCTTCTTTTAGGCAGCCCAGTAAAAAAAATCCAGCGAATTCAGGTCCGGGGAACGTGGAGGCCACAAAATGGGCCTCAGACGGCCAACCTATCTATCTGGATATGTGGAATTTAAATACGCCCGAACGTTTACTGCATAGTGCGCAGGACACCCATCATTCTGGAGCCAATGGGATTTTCTCACCTCCTCATTCTGGGACACCCTGTATAATGAAAATTTTCCCTAGTAAAAAAATAATTCTAAGGCTGAATTTGTGTTAATAATTTTTTTTCACTTGCCAAATCGATTAACTCCATTAATCACAAATTTTTTTTAGTAATAATAGCAATTATTCCAAGGATAAAAGATGCGTCTGCAGTAATACAGTCTACATCGTATTTTTGAATTTGTAATTTAAAAAGAATTTTAAAAAACAATTTATAGTATTTTGTTATTTTTCTCATCTTCTTGTTTTATGGAGTTAATCGTTTTGGCATATGAAGCATCCATTTATTACAATCATGCCATGAGAGAGCAAAGTTGCGTAATATTCTGATATCAAGTTAATATCGTTCCTATTGAAAGAAATCATGAAATACTTTAAACATTTTTCAATTAATTAACCTTAACTAATCGTATAATAATATTTGAAGATTAAAAAATTTTCCAACTAAAATCGTAAACACCTCCACAAAACCAAAAACAGTGTTACCGGATCTCCAAACTAATAACCATCACTTAAGCTAATCATCAATCTAATCAGCCTCCCTCATCACTAATAATTCGCCAACAAATTAGAGAAATCACATATATGGTTGTAGTATGCAAATTAAATTAATTAACTGGGTAGATAGACTTAGCATCATTAGCATGATTTTTTTTTGTTGTAAATACGTATTAAGTAGTTCACAATAATCATTTATCACTATCAACCGTAATTATCAACTGTATACGAGTGTAAAGCTTGGGTAAAGTACACAAGTCCATACAAGTTGCTTAATTACTCCTGCAATTACCTGTGTACTGTATACATACCGTTTTATGTGTACGGGTACGTAAGAGAGTAATCAAAGATGTAATCAAGACTCGCTATTTATTATGCATAATTTATAAAACAAAAACTTTTGTTATTTAATAAGTGGGTTATTACATTTTATTATTAGTTTATTTCTTTTATATATAAAGAAAATGACATTCATGTCACAAGGAAAATATGAAATATTAAAATAAATTTTAAATGTTATTTCAATAATCGCAGAGAGACCACACACAAAATATTTTCGCTGTTCTTATTATTGAAATAAATCATTTTTATTTATTTATTTAAAAATAATAACAATAACAATAATGAAAAATTAAACCGAGAAAATATTTTTATTTATTTAAGAAAATTTCAAGAAAATGTCATCGTCGCAACTAAAATAACGAACGATTTTTATTTTTTAAATATGCAGGTGGAGAAAGGTGATTTTATATAAAGGTACTCGTGTACGATTTCTATAAAATAGTTTTTTGCAATTAATTGTTGTGTCGGTGTGGGTGGTTGACATACTATATAGATTAAAAAATATAAATTAAAAGAGTAATCGCGCGTTTGTGGTGTGCAATAAGTTTCCACTTCATAATATCACTCTCACTTGTACTTGTCTCGGAAAAATTTTAAACGGTTTTTTGTAAAACAGATTGTTACAGGCTGTGGGTGGTTGCCTTTTTAGAGAGGTGTGCCAAAATATATCAAATTTTATTTGAATGCAGACTAAATTAGGTTAGTTTTGTCATTCACACTGATTTGGAAATTGGTTTCAACGTGATTACGACTGGTTTATACATTGGGGATTTTATTAAATTGTGGGAAGGGTTGTCATCAACTTTTAGTAAAAATTTATAATGGTTTTATTTTAATCTAAATTAAATTTAGTTTAGGATATGATAGCAACGTTGTGCCGTATTGTCTACGTATTGTCTACACCGCGTAGAAACCAGCAAAATTCTATGATTTTTTTTTTTTGTTGGATCCATTTTGCCGCAATGGAGATTTATTTCTACCTCACATTTGAAAATTTGGAATCCAAGTCTTTATATGGCAATGTCGTACCCGTACCCGTATGTATATAATATGTGTTGCTATGTTTGGAAAACGGAATGATAAGAAAAAATGAATATCTCTTGCATATACTCGTACCTTAGCTGTGTCAGTACAATTTTAAAATACATCGAAATACATGCAATTGTTAATCCCTTCGTAACCTCGAATTTTATTGTAATTAAAGCATACATGCGATTTCTGTATGCAATTTTGGGTTATTCTGGTTGATAGCGAGATATTATATTTACATCGAGGTGAGGTAATCAAACTTCGAACGTCTTGGTAACCTCATCTCGATGAGAAAATAATATCTGGCTATCAGCAAGAATAACCCAAAATTTTAAAAATTTGATAAAATTCAAAAACCTATGTTAAAAATTAGAACTTTACAGAAACGGTACTCAATAAACAAAATCATTACTATGCAATAAAATGGTAAACCACAAATTCATGTAAGTACAGGGTGTCCGCCGGGAAGGTATACTACTTTGTTTTGCCGCCATTTAAGCGAATATTAGTATTGACAGTTCATACTTGACAGTCGTGAAGTAGACACGTGGCAAATTTATTATGGAAAAATATTCGATAAACCATCGTGTTTTAATCGTTAAAACATTTTATCAAAATCAATCATCGATTACTGTGACGAGGAGAAAGTTACGTGAAATTTTTGGCAGAAACAACTTGCCAACAAAACGCACTTTTTATCGTGTAGTGAATGATTTGAAAGAAAGAGGGTCTGTAAGTGATAGGCCCAAGCATGGGCCACAACGTACTGCAAGATCGGCTGAAAACATTACTGCTGTTCAAGAAAGTGTTCAAAACAATCCATCAACCTCAATTCGACGCCGTGCTCAGGAGCTTGGTCTTCAAAGAACAAGTTTGGCCACAATTTTGCACAAGGATTTGCATTTGTTTTCATTTAAGATTCAGTTGACACAAGGGCTTCTTCCACAAGACCATTTACGCCGCCGTACATATGCCAATAGGATGTTACAGCTCGCCCATGACAACCCCGATTTTCATGAAAAAATCATAATGAGTGACGAGGCACTTTTTCATTTAAATGGATATGTGAATAAACAGAATAGTCGGTTCTGGGCAATGGAAAACCCTCACATTATTCATCAGTCACCTTTACATCCATTAAAAGTGACAGTCTGGTGAGCAATTTGGTAAGGAGGAATCATTGGACCTTACTTCTTTGAAAATGAAAACGGCGTAACGGTAACTGTGAATGGGGAGCGATATCGTGATATGATTGAAAACTTTTTAACGCCACAACTGCATACTTTGGGCTTGATTAACATGTGGTATCAACAAGACGGTGCCACGTCGCATACAGCCAGGATTACAATGGAATTACTGCGAGAACTCTTTCCACAACAAGTTATTTCAAGAAAATGGTGATGTTGATTGGCCTCCACGGTCGCCTGATTTGACTGCTCCGGACTTCATTTTGTGGGGATATCTAAAAAGCAAGGCTTTTGCAAACAAACCAGAAACGCTTGAGCAACTCAAACAAAATATTCGTGATGAAATTAATGAAATACCGCGTAAATGTGTGAGAATTTAATGAAAAATGTGCTCAAAAGGGCTCGCATTTGTGAGGCTAACAGAGGCGGACATTTATCTGATATTGTATTCCATACATAATTTCCGACATTAAATAAAACATTTATCAATATAAGATCCATTCTCTTTCATTTAATCAAAAATCATAAACAAACAAAGTAGTATACCTTCCCGGTGGACACCCTGTATTAATAACGCAGGTATCAAACAATACACATTTTATGAAAAATCTGGTAAAATTATTGAAATACCCCAATATTTATATGAAGCTTGTAAATTCAACAGCCAAAAAATCGATTGAACTGAGAACCCATTCGTATAGTGCCGTATTTGTATCCTACCATTTTGCTTAAAAAATTGATTCTGAACTTGGATAATGAAAGTGGATAGACTATTCGTTTCGAAAACAGACGGCATTGCACAGAGAATTTCATTCATAGCCGCGAATTTAGCTCCGTACCGTATTTTATTTGGTCTAGTTAAATTAGATCTTGGAACTCGATTCCGAATAGATTTAAAAAATTTAGTTTTTTAAAACGTTTGCAAAAATTAGCTGATTAGCTGATTACGGAACAATATACCATTTCGTCAGGAGTTTTTGTTTTTTTGATTCCTTATTATGACGGATTCAAATTCAGCTTGAAAAGCTCAATCTAGAATCTTCTCTATCTTTCACGCGTCGGTTCGATCTCCCATTTTGTAAAAATCTATGTAAATTTCAGGTAACGTACATAAATATGTTATTTAACATAGTCGTGCTATGATCCTTCCTCTATCTAGAACAGTAAGCATTTTCATGATATTTAAACTAGGAGCTGAGATTATGGTTTTTCTCGTCAACAATATAGTTTCCCATACAAATGACCATTATCGAAAAACGGTCCAATCGTAATTGATATGCACATGGCTATTCTCTATGCTCTACCGGAGGCAGATGCAACTGGTGGTTTTTTATCTGCCAATATTTCTGTTTTTTGCAGGTGGTGTTGACAATTTCATAATAAACCTTTTAAAAGTTTGATTTAGTTCTATTCTTTTTTCGAAATTATCATGTTTTGTAAAAGAAATGTCCAAATGGTAACAACAATTACAAAATGGTAAAAAATTAAATTTCTCTGATAACAGCAAAAAAGTACCCATTTGCCCATTTGTAATGCAATATAATATGTGGCGCTAGAGTACCAATCTGACATATTTGTTTTGTCAAAATTTAATTATAACTTTCATAATCTTGGAAATTCGTAATTGATCTGTAAAACTGTCAGTTCCAGTTGACAACCTCGTACTGAAAAACAATAAGAAATCAACAAAACAAGTAATAATCTACATTGTCTACGAATATTCTACATATTCTTCGAATTTTTGACATTGTATCCAAAATAAAGTGTCTACACTATTTCGACACCAACATGTCGACAATTCCGAATTACGCGTAGACGCACAACACTGGTTCTTAGTCTTTCAAATTTTGTAATGATGCTAGGAACAGCCTCGAAAATGACGTGCATCCAAAGTCGTTTTCTATTCGGAATTACTTTGGATCCCGCTGTTTATATTACTCTAAGAACGGAATGCTTTATGTCCAAACAAGTTTTATTATTTACTTGCAATTAAAAGCTTATTTTGTATATACAAAAGATAAATGAAAATACCCTCTCAACAACCAATACGTTTTTGTTGTATCTCAATTCCAATTCCTCCTTTTTCTTTGTGGTATGAGCTTTCCGACGAAGCTTAGTGCCTAATGGCATGCTAAGATACATAGCAATACTAGGATATGCTATTTCTTGATGATTGATAAACACTGACAATATTTTATTTCTTTGATTTAGATTAATTTAGTTTTATCCGTCATATTACGGTCTAGTTCTGTATTTATTTATGACACCTACCGACACCTATATATCTTGATCAAAAACAATGAAAAATATTTATCATTTCAATTTTTCGTATCGTGCTAGTTTCGACTATCATCATTTGAAAGCAATACGCTGGCTACAATGAAAATATGTGATGTTGATGTCCGGAAATAAAAACGGGGTGCTATACTGTTCTTGTTAAAATCACACTGCAAAACTTTCATAATTTTGACTAAATAAAAATTTAATACTTTAAGCGGAAAAACAGGTTACGCTATTCACCACAAGAGGAAACTCGATCGCAAAACCGATTTCTGCACTTCACCCTCATTTTCTATAAAAAATCATTCAAGTGTAATAAAATATCAAAAGATTCCATTAAATTGTCAAATTGGTTGACCTCCGCTAAGAACTTCGCTGTTTATGATGAAATTTGATTTGGTATTTTTTGTACTGAAAACTCTGGAGTCTGTTAATGCTGAACGGGACTCGTATAATTTCCTAAACTGTATTCTCGAATTTTAATGTGGTAGGTTTTATTGCATTCCTTACAATCATTTTACAAGTTAGCGGAAAAAGCCGTTTATGCTACTCGTCACAAGAGTCAGCTCGATCGCAAAACAGATTTCTGCATTTTAAAAATAAAATTTCAAAAGCTTCTATTAAATTGTGAAATGGTTGACCCCTTAAGAACTCGGTTATTTTTGAACTAGTTATGATGAAATTTGATTTGTAGTATTGGTAGGGACCCTCAATTGAGTTTTGAATAGACTCTGGAATCTGTTCATTCTGAAAAGAAAACGAGTAACCGTAAACTGTATTCCGAAATTTGATTTGGAAAGTTTAGCTGTGTTCGTTGCAAGATGCCAACATTTAATCCGTGCTATTTTATTTTTTTATTTTCAGATATATTTAGGAAAAAGTTCTGAAATTTGCTGGACAGAACTCGGGTCTTTTTTATTCTTTTTCTTTTTTCTCTATCTATCTCTCTCTATCTCTCTCTATTTCTTAAGATATTGACTAGAAAGTGGGGCTGAAACAAGCTAGTTAGAGTAACAATTCATAAAATTTTGTGTTTATGTTTCACTTGCTAATTTTCTTTAGGTTACTCGTACAGGTTTAGCATTTCCAATTAACGATTCTGCCGACTAAACGGTACAGTGGTTAAAACTTAGGCGTTTTGATCGGGAGGTCCCGGGTTCGATCCTGATAGGGGCAGGATGCAAATGGGATTTTTCATCATCTGATTGCGATAAGTGATGGAAATGAACACAACTATGACTCCCTATCAGATTGTTGAACTTATAAACCGACCCATCTTCAATGCTAGTACTGTTGGTTGGTATGGAGCTAGAAAATGTGCAGATGGTTATACTTAAATCGGATGACATCGTTTTGGTAGGCAGCTGCGTAAGGTAGGATGTAAAACGCGAACCGCGAAATAGTTGGGAATGCTTCGGCCCCAAAACAGATTTTTTCTTTGTAGAGGTCTTTTATACTTTTAACCGTTTTGTAGCTTTATTCGTTACACTCCATATAGTTGAATTACAGGTCCTGCGCTTAAGTTTTGCTACCGTATTAGCCGAATTTGGTGTTAAAACCTAGAACTTAGTTCTTTTTATCCCGACGTAGTCTTTCAACCACCACAACATTATTTTTGTGTAAATCAAGATAGAATGTTAAATTTATGACAAAAGACAGGATGAATCTAATCAAGTTTGAAATGCAAAATCATCCCAATTTGACAGAAAATTTCAGAATATGGTTGAATATGGAATCAATAAGTTGAACATATACAGGGTGTCCGCCGGGAAGGTATACTACTTTGTTTTGCCGCCATTTAGGCGAATATTAGTATTGACAGCTCTTACTTGACAGTCGTGAAGTAGACACGTGGCAAATTCTTCCACAAGACCATTTTTTACTATTTATTTGCCGCCGTACATATGTCAATAGGATGTTACAGCTCGCCCATGACAACCCCGATTTTCATGAAAAAATCATAATGAGTGACGAGGCACATTTTAATTTAAATGGATATGTGAATAAACAGAATAGTCGGTTCTGGGCAATGGAAAACCCTCACATTATTCATCATTCACCTTTACATCCATTAAAAGTGACAGTCTGGTGTGCAATTTGGTCAGGAGGAACCATTGGACCTTACTTCTTTGAAAATGAAAACGGCGTAACGGTAACTGTGAATGGGGAGCGATATCGTGATATGATTGAAAACTTTTTAACGCCACAACTGCATACTTTGGGCTTGATTAACATGTGGTATCAACAAGACGGTGCCACATCGCATACAGCCAGGATTACAATGGAATTACTGCGAGAACTCTTTCCACAAGTTATTTCAAAAAATGGTGATGTTGATTGGCCTCGCCGGACTTCTTTTTGTGAGGATATCTAAAAAGCAAGGCTTATGCACACAAACCAGAAACGCTTGAGCAACTCAAACAAAATATTCGTCATGAAATTAATGAAATACCGCGGGAAATGTGTGAGAATGTAATGAAAAATGTGCTCAAAAGAGCTCGCATTTGTGAGGCTAACAGAGGCTGACATTTATCTGATATTGTATTTCATACATAATTGCCGACATTAAATTAAACATTTATCAATATAAGATCCATTCTCTTTCAATTAATCAAAAATCATAAACAAACTAAGTAGTATATCTTCCCGGCGGACACCCTGTATTATCGGAAATGATTTCTTATCAAAACATAATTGTAAGATTGATTATTCTAATTACAATCTCGAAATTCCAACCAAAAACGAAATAATTGTATTAAAACTTACCACGAACTCTTAAGTATCATTGCCAGCTCGAGCTGAAAAAACGTTTACAATTCATCTAAATATTCCTAATAATACAGATTTTTTTGCTCAGTCTCGTGAAATTTTAAATGGAGTTCATATTGCCAACTCAATTGTAAATTCTAAAAATAATTTAACTACTCTAAGTCTTGTTAATACGAACGATTACGACGTGGACATAGAAAAGTTAGATTTATCGCTACAAAATTTAGATGAATTCGAAGTTTTTCATTTACGATCATGGTCCAATAATATTAGTAATCGGTTGGAAATAATTCAAGCATCGCTTATTCAGATCACCTTAACTCAGAGGAAAAGAAATCGATCTTAAACATTTGCCGCAAATACAACGATATCTTTTATTTGCCGGGTGATAAACTTACCGCAACGGATGTTACTCGTCATATGCCAGAATCAACCAAAAGTGAAATCAATAATCAGATTGCTCAAATGCTAGATGATAAAATAATCGAAACTAGCAAAAGCCCGTGAAATTTTCCTCTCGTAATAGTACCAAAGAAAACTACCGACGGACAAAGAAAATGGGGAATTGTTGTTGACTTTCGGAGGCTAAATAATGTCACGGTAAACGATATTTTTCCATTACTCAATATCTTAGACATTTTGGACCATCTCGGTAAATCAAAATATTTTTCTACGATAGATCTCGCAAATGGTTATCACCAGATATCCTTAGATGAATCTGACAAAGAAAAAACTGCATTTAGCACGTGGTTAGGCCATTTCCAGGTCAAGCGAATGCCGTTCGGGTTGAATGGCGCGCCGGCTACATTTCAACGCTGTATGAACCATATACTACGTTATAGTGACAGGCCATAATCTAAGAGATCACAATTCAAAACTAGAATCTGTCTTTGCTTGTTTTAAGGATAACAATTTAAAAATTAATTTAGGGAAATGTCAGTTTTTGTCTAAGGAAATTGTTTATCTTGGGCATCATGTAACCGAACATGGAATTAAACCTGACCCATAGAAGGTTACTGCCATTCGAAGTTATCCTCAATCTGAAAATCAAAAACAAATTAAATCCTTCATTGGTTTAACTGGATAATACAGGCGATGCATCAATAAGTACTCAAAAATAGCAAAACCATTGACCCATCTATTAAAAAAGGAACAATGATTCATTTGGGATGCTTTTTGTGAAGAATCTTTTTCTAAATTATAAAAAGCATTAATAAATCCGCCAATACTCCAGTACCCGGATTTTGCCGAACAATTTATTATAACCAAGGATGCAAGCGATACGGTCGTAGGGGCTATACTTTCCCAACAAAACAAATAATTTCGATTTACCTATGGCGTATGCTATTAGAAAGTACTTTTGGCGATGGTATGGGCTGTTGAATATTTCCGGCCATACGTTTATGGTCGACCATTCACAATCGTCACGGACCATAAACCATCATTATGGCTTAATAATTTAAAAATCCATCATCTCGCTTGATTAATCCATAAACCTGGGAATATGAATCTAAACGCGGACACGCTCAGCAGAATTAAAATTAATAAAACCGATCCAGAATTGCATGTTGTTACTCGATCACAACAAAAGCAATTAAATGAAACGAAATTAGATCAATCAACTCTCAATCCTAATATCAAAGTTGACAATACTAAAATAATACAATTAACCGATGATGCTGAAATAGACAAAATAATTCAAGAGTTTCATTCAAGTCCAGTCGGAGGTCATCAAGGAGTATTTCGTACCGCCGAAAGGCTGAATCGATATTATTATTTCAAAAATTTATATTCGAGAATTAAAACGTGTATACGCTCTTGTGAGTTAGGCCAAAAAATAAATAAAATACCGATGCAGATCACTTCTACTTCCTCAGCCCCTTTTGAAAAAATTTTTTTGGACATTGTGGGTCCTCTGCCTATATCGTATCAAGAAAATAAATACATTCTAACTGTTCAAGATGATTTGACTAAATTTTCCATGGCTTTTCCGATGCCTAATCTAGAAGCAAATACTATAGCACGTGTATTTGTAGAGAAATTAATATGTATCTTAGGCGTTCCCCGACAAATACTTTCAGATCAGGGAGCGAATTTTATGAGCGAAATATTTGCTAACGTCTGCAAATTGTTAAAAATTAAAAAATTAAATGCATCTGCTTATCGCCCAGAAACAAATGGGGCTTTAGAACGTTCTCACCGTACCTGGGTTGAATATCTGAGAATTTACACTCCTGCCGATGATCAAAATTGGGACACTTGGCTTCCATTTGCTATTTTTACGTTTAATACTACTCCACACACAACAACGAAATTTATGCCATACGAATTACTGTTCGGATATAAACCATCTTTACCTATTTCTTTAATGCGCGAGCCTGAAATGGCTTACAAGTACGCCGATTATATGTTTGAAGTGAAAAATCGGATTCAAAATTCGTTCGACGTAGCGCTGTATATTTAAATTCTGTAACTCGCTTTTAGTACATAACCACATATATAGTTGTTAATATTAATTATAAACACTTAATTATTTTTGAAGAAGTATAATATTTTTATATAATGTATCGAATATAGGAATACAGTCGAATACAGGACTTACAACATTACTGAACGTTTCATATAAGCACTTGAATTTAAACTAAAATGTACACTGTGTAATTCAAAAACTATGGCACTTAGAACGATTTTGATTACATGTTTGAAAAGAGCGGAAAAAATTAAAAATAACCAAAAAACCTCATTTTAGACTTACACTTTTGGATCGACTTTTGGAAATGTCGCCCCGTTCAGTATCGATAATACCATCCATTTCATATTTGTATTTGAAATTTTTAATTTAAAAACTGCTTGTAAAAGTAAGAATTGGTTTAAAACATTTCCGGTGATCCACTTAGTTTAGGTCAGAAATTATTTCCTAAGTTGTCTACGTTGTCTACATTGGCAACATCAGCGACGCAAAAAATCGCTATGTAATCTACGTAATAGATTAGTGCCGATAACCCTGATCAGTATCTGTCTATAGACTTTTTGGCGGTTTCCGTTATGACTCTTTTAATAAAGTCATGTAAATTTAATACGCGCATTTAGTGCCGAGTATTTTTATTTTGTTCGATCACAAAACGCTCAATAAAATTTCAAGGCTGCCACAAAGTGTACTAATAGGCCACTAAACTTGATAAACATATTTATTCGCATGATCATTGTAATTATGTCAGAAATTCAATTTACATTGAAATTTTATTTAAATTAGCTATATAATAACTAGATACTCGACCAAGGTAAATTTTGGGTCGTTTTACTTCCGCACCAAGTAAATTAAAAATCTAAGCACAAAACCATAAATCACAAAATGACATCAATACACGCCAGTCATCAACAACGAAAACCTATTATCGATCAGAATCTGTTACACACATAAATAACTTTCTTATAATATCTCAATTTTCTTTTTATCACCATTGTAAAGTATCCAAATCTTACACACGTATATAGCGTAAACGGTTTAAGAGAAGAAAGTAAATTAAAAATTAAGTTAATTAAAAAATTAAAATGTATTATGGAGATTCCCATGAAAAATCAATAAAATTTGCATGCGTGAAAATTTTAATTTTCTCCTCGTATTATTATCGCGATGGTTTTGTTGTTGACAATTTATACCTTGGAAAAGGTATCCATATACACAACTATTTTAAGACTATACAAAATTAGTTTGATGATAGTTGAGATAATACGATTTGTTTTTTAATTAAATTAATTTTATGCATTTACATGTACGAGATTATTTATGTACTCGATCTTAGCGAATATGATGCGGCGGTTTGTTTACCTACAGTAAAAAATGAAAACTTTCTGTAAACATGCAGATCGATATACGATTTGGCTGGCGAGCAGGTTGCATTAATAATGAAACGAGTATATATACTCGTATATATTGTATTGACCACCGCATATACCATCACGATTCGCTTGCAGATCAATCGACGTGATTTCGATGTAATATACATGACATCAAATCTCAATTTTATATTTCAAATTGTGTTAGCCTACTTTTCATTCGAACAATATTCGTGTCCAATTGTCCAATTATCCATTGATCGACAATCAAGCAAATGTTTTTAATAGTTTTGGTTCTGTATTCAGTTTTTCATATAAATCCGTATTCCAAACCAATAAGATTTTACTTTTACGTAAAAAATCTGTGTAAAATCAAATTTTACGAAAACGTATAGACAATAAAATATTTTTTTTTCTGTAAAAGATACACAGCATAAGATAAGTCAATCAATCATTTAAAATAAGCCAATAGTAGAAAATACGTATGAGACAGATAGTGAAATTACTACACAGCCTAGGAAAGTAGCTTCATGTATCGTGCGCGGCCAGTTTCATTTCAAGTAGTTTATCGCTTTTTATTACTTCTGTTGCATGCCGTTTTTATTCAAATTTATGTTGCAATTCAATGCAAATTTGTTCTGTTTCAATATTGTTTGTGATTAAAAAAAATTGTATCGGAAAAAATTCAGAAATGAAAATTGAATTAATTAAAATTGGAAAATTTGTCAGAATATTCAATGTTCACTTACTATTCAATGGATCGATATGAGATAAATCTGTTTGAATGTATGAATATCATAATGGAATTCGGTAAATTTTATTGGTGGCTTTCATTCCTCCTTTTTACTAAGCGTATGGGCATTTAAATTTGGATTTGAGGAAAATGTTTTAAAACCAAAATAATTACTTGCATGTTAGGCAACTATCCTTTCGTGTAATTAGCTACCAAGTTTCTATTTTTATGCCGATGTAATCGCTGTAGGTATTTCCTTGCTTGTTTATTTTTATTTACTCGGTGACGTATTGCATTTTTGCTTTTTGCAAGTCCCAATGAAGGTTGTCGTTCCTAATGTACCACGATTTTGAAAGCATTGTATCATTTGTTCATTACTCTTCTTGGCACAACCACAAAGTTGGATTCCATAGTTATTCCATACTTATTTTGCTTTTGCAGCTCAGAATTTCAGCCAGTGAGCCAGTACAGGCCAAGAATGGTCTATAATGAAAACCATATTTCTTGAAAGACTCATCTCAGAAAAAAAATCTCTTTTTAAGAACCCCAATTTTGACCAGCTAGAAAAGCCGGTTTGGAATACACAATTTTACTATTAATTTGTGACAACATAACACCCGGGGTTAACTGTTCAGTAGTTTTCAAAATACTACAAACACGCAATAAATTAATATTTCAAGCAGCAGCCCAGATATTTTAACTTTTCAAAATGATTACGAAAAAGACTTGTGATCGCTATATTACGCTCCGAAACTTTAGTAAGATTCTCTAATCAAGAAATAAATTTCATGAAAGACTCATCTAGATTTCATATAAGGCAAATATTGTCCATCACATCTATGTTTGCCTTAGTATGAAAATATTCGCAGATGAAGAATATTTTTTTCTTAAAAAAAGAAAACATATGTTTAAATTAAGAATAATTTTCTGTTTGAAATAATAGGTACGGAATGCTAGTTGTTTTTTATTAATTTGTGTGCACAAAACACCCTGTTAAAGTTAGCCGATAGTTTCCAGCCGAAAGTAAAAAAATCGATAATGCAGATAGTGTCTTTACTATCTCAGCCGAAAATATAATATGTTATGTCAAATATTAATATGCATCAGCCGAAAGTGTTTTTATACCAAAAATATTTGTTTTCTACAACAACAACAAAATTCCACTGAAACCATTAAAAATAAAACACTAAACAACATTTTTAATAGCAGTTTTAGTTGTTCGGCAAAATTCATTTTACTATTGGGAAATTGCAAATAAACACAAAGTACAAAATTTGAAAATTTATAAAAATTGACCATTTAATGTGTCATGGTTGGAAATAGATTCAAATGAAAGATCTTAATGATGCTCGCACCTGGAAAAAATTTCAGGTCAATTTTCATGTGGGGAGTCCGGGAAAACTCTATTGAATATATCGCACACACAATATTTGAAAATTTCTAAATATTGACCGTCTAGGTATAGTATCATGGTTGGAAGTAGATTCAAATGAAAGACCTTAATGATGCTCGCACCTGGAAAAAATTTCAGGTCAATTTTCTTGTGGGGAGTCCGGGAAAACTCGTACACACAAAATTTGAAAAATGGTTTAAAGTGTCATGGTTGGAAATAGATTCAAATGAAAGATCTCAATGATGCTACGACCTAAACAAACTCGACGCTCGTTATTAAGTAAATACAGATAAAATCAAATTAACGAATTTCGCGTGAATCAGTGGTGTTGCATTTTTGACATTTTCGAGTCTAGGCCATTAATGTTCGTTGTGTATTAATTTCGCAGATTTTATGAAGGATTATATTATAATACATATAGTACTAATGATCCACTTAATCATGCTGTATAAGATAGCAGAAAATTCCCAGCAGAAAATGTATTTTGGCTATTCATTGCTAGAGGCATCACTATCACAAAAAGGAAATTGTTAATATTTCCTAAACAATCATCACACTTCTACATTACCTCCTACTTTAATAGTTAATTATTGTCCATTCTAACCCCGTTGTTGACATTAGCTATATTGGTATAAGAAATAATTTATATAATTAGAAAGTTACATGAAGTGTCAAATATAAACAAAAAACAACTTCACTTACCTATCGATAATTCCAAACTATTTTGCAGACACAGGTTCTTTTGGTGCGTGTTTTATAAAATCAAACGAAGGACTAAACGTCTTGTATTCATTTACAAACACAAAAATTCGGATGTTTCTCGACAAAGGCAACTAGACGAAAAAACTTCTACAAAGTTCCTTTAAAGTGATTCAAACACTGCTTCGAAGGAAAAGCGATCGTGGCACTCATCGAGCCGACATCTTTTTTATTCCCATTTTTTGTGTACAATGTTTATTGGCATTCCATATGATTCGTCTCCCACCATTACTACTTCATGCACGTTAGTACGGCGAACAACTAGAATTACGTCATGAACATTTTCCTCGATTTCCTCAAGGCGGTCATCATCAAAAACAGATGTGTGGCCACGTTAAAATTTCACTATCCAAAATAACGTCGAAATCTTATGTTTCCATTGTATCCGTGTAGTAGTAATTGCTGTCAAATCAACACTAACTTATGAATCAATCTGAAGTTTCGCATGACGTCATTTAAAGGATGGTGATACACGAGGAAGAATGGTAATATTAGTCTCCCTCAGCAACGTCACCTCTCTTCAAATACGGATACTTATCTTGTCCACGCTCGCATTTCAAAATGTTTCATTCATTAAGTTTTGCAGCATTCCCTTTCTTGATGATCAACGTATTATTCAAGTATTCCTCTCCCCGTGGATTGTTGCTGCAAGATTCAAACTTCAATCGTTTCGGTTGATGATAATATCGTCGTATATATTTTTCATATTCCTGTTCTCTTTCTATCACAACCACTCGTGACGTTTCTTTCTACTACTGCAAATGTGTTCATTCGCTTAACTATTACATTGTGGCAGCCCTTACTGTACAGTAAACGCTCGATTTAATGGACTAATTGGGGGTGTCCGTTAAATCCGAATGTCCGTTAAATCCGAATGTTTTTTAATTTAATCGATTCGATCGAATTTAATCTGAGAAAGTCAGGCATTTCTTAGCCGATTATGTTGGGATTGGGTATGCTGGATGGAAATGGGATTCTTAATTGATTTTTGGAAGAAGTTCTGGAATTAGACTACCTGGAACGGAACGCGACCAATTGTCAACCGACTATGATGGGATTTTGTTTGTTGGATGGAATTGAGATTCATAAACAGGTTTTGGAAGAAGTTCTGAAATATGGCCATCTGGGACGGAACTTAGACATGTCTTAGCCGATAATGATGGGATTGAGTATTCTTGATAGAAATGGGATTTTTAAATGTTTTTTGGAAGAAGTTCTGGAATATGACAAACTAGGACAGAAATTGGACATTGTGGGTGAAATGAGATTACTAAATAATTTGTGGAAAAAGTTCATATTCCATGTTCCCGCGAACAGTTTTCTAGGTCGTTGTTGATAAGAATACTATAAATTTATCGGAGTAGGGTTCATAACGTAATTTTATGTGAGAGTATGAAGTTGGCCTGCCACTTAACCTACCAATTCCATGAGTGGTGGGTGTTCGAGTGGTTACGTACTAGTGATAGATGTTCAGCATTACCAGAAACTTGTTAGCATTACGAGCCGCTTGCTTCAAGAAAAATGCCTGCTTAATACCGAGTTTCGTGGCCATATTCAAGAATTTCTTCCCAAAATCAATTAAGAATCCCATCTCCATCCTACATGCTCAATCCCATCATAATAGGTTAAGAAATGACTGAGTTCGGTCCCGGGTGGCCATATTTCAGAATTCGTTCCCGAAATCATTTAAAAATCCCATTTACATTCAACATACCCAATCCAATCATAATCATTTAAAAATTGATCGAGTTCCGTCGGGGATGGCCACATTCCAGTATTTATTCCCAAAATCATTTAAGAATCCCATTTCCATCCAACATATCCAATCCCATCATAATCGGTAACCGAAAAATGGAAAATAAAAAATTGTCCGTTAAATCGAGCGACCGTTAAATCGAGGCCCGTTAAATCGAGCGTCCGTTAAGTCGGGGTTCGTTAAATCGAGCGTTTACTGTTTAGCGTTTGTATGCTGCCTCGTATTCAACGGTAAACCATACTTCATTGATTGTTCGTTCACACGTTAGCCCTCAAATATAGTTTTAATTTAACGAATCTAACAGCATTAAATAATCCGAACAGTGTTACATCTCCCCACGTAATACTCGCTTGTTATAGAGCTGTATTTTACATAACTTTCGAATGTGTGACCGGCCATATCTAAGCTCTAATTAGCGGGTACATTTTACAATACGTCTGTTGTTTAGTATTGCACAGCCACATCGAGTTGTTCAAATACGTCCAATCTATTATGGTGAGAAATTCTCGAACGGGTGGCCCACTATTGAACTTTATATGATTGTTGTGTGACCCACCGATCCACCGCTGATCCCGATTTCGGAACATTCTTGCGCAAAAACGAATGATGAGCGGCTTTGAGAAGTTCATTAGTTTAGTATGAGGATTAGAAGTGAAGGTTGGATCAGGAAATAACCATGGACGCGTAAAAGCTCATTTTTTTTATTCTAATATTAAAACGATTTATATTAGCCTTAAAAGGCTATTGCCTTTAGAAATCAAACAAATTTACATGATTAGAAAACAACTCCGAAAAGAGTATTTTCGTAATTCCAAACGAATCTTACCAGTTGTTACGCCATAACTATATGTTTTAGGAACAGGTATTTTTTCGGATGTCTCAAAATATTACTCCGTTGATGCGGTGTAAATTTTGTTTAAGAGTATCCGATCGAATAAAAAGAAAATACGTATGCGGATAAAAATCTGATTGACACCGCTTATTTTTTTGAGTGTAACCTGGGTTTATGTTTTTAAAATAACTTTTGAAGTGCTACTGACGCCAGGTTTGACTCTTATGTGGTCCATATAAATAGATTATGATTCCAGCTACCATAAAATCATAAGCCCAGAGTAGTTACAGATGTTTTTCTAGCACCTTTGTGACAAGACTAAAAGAAATTCACATTAAAATGATTTCAAAACAGTATGTCAGTGGACTGACACCATTTATGATTCTTATGTTGCTCATGTCTCGTTTATGATCCCAGCTATGCCATAAAAATATAAACTAAGGGTAGTTACATGGTTTCTGTTAACACGTTTGTTTAAAAACTGAAATCATTTCAAATTAAAATCACTTTATGGAGTGCTACGGACGCAGGCGATTTTTTGTTTGTTATTGCCATGTGCTTGCATTATGATTATGGCCATTTCAGTATATTTTGAGAGTCCTTATACATACGCGCATTACTTTTTCTTTCTGTTCCATAAATTCTTAGATTTTTCATAAAACTTTCTGCTGACAATTATTGATTTGCTTAAAAATTTCATAAATTTTCTGCTGATTTCAAAAAATACCAGCAGAAAAAATCCCTTTTTGTGATAGCCTCTAGCGGTGAATAGCAAAAACACATTTTTTTCTGTTGGAAATTTTTTGCTATCTTATACAGCATCACTTAATCTTTATCGTCGGGAAGAAATTATCAAGGATAGACAAGATTGATGGGTTTGATGAGTTTACGACATGACACCTATTTGAATCAGTGGGTGGTATTTTGAGGTGGTCTAACTTATCAAATCTGGAATCCGTTTCAGTTCCCGCTGCTGCTTTATCACTAAAATAGTTTATAGAGTTTGGTAAAAGTGAGAGCCAGCCACTGCTGACTAAACTAAGTTTACCAACAAATTCTAATTTTTGAATTCGATTTAATTTGAAAGTAATAAATCAGCTGACTTCACGTAGGTTAAAGTTGTTGAAGTGCTAATACGTTATCGAATTTACTCGGGAAAGTAGGATCGTCCCTTTATTCCTTCAAATGACAAGCATAGATGAGCACATCGTAGTAGTTCTTGGAGGATTGCATGTCCTAAATAAACCAAGTTGGAGAATTTCGATGTACGATAAGAATAATGATAGTGAAGTTTGTGCTAAAAAAATTAATAAACAATTACACTGTTAAATTTGTTATTTTTCCTATTGGAATTTATTTTCAAAATAAAATTATAAAATTAGACTAATTCTAAATGTTGTGCCGTGGGATCTATAAATATCTACAGATTTTAGCTGACATTTTAGCGAAGGTTAAGCATACACCTATTACTAAGATGTAAGTAAAGTATATTTTTGAGTTTCGTTCTATTGAAAATTATATTTAGAAATTGAGCATTTTTGATGGGTTTCAAATAATATTCCAGCTAATTTTGGAGATGTCCACGGGGTTTTACTAACATTTTGAGTCTATAGTGAATATGATAAAATTATGATGGGTTTTACTATGTTTTAAAGATATTAGAAACTTCAAAATTTTGATAACTATTTCAAGTTTAATAAACAAAAAGCTAAATATATTTACAAGTCCTGGTCAAAAAACTTACGATTTTTATACCGCCGATCGTAGAGATGTCCACAGGTTCTCATCCACATTTTCGAATAGATTACACAATATTCTACCGTTATGGTCTTTATACATCCTGAAAATTAATTGAAAGCAAATTGTGGATAATTATTAAATTTACAGTATTTTGAAAGTCTAGAATACACCGACATAAAAATTATTATATACGAGTGTATAGAAAATTTTTGAAACTTATCAACAATAAACTATACGGTTCAGTCCTAACTACAGAAAATCAAAACTGAGCTTGCTGATGGCAACTATAACGATTCAATCAACAATCATCACAATGGTGCGGGAAGTTAAATGTGTTATCCAGAAGCCCAAGAATAGCAAAGCGGCCGGCCGCATCAACAAATGTAACCAATTTAACTCCATTGCGAACGCAAATTTGATTCTATATCTATATTCTAACAAACGCACAATCTGCAAGGCACAAGACGAAATAATCATTCCAAAGAATATAATCACCAAAGAAATTTTAGACAATAAATGGTGGAGTTCAATACAAGGGGAAGCAGAGTGACTAATACTATTGTATAATACGCCATAAGTCGGGCAAGGATGCGTACTATCTCCAACTACTGTTCCTAATAGCATTGTACAAAGAAATGTATAAAGTAAATTAGTCGACACCGATTGGTATCCAGTGGGACCCAGTAAACAGACTAAATGATCTGGATAACACAGAGGATTCATGTCTGCTATTGCAAAAACAAGATATGCAGCAAAACCTAGAAGATAACAATTATCAGAAACGAGTAATACTTTTCAAAGTTTATTAAAATAAGGTGTGTTTTACACAAAATTGAAAGAACTTTAAACAAATCTTAACTCAACAGCATGTATAAAATTAAAATTGGATGTTGTCTGAAATCATAGGCTATGATCGTCGGTACAAAATTCTGAAATTATCGAATATTCAAAAAATCTTTAATCATTAAAAAATTATATCACCAGAATGCAGCCCAGTCTTAATATATAAAAAAGCCAATATCAAACGTCAAAAAATATAAGCTTCTGCACGTAGACAACTCCAGCAGCAATCGCAGACATTAGTAATATACATAAAAACACATAGAAATGTGTAAAGTTAATTTAAAATCCAATTGGAGAAATTGCTAAAATATTGTAGAAGGAAATAAAAATATTTTTGTCAAAATCACGAAACTTCTAAATTCAAAAAATCATTGTTAGATCCATTACAATTCACCCATTTTCACTCCATAGACAGAAAGTATTACAAGTTGTAGCAAGATGTAGACGAGATTCCATTGACATCTCTTGTATCGGCAATACGAATAAAAGCATGAATTCTATTATAGGCATAGCAAAACCCATTAGAATCTGATGCCAATCACTATAACAGTAGAATATTGTGTAGTCTATTCGAAAATGTGGGTGAGCACCTGTGGACATCTCTACGATCGGCTGTATACAAATCGTAAGTTTTTTGACCAGGACTTGTAAATATATTTAGCTTTTTGTTTATTAAACTTGAAATAGTTATCAAAATTTTGAAGTTTCTAATATCTTTAAAACATAGTAAAACCCATCATAATTTTATCATATTCACTATAGACTCAGTAGATTGGATGATCTATTTGAAAATGTTAGTGAAACCCCGTGGACATCTCCAAAATTAGCTGGAATATTATTTGAAACCCATCAAAAATGCTCAATTTCTAAATATAATTTTCAATAGAACGAAACTCAAAAATATACTTTACTTACATCTTAGTAATAGGTATATGCTTAACCTTCGCTAAAATGTCAGCTAAAATCTGTAGATATTTCTAGATCCAACGACATAACATTTAGAATTAGTCTAATTTTATAATTTTATTTTGAAAATAAATTCCAATAGGAAACATAACAAATTTAACAGTGTAATTTTTTATTAATTTTTTTAGCACAAACTTCACTATCATTAAGAATAGTGTATCAAATTAAGCTTGAAACAGAACAAGAGCGACGACGTCGCGCGACGACGAATAAATAAAAAATATCGCCGTGATATCGCTGTAGCTAACAGAACAAGAGCGTCAGCGCATGGCGATAAAAAAATAACAACAAAGTAACCTAAACTATTTTGACTATGTCAAAATGGATTCTGTCGCTACGCGTACTCGAATAATAAATATTCTTAAAATTATCAAAATTATTTATCTTGTGTTTTTGGCGCATGAGTATTATAATTTAATCTTGCCTAGTAGACGTTGGTGGGTTAGGCCTGTAAACCTTACAAGAAACCAGCACGGATTTTTTCGACGAGGTTTTATGAAAATTAAAGAAAATGACCCGGAGCATTTCCAGAAGGCAACACGAATGAGTGTTGCTCAGTTCAAATTCCTATTCAATCTTTTGAAGGATAGATTACAAAAGCACTCCCATCGGATGCCAATTAGTGTTGAAACTAGATTGGCTATAACACTGATGTACGAAACTATAACACAATTTTTTTATAGTGTATCATATGTATATGATTTTGTTTTAGGTATCTGGCTCATGGTTGCTCTATTCAGATGCTGGCATGGAGTTTCAAGTTGGGTGCATCTACTGTGCGCGAGATTATATTAGATACATGTGATGCGTTGTGGGAACTTAATGGAGTATATGTATCAAAGCCAAACAATGCGGAATGGTTTAAAATTGCCCATGATTTTGAAACCAAAACTGGTATGCCGAATTGCTTGCCCACCAAAGAGCGGATCGCTATATTTTAACTACAAAGGACACCATAGCGTCGTTCTCTTAGGTGTATGTGATACCAATTATTGTTTTACAGCTGTAGATGTTGGCGCTTACGGTAGTCAAAGTGATTCTGGAATTTCCCAAAATAGTGGATTAGGAAAGCAATTGAAAGATGGTACAATTGATATTCCAGTTAGTAAAATGCTACCCAATTCCATAATAGAATTTCCGTTTTATTTTGTGGGCGACGCTGCATTTCCGTTGAAGAAAAACCTAATGCGCCCCTATCCGGGAAGGTACCTTTCAGAAGATAAGCAACTGTTAAAATAAAAGGTTATCACGTGCTAGAATCCGTATCGAAAACACTTTCGGTATTTTAGCAAATAGGTGGCGCATTTTGGGAACCACAATTAATATGCATCCAAAAAACGCACAAAAAGTTGTGCTGGCTACTATTGTGTTACATAATTTTTTAATGCTTCAGAAAAGTAAGATATACTGTCCAGACGATTATGTTGATAGTTTGCAAAACGGTATTGATGTTCCTGGAGCCTGGCGTGATGAGGGTGAGACATTACAACAGCATCGAATTTTTAGAGGGAATCGTTCAACCCGTGAAGCTTTCGCGTGTAGAGAACTATTAAAATCGTTCCTGCAACAATGGAACCGTTGATGTTGAGATGACTAATAAAATTGTTATTAAATTAAAAAAATAGTGTTTTCAGTCTGAATTTTATTTAATAAATAGGAACGTTCATGTAACTCAACCGAGTAAGTTTGTTAAAAAAAATTAGTTATTTTGGTAGTCACGTAGACGACCGTACACTAAATTTGAGACATCCATCTCCAGGTCATCTAATACGTATGATGGCAAATTTGCATTCTCAATTTTAATGGCAAGAGATGAAAACAATAACGAGGTAGAAGTATTTTTACTTTGAATGTCTGATGCTGAATTGATTTCAGTAATAGCCTTAGATGCCTTGTCTAAAAAATCACAAAATTCGCTTTGTATTTGCTCCTTATTCGAAGACGCGGATGACTTTCTTTTTTTCACTGGTGTTGTTATTACTTCATCTAAATCTATGTTATCATTAGATTCTTTATTAAAATCGAACGAACTGTCATCGAAAGTATCACTTTCTTTTATAGTTGTAAAATTTCCTACTGTTCTAAAAATATAAATAAAGGCATAAAAAATTCAATTAATTTTTAAAGTTTATAGCTACTTACTCTCTTTGATCTTCTACGTTATCCAGAAAATTCATCAGATCATAATATTTCCATTTTTTTTTGCGTATTTCATCATCTGGATCAAGAGCAGCGCTACCGGATGGTTCGATTCGACGGGCTTTCCTATACGTGTCTCGTAGGCTTTTCCACCGGGTTTTACAAATACTTTCTAAGGTTTAAAAAAATTAGTTTTACATTTATACAATTTATTTTAATAATTCATATTAATAATGTTATACACATTTACCTGTTGAGTTGAGGTTTAAAGCAATATCACGCCAAATTTTGTTTTCTCTTACGAGCTCCACTAATTTTTCCTCGAATGACATTATATTTAATATATTTATAATAAATTTAAAATTATTATGATGAAAAATTGAACAATTAACACACAAAATGGCAAACAAAAATATGACAGCACAAAATGTTTAATACCAACTTAAAAACAAATAAAACAGTTGGCAATATTGTATCGCCGGCGAAGAAAATAGAAATAGACTCTAATTTTATTTCGACGAAAAAATCGTCGTCGCCAGCGTCGATGGTTGTGCTTGTATTATATGTTTTCAGTGTTATGTAATATGACAGGCGATTTCGCTCGCCGCCTTCGCTCTTGTTCTGTTTTGAGCTTTAATCCTGCTGCATTGCGAACGTTTGTGAATTTCCAAAATCTCATCCAACCTTAGCCAATCTACATCCTCCATAGAATAAAATCGATAGAGGTTGGCTTCTTTCTAAACTACTGGTACTGTGTAGATTATTCCTTGGTGTTGTTTTGAATTAAATCGAATTGGTATTTTGTTACTGGAATGTTAGATTATTTTTATTTTGATCCGTCGAATGGCTTGAAGGACTAACACAATCATCTCAAAAATGTCTTAGATGAAATGAAGAGATGAATAAGGATTATGCGATGATCTAAGTGAGGGATCTGAATGTACGAGATGGTGTTTTGCCTTATACCGCATTAAATTATCAAGCGTTTGTTTATTTGAGATTATCGACTAGCGCTAGAAAATTTTCATGATTTAAACATATTGGCTCAGACGAATGCATCGGCAGAATTAAAACAGATATTCGTTCGACTGCCATCCATAATGGCAACACTTTATTTTACACCACGGATTATGCCAGCTACTCAGTTAGTCTTTTTGTATATTGTGTCCCCTATACATTTTCCATTTAAGATGAAAAACAAAAAGAAAATTTAATATACAACAACTCAACAATGCTTTTAATACATTTGCACAAATTTTCACCACCCCGATAATTTTTATTTCCCCAAATTCGCCATTCTTACAAAGTTATTAATAAATAATTTATCAAATTTGACAGGCAAACCCATAAATGTGTACTGTACATACGAATATATGATACGCGGTACGCTGAATAGTCGAAATGGCAAAATAATTTCACTTTCATCTTTTTTTTTTTGTGTGTGCTTGTGACAAATTGAAAACGAAATTTTTCATGTGCACGATTCGGTACAACAAAAAAATATATCCGGAATTTAGCAATCGAGAGAGCGCACATAGCAATGACAAATTTTCCATGTACGAGATGCAAAATAGAAAATCGGATCGTTATACTACCAACTATATATGTGTAGGGGCACACAAAAGCAGGGCACACAAAATGTATTCCATTGTCATTGTTAAAATGTTTTATTGTCTTAACAACTTGAACCGTTTTATAGAAAAGTAAATCATTTATCATATTTCATTTAATCAAATATCACGAATTAAATTGGAATAAAATATAAAATTTTATTTTTGTGTTACTTCCATATTGAACTTTGAGATGATCTCGTGGCATTCGATATGATTAATGGATCAGTCTTATTCTGTATTATTAATGGGTAAACAATTTTCTTTTTATTTATTTTCAGAATTTCTTAGCTGCAAATTCACAATGCTGGTGGAATGCACCGTTAACGGCAGCGACACGAGCACTTAAATATGCGGGACATGTCGCGCCCGGTTTACTATTGGTGACGGCAGATCAATGTGCGCTCGAAGTGCTGCGCGGTGCTTATGCCCGAAGTGTACTTAAACCACCAGCCACCTATATCATCCATTCTGTTGGTAAGTCGCACTCTACAAAATCAATA
Source organism: Nephrotoma guestfalica (assembly GCA_963691935.1). NCBI lineage: Eukaryota > Metazoa > Arthropoda > Insecta > Diptera > Tipulidae > Nephrotoma > Nephrotoma guestfalica. The sequence continues at coordinate 229,738,387 of OY829915.1, forward strand.
ATTGTTAGATTACATTTCTCTAAAAAAAAAAATGTTTTATGCTTTTCGGACAAAGATCACAATCGTGATTCTAAACAAAAGTTTTTGTTTTTGCTTTTTGATTAGTGTCGATCGATTATACGATCAATCATTAAACACAATTTCTTATGGGAGAATTATATGTACATAAAAATTCTGTTTTTTAGGTCAGTAATTAAAGGAAAATGAACACGTTAATTTGCGATTTTTTATACTTTTTGTGGACGTACAAATTGACAAAAATAAATATTTGATATCGACTTTCTATAAATGTAAAACTTTACTTTAATTGACAATTTGTACGTAATGTATACATGACATTGTCTCTGTACAACAATAAATTGCTGGTCCTATCATTATTTCAATTTGAAAAATAATTTACAATCACATTTTACTTTCATTGCGCTCGCTATGTGGGGACGGAATGTTGGAAAGTGTTTTGAGAATTTTTTTTCTTTTTTTCAAAAATTGGAAGGCATGTCAAAATTGGTGGGAAGTACTTGCTGATTGAATTGTTTGGAGGATGTAACATTTAATGTCTGTGAAGTTAGCCCGAAAGTCAAATCCCGAAGAAATGCGATGGCAACACTATAAAACAAATATCGTGACATTTTTCAATGTCAACCCGAAAAATTTACTATATTACGCTAGTTTTGAATGTCATCCTAAAATTTTTTACTGTCATGACATTTTTACTATCATGACATTTTTTTTTGTCAAACAAAACGCAACAAAAGTCGCGACAGGTGTTCGTACCATTCCGAAACCATCAAAATATTGAAAAAATATTCCACCTTTCAAACACCAAAATTGTGACTGGAGTCTGAGTCAAATTTTAGATATAGTCGTGTGAAGTTGTAGTAGATATTAATGAGTTGTATTTTCCCAAACAAATTAACAAAATTTAGTACACAGCGGTCTAGCAAGCAAAGTACTCGCAAGTACCTCACGATACTCATAACCATTCAATCAAAAATTTTATTTTGTTAAGCGTGCCTGCCAAACATGCTTGATAAGTTCCCAAAAAAAATTCTGTGTGATTCTAATTTTAATTTTGGCAACTGAGTCGCTAAATTAACGAAAACCAAGCAAAAAATATGGATGAAAACCTTCTCCTGGAGATTATCCAAATTTCCTGGGTACGCAACATTTTCGGAGCTTTTATAAATGGTTACCCCGATAATAGTCAAGCAAGATACAATTTTAGGAGCTGTGGTATGAGCAGCTAAAAGGTTATCCGGCACATTACAACTTTGTGCAATACGACAGAGTTTTAAGACCACAAATTCAAAACGGCTAGAAATAATTAAAAATGGATGGCAAATTCCAACTGAAAAACAATGCGGAAAACCACAATAAAAAACAATAATCAACATTGTCTACGAATATTCTTCATACTCTATACAAATTGTAGACATTGTCTACGCTATTTTCGACACCATCTCCACTTCGTAGCTAGCACTTCGAGTTTACCTAGATCCTCGTAATATATTCCTGCCGAATGGTTGAATGGAAAGTTTGATTTGGGCTTGCGCGAACCCTAGCAGACAGCAAGTTGAGAGCATTACTAAAACTAGATGATTTGCTTTTGCTCGTCTTTTGGGCTGCTCTCTCAATTGTTGGTTGTTCTTTATGGACTTTGTTGTTGTTGGTTGATACTGATTTTATTTTTTGTCTATTACCCCGACGGAGCGGGATTGCTATTCTTGGAGTGCATGTTCACGTGGTCTTCAGACTCGTTATTTAAGGGAAGGCGGCATACTTTCGAAGGATTGTACAACGTGTTGTTTTTATATTTTACTGTAACTACCCTGACTAGTACATCTTGTCCCGGATGCAGTTCGATGACTCTGGCTAGTGACCAATGTGTAGGGCGTAGTTGTTCATCTTTGAGGATTACTAGTTCTCCCACCTGCACATTGATTCTCTAAAAAACAAGATAATGTGTAAACGTGAAAACCATAGTAAGCTTTTCGACTCTACACAAACTACAACAACAATCCTGTGTGATTTTGTTTATTTTTTCGTTTACACATTATAGTGTTTTTTACAGAATCAGGGTGCTGGAGGTTAGGTTGTTCTTGTAACCATTTTGGCCTACGTTGTTATCGTGAGAGATAATTCGTGCGCTATTTTTTCCAAAAGCTTTTACTGAATTTGGTCAGCAAAGTCCATCGTGTGACGGTCTTGATACCCTCAATGTCAGTCTAGGATGTTGCTAAAATAGTTCTCCCTATCAAAAAATGTACCGAACTTAAAAATCCATCTTGAGCTGAGTCGCTTAAAAGAGGGGCTAATGGCCTGGAGTTTAAACATGCTTCTATTTCAGCTAGAAGTGATGCAAGCTCCGCGAAGATTAGCTTGCGAGTTCCTACTTTTCGGAGATGTTTTTCCTTTGATTTGACTCAGGCCTTCCACAAACCTCCAAAATGAGGGCGTCTTGGGGGTAAGAAGTGCCACTCAGTTCCCAGCTGTGCTGTTTTGTTTTTGACTTCAGCTTCTTATGATTTTGCCTGCCTTTGCAGTCGTTTATCTGCTCCAAAGCAGTTAGTCTCGCAGTAATTGAATATTTTCAGACAAATGAACTTGATTAGAGGCAAAATTGGATTAGGGGCTCACAGAACCCATGTAGTTCATTTTTTGAGCCGTTGTTGTACTTCATCCAACGATGAATTCTAATCTTCTCTAACTGTTGTAATTCTAGTTTGTAGCTTTCAAAATTCAAATGGAGTACGCTTGTGATAAAATTGTTCTTTTAGATATTGCTGGTTTTGTATCTGGCATAGAAACTTTAAATTGATTGTGGAGTTCCAGAGTAGCGCATGTGTTTTGACTGTGTCATTAAATTCTATCTTGTGTAGTCCAGTTCCTTTGAGGTTTTTCGGAGGTTCTTCTAAAATTGCATTTGCGTCCATTTTATGAGGTTAAATCCTCCACTGCAAAGGAGGTTCAATAATTCCTTTTGCGCGATTATTGTTTCTATTATTGAATTGGCTCCGTGAGGTCATCTACATAAAAATCTGTATACACAATCTTTGCACCATTTGGATATTTTGTAGCCTCATCTATGGCTAATTGTTGTAATGTGTCTGTAGCCAAAAAAGTTGCAGATGTCGTACCATATGTGACAGTTTTTAATCTAAAACTTCTCATTGGTTTATTTGAATCTGATTGCTAAAGTATTGGTTGAAAATCTTGGTCTTTCTGGCTACATTGATTTGCCTGAACATTTTCTCAATGTACGTTGCGAATACATCACGTTTCATCCATCTCATCAATATTGTGGTTAGGTTGATTTGTAAAGTTGGCAATCTAGCTGCTGCTTCGGCTTTAGTGTCTCCCAATGCCACTTCTCTCAGTTTGTTGTTGTTAAGCGGTATCGTCTCGTCCATTCTTTGACCTCTTGTGGGTCTGCTGATAGTGTTTTTCACATTTTTCCTCTTCAGCAGTTAGGTTTCTTTCCGGGTGTAGTTCTCCGGCTTCCCAAAAGCGTTGTATAGGATTTTCCAATAGGAATGATATGATTTTTAAGTGACGTTTCGGCCATTTGTAATATGTCATGATGTGTCATTTTTTATTTCATTGTGTTCAGTAATGTTTACAATTTCATCATAGTGAGATATACGCAAGAACAACGTTTACAAATTATTCAGTTTTATTGTCAAAATAATCGTTCTCCAATTGCAACTTTTCGTGCGCTTTTGCCATTTTATAGTCGTAATAATCGTCCAAGTGTGCTCGCTATTCATCGAATTGTTAAAAATTTTGAGCGTACATTTTCTTTACATAATGTTGAAGTGCCAATAAGGCAAAGATTCGCTCGAAGTAATGCAAATATTGCTGCCGTTCAGGCAAGTGAAGACCGCAACTTGTCAATTCCAAAACGTGCTCTAGAATTGGGACTATCTCAAACCGCAATCTGGCGGATTTTGAGAAAGGATTTGTGTTTGCATCCGTATAAAATTGTTCTCACTCAAGAACTGAAGCTATTGGACCACCGTAAACGTCGTGAATTTACTGATTTTGCCTTGGAACAACTTGAAAACGATAACTATTTGTTTAAGAAAATCGTCTTCTCCGATGAGGCTCACTTTCATCTGAGTGGTGCGGTAAATAAACAAAACCGTCGATTCTGGTGCGAGGAAAATCCACAAATTATAGGGTTATCCAATTCAAGCTTGATAAAGTAAACTTAAAAAAAACACACAAAATATTCGGAATGTATTGTAATTTTTATTTCATTTTACAGATTGATCCTTGCCATTTTTAGTTAAACATTCAAATGTCCTCCACGGGACTTTTTACAGGCCTTGATTCTTTTGCGGTAATTTTCAATGACTTTTCGGCACATTTCGGGCGGTATCTCGGCCATTACCTTACGAATATTAGTTTTCAATTCGTCAAGAGTTTGAGGATTGTTTGCGTAAACACGATCTTTCGCGTAGCCCCACAAAAAGAAATCCAAAGGCGTGGCGTTAAATCACAGGATCTTGGAGGCCAATTGACATCCACCAAGCGAAAAATGAGCTTCATCACTGAAGAAAATTTTGTTCGAAAAATCAGCATCGACGGCCTGTTTTTCCAACACCCAATTTGCGTATGTTAAATGCTCCATATTCTTAAATGGCAGAATGTCAACTAAATAAATGACAGCGTACTTGACGTTTATCTTTGACAGATGTCGGTATACAGATTTCTACTTTATCAACCTCGAATTGGATAACCCTATATTTATGAAAAACCATTACATTCATCTAAATTGACAGTTTGGTGTGGTTTTTGGTCTGGTGGAATCATCGGTCTGTATTTTTTTCGAAATGAAGCTGGTATAGATCGATGATAACCAACTTTTAATGGCGGAAATTGGAAGAAGTTGATCTTGACAGCATTTGGTTCCAACAAAACGGGCTACGTGCCACACAGCAAGTGCAACAATTTGTTTTAAAGAAATCATATCACTCTTATCGGAAAACCCTATGCAAACAATCGTTTAATGATAATTTTGACGATGACTTGGAAGATCCGTTAAATACTACCCCTAACTGAGTAGTAGTGCTAGTATCTTTAATAACGAAATGATGAGGGAAATGAAAAACCTTGTTATAAGAATTGTTATTGTTATTTCGATTGTCAACTACTTTCATATGCCCTAATGACAAATACTCAGCCATGAAATCTTTGTATTGCTGATAAATATTAGGTTGACGAATTATTTTTTTCTCAACCTGTCTACCTATCTGATTGATGTTATCGTTCAGATGAAGAGAAACAGAACAGCGACCCGAAGATAGACGTATGTGAGTTTCACTGCTCACAATATTTCTCGTCTAATGAATAATTGTTCTCAACTGAAACGGTCTCTAACTCCCAAAATCGCTTTATACCATTATGAAGAGCTTCGAAAGTACATAATGCTGTTGATAGTTGCCATTGTGCGACATTATTACCTACGGCCTTCCTACAAATTACATATCCAAACACGCTATCATAAAACGTAGGTCGGTTTTTAAACAGCGTAATCAAAGTTCTACCCGTGAATAGCTCATTATAAACTTCAGCCCCAATCAAGATATCAATTTCACTGGGTACATTAAAATACGGATCTGCTAATTGTATTTTAGCAGGAATTAAATTTAAATTGATATGGAGAGGATTTGCTGGTAAGTAATTCGTTATTTTAGGAATCACTTAATATTCTAGAGTGGTTGAAAAGTCCGAGACTCGAGAAGAAATAATTAACGAGACCTTGGTGTTGATTTTCGTTTCCTTGTCACCAATACCCGAAATTAATTTGTTGGTTCTCTGTGGTTTGATTTTCAGTAGATTGATAATGTTTTCAGTAACGAAGTTTAATTGTGAACCACTATCTAGCATTGCTCGACATAATAACTGTTTGGTAGAATCCGAAGTAACATTACCTAGCACTGTTCCAATTAGAATTTGGCTTATTCCCGATTAAGAAGAAGATCTTTTATTTGAATTTTGGTCAAATCTAAACAATGAAGTATCATTTTGAATTACTGGTGTACTTAAAGTAGGAGAGATATTATTTGGAATCTGCTTTCGTCCTTTAAAGTATGTTGTTTTACCAAAATGGAGAAGTGAATTATTTGTACACAATTTATGATTTCGAATAAACTGGAATCGCATTTGTGGTGTAATCTTTGAATCTGTAAATTCCGGACAGTTAGGTATTAAATGTGATCCTCGACAATAAAGACATGGAGAAGAATTTGTTAGCAGCGATGAGGCTTTGCTTTTACAAAAGCTATATGTCTTTTGTTACTTGGTAACATTCTCGAAAATGAAGCTGTATCTTTTATGGCTTCTAAGACACGAACATGATTTCGAAGTAATATTATAAATTTTTCGAAGGTCAATAATTTGTTAGACTCTGAATTTTTTTATAACATGAATTTTCGACGAGGTATCTAACTTTTCAGTTAGATGGTGTATTATCATTAAATCCCACGAATCAATCTGAACATTTAATGATTTTAGAACATTACAATTTTTTACCGACTGATCGATGAAACCTTGCAACGAATAGGACGAATTTTCGATTGGAGATTTTATGTTGTAGATCTCGTTCATATGAGCTTTTTGGATAAGAAAAGAGTTATCATACCGATCGCAAAGTATTTTCCAGGCGGTTTCATAGTTGCCCGCTGTAACTGGAAGGCTGTCAATTAAATTAAATGCCTTACCGGCGCGAAGATGTGTTTTCAAATACACAAATTTAACAGTGTTTTCTATATTAGGTTTGCGATGAATATATCTACGAACACATCCTTAAACGCTAACCAATCACTTTCAGCACCACTGAATGTTGGTAGTTTAAGTTCTGGAAATTTAATGGAAATGGACGGAATAGCTTGTTCAATCTGAGTGCTATTTGCTGATGATTCAAATAAGACTGGCTCTTTTGTTATATTTTCGAGCCGTTTCAAATTATGAAGCTTATCCTACAAATTACTTTCTACGTATTCGTAGTCTTCTTCAAAGGACACTCGATCGGTTGAAGCAGACTCGTCTATCATTTCGAGTTTCAATTGTACATTTTGATATTTGATCATACATTATTTGCAGTCTTCGTATATTAGATTCAATTGACCCAAAAGTTTCAATAACTGTAAGCTTGTTACGAAACTGTGTCAATTGACATTTAAAGGCATTCCGCTGTCTTTTTAAAGAATCCTTTATTTTGAATTTATCGCCATCCGATAGGGTTTCTGTGTCTGACACCATTTTTAAATTTAAATTTTATACACGCACTAAATTAAAACTATTTTAAGCGCATGATTTAAACATAGATAGTTGGATTTGGCACGACACGACTAACTAAAATCTGAACCCGAAAAGCCAATTTGAAATTCAACTTGAAATCGTAAATTCTTATACTAATATGAGTATGAACAGTATGAAACTGTTGATTCGATGTAATTTGATTTTGTTTAACCACCATAAAAAATAGGCCAAGATGATCTCGAATTAATTTATCACTGCACTGTTAATTAATATCTACTACGACTTCACACAACACAAAAATGTTCATGCGACCGCCATATCTGTACGCCGCCGTTTTTCTTAACCCCTGAGATATACTCGACGCGATCGACGAAAAATACTACTGAACCTATATTCGACGCGATTATCGAGTTTTTAGTAAGCTATGGAGAACAACGTTTTTGACGTTTGAAAATGTAGCAGTCACATCGAGCATATCTCAGAGATAAGAAATCGACGTTAAACTTGGGTTTCGAAGATGTACTTGATAGCAGACTTTGCACATATTTTCCTATATGTAACGAATTTTATTTGGTCCCGGTAAAATATATTGTGATGAACTCGATCCCGACTATAATTGAATTTGTATTTCTTTTTATTGCGCTGGATGCAGAACAATTCTTTGAAAATGCTCCATTTTCCAGATTCCACGACTAATTACTCAAATAATATATCAATGAATGTTACAGCATAGTGCTAAACACCTGAAATTAAGAGAGATACTGCGGTGTATGCTTATTTACCGATATGCAAATCACGAGGCTGCTTAAAAATTTATCAAAATTTATGCTAATTCAAATAATTAGTTGGTTGCGTTGCAACTACGAAAGCATCTTTTAGTGGTTGTGCTTGATACCTGGGCTGTTGTGTTGGTATATTGACTTGTTGCTACCGATAGACGCTAAGGATTGAAAACGCCTTTCCAGAAAATTTTAAAATTGGCTTTTCTCTTGTAATTCTCTTGGGTTTTCTACAGAACTTTCAGAAAAACGTTGTGGTTCGTTGTCCAATTTTTTTAACAAAGTTAAGATGATGAATGGACGCCATATGTCAGTTATAATGCCTGTATGCCTTATTGCGTGTAGGCATTCGATTGTTGTGTCCTGTAATCTTTTGATCGCAGTAATACAAGTAATACTTTGTTGTTAACAAAGGCTGTATCGTACTCGTAGTTGTCCCCAATAGGTTCCAAATGGCTTACTAATTTTCCAGCTGGCCCTTGAACGTGTCTTTTTAAGTAGTTCATTGTGTGCGTGTTTGATAGTTGATTGTTGTTATGGACTAAATATGGGAGTTCCACTTGTGGTAGACGAATTTCAAAAGGTTTCACTTTGCATTGTTCTTCTTCTTCCAACAATGTCATTAGTGATAATACGATTTTGTCGTATTCGTTGTTTAAGTTCTCGTAGTGTTGTTCTACGAAGTACTTTAAGTTAACTCTCCATATTTTTTTAATGTAAGCGTAACGCTGGTTTGGATCTGATGTTACTTACCAGTATGTCATCAGCTGTGCGGATTTCTCTATATAAACCTCGCATTCGGATGCCTTGTTGTTTTAATTGTTGAACGAATTTTTGAAGTTGAATTTGCTGATATTCAATGTTTAAATTGCTTCTTGGTGATTCAGATGATTGATTAGATTTACTGAACGATGAATTTGGAGGATGCATCTGGAGTTGGTGTTGATGGCAAGGTTGATGAATTTACTCGTTGTCGCATTCGTTGTACGTCTTTTTAACAGTTGCTATTACGGCGTATTCGTTGTACGTCTTTTTAACAGTTGCTATTTTCAACTCAAGATATTTTCCTCGTTTTTCCTGGCTGCCCCATCTTTTTTGTAGTTCGAGATGATGGGCTCTATCACTACTGCCTTGTCTTTTTTCTGCTGCAATAACTACTTCATGTCTTTTTTATTTCATTGACTTACTGGAGTGTTTGACTGTTGTTGTATGGCGACTCTGATTTGTTTGCCGGTTGTTGTTTGGCTGTTGAGTTTTGATACGTGGGATCGATAATATATTTGTAGAACTTATAGGCTGCTGGTTGTTGTGATGGCACAAACGACCAATGTTTACTCCCTTTAGTACAGTTTTATTAGCCGCCGGTTGGTTTTGGTGGCTCGAAGGAGCAATGTTTGGTGGTGCCTTTGGTTTGAGTTTTATTGGCCGCCGGTTGTTCTGGTAGCTCGAAGGACCAATGTTTAGTCCCTTATTGACCACTATTTCTAAATAAATGTTACAGTGAAAACTAAATTAACTTGTTGGAATTTAATTTTGTTCTGAAATTTTAAGCTCTTTATATACAAATGTTTAATGCCTATATCTTGCTCATAATATGAATATACAAAAAACATGTTACTTAACAATTATAGCAAATTATACAAAAATATTTTATAAAAATTAATTTTACAAATTAATTGTAATTGCTAAGTTAGTATAAATGTTTACTGTTGGATTCAAAAAATGTGCAACGAAAAGGACATCCCTATATTTAAAGATTTTCAACAGGCGTACGATAGCATCCAGAGAAACACATTGCGGAGTGTCACATTTGGGTATTCCTCCAAAATTATTAACCACAAGCAAAACATTAATGGATGGCTCTAGACCTATGTGATAGTCAAGGGCAAACTCTCGGAGGCTTTCGAATTAAAATCAGGAGTACGATAAGTGAGCCTAATAGCCCAAATCCCATTCAGCTTCTTTAGAATATGTCATTTGCCAGCTCGACATACCACAGCGCAGCTGTTTATATTATAAATCTAGCCAAGTATTAACTTACGCGAACGACATAAACACCTTGAGTCGTAACATCGCCTCTCAAAGAAATTCTGCTATGCGCAAAATTCAGTCTCTGAGACTCATTACCAAATATTGGTAGTGAGTTCTGGACGCGAACAGCTTGCCGTTTTTGACCATAAATTAGTGCGTATATGATGTTAGGCCGTATTAACTCTAATTTAATTGGAATAATTAAAACATTATGGCTAAGATGGCACGGATACATTCTACATTCCCAAAATCGTATCCTAATACAGCCTCGAGTCGGCACCAATGAAGAACAGAACCTTCAAACTGTTGGTTATTGTACCTGGCGCCCTCTTGTTGTCGATCAAGTTATCAGGAAGAGTATTGTTGAGTCGACCAAATCTTTTCAGAGGGATGTAGCAAGAATCACCAAATATAAAGTATACTTCTGGAATCCAACCACCCTCAATTTTCCTTGAACTACCTACCGCGTAGATCAGCTTAACTTTTAAACAGAAATTCTGTAGTGATGAGAAAAAATTAACTTCGTAAGTCACAAACAACAATTTTCCTGTCAAAAAACTTTAAAGTTTGTTAACAGTGACTATAATCACATAGTAAATATTCTATTATCATGTAATCCCTTCACCCAGCCCCGATCTCCCGAATAAGCTACATAATGATAAACTTCGTTTTGGAACTCTGTAATTTGATGCTTATTTGAAAAAGTAGGAAATTATCGATTTCGTAGGCTAGAAAATAATTCGCTAGTACTACAAACACATCGTACAATTTTATATATATGGACAATATTCCAATGGTCGAACATCAGTTGTTGCGACCGTTAAATGAGCAAAGCTAAACTTCTTAAAATCGTTTACACGATAAAAAATCGGTTGTAAATAGGGCCTATGTTGGGAGGGATTAAATCGTAAAGGGTAGTGCAGGAACTTGCCGCATGCTCGTGAAAGTTATGTCGGCCGACAACCTATCGTGGTAATTCACCATACACTACTGAACAATTCACAACATCTAACAACATGTCCACTATAACTGTCCACTCTTTTCATCATTTCCACGCAATAAAATAGTAAAACATATAACAATTTGAGACAAATAATGACCATACGAGTACAAGTCCGAGTACAAGTCCGAGAAGGCTCACTTGATATTTTAAGCAATATTTTTTCCTTTATCTCCAATTTAGGAGCACAGCGAGTCTACTGAGCTGGACCATCACCCTCTGTTGGGGGGATGACGACTTTCCGAGTTGTTTCGGTTCTGCAAGCATCGTTCGTTTCTCTGTTAGTGCTGGTCAGTCACTTCCTCAATGTTGATAATTCAACTCAAGCAGCTCAATATTTGTTATTTTGTTTGTATTCCTCCAAGGCATTTATTTAGAAAATAATAGTAGCTTACGTACAGCAACACTGATTTCACATACGAATTACATTCTTAGTTTGGTATTTGCGAGATAGGAGAGATGTGTACCAGACTTTGTCTAACATGTTCAATGTTATTCTGGCTTTGTTGATTTATAACACACATCTGCGCCACCAGTTTTTGCTAAAGTACAACCAACATATACGATTTCATTGGTGTGTTTAGCTTCATCGTCTGGTTGTTTTGATATTTATTTTGAGGCCAACTTCTTTTGCAAGATCTGAGTAGGCACAGTGGTGGATTCCATTAGACTGCTTAATGAAAGTACGGTTTGATTTAATATGATAATATTGGTGTAACTTGACCTTGGTCTCTGAAGCCAGCTTGTTACGTTCTTAATTTCGGGTTGACTGTTGGTGAAATTCTATGATGACCATTGGTAATATATATATTAATGGTTATGTTGAAGAGGGATATATAACTTCCCAATTTATACATTCGGTTAGGTCACATTTCTTGAGAATCGTTATTGATTATTGCATATGCACTGATTGATGTAGCACGCGCATGATTTGATACAGGGGGTTCGGGTTTCTTAGATTTGTTTCCACTGTTGCTCTACACTGATGAGTGCTTCTTCCTTTGCTTCGCAGAATGTGTTTCATGTGGCCGGCCTTTTTTAATCTGTCGGTGTTTAGTTTTTTCCGTCTAAATGTGTTATACAGCGACAGGTTTAATTTTGAATTTTGATATTTTACCGGTTGTTGGTCAATGTAAATGTCTGCACCACTCGTTGCCCTGACGGCTTGTAATGACTTGAGAAATTTCTTGTTTGTCATTACGTGATCTATTTGCGTGATCTCTTTGGTTCGTTATTCTGCTTCACATGTTGTCCATAGATTTTTGTGTGGAAATTTACTACCCGCTCTGAATTATCTGATTTGTGATGCAGTAGTCGAAGCGGTTTTATATGTTCCAAGTGTCCTTTACTATTGTGGCTTATAGGTTCATAGAACTCACTAATTGTTTCATGCACATCTGTTGTTGGCTACGATTATTCTGCAGGTTTCTATTCCATTAATACTCCTTCTTTGCCTTTGCTGTTGTTAATATGTGTGCACACGCCTTATTCATCGCAACCAGGGAATATATTAAGTATAATTTCCCACTGTTGTTTTTTTTATCTTTGCAGTCTGGTCTGCTATATAATAGTTCTGAACTTCGACAGGGAGTCATAGTTGTGTTCCTTTTAAAGATCGTAATCTGATGATGAAAATTCTCTTTTGCACCCTGCCCTCCTGTATCGCGATCCGAACCCAGTACCACCCGATCCAAACGCCAAAGCTTTAAGCGCGGTGCCGATTGGTCGGTCGCTACTCTTTTATAATAACGCACTGAGGCCGAGAATTTCGTTTGTCTTCTTTTTCTAATTGTTGCTAAGCCTTCACGTTTCTGTTATAGTTTTGATGTTTCAATTTATGATTCGTGTCCGTGTACGATGGCCAAGTGTCGGATATTTGCCGCGGCAGGGTCGCATTATTTATTCTAGTAATTTGTTTCTGAATAAGTATACTGGCCATGGAAGGGGAGGAAGAGGAGGTTTCATTGCAATTCATTATTCACTTTTCTCTATGATGTTCACAAGCAGTCACCCAGTCTTGTAATAATCCAAGCAATGGTGGCTTGACGCAACTTCAAGAAAGATAACTCCAGTGAAAAAAGACCAGGAAACACAAACGTCTATTGATAGTCAATTGGTGAATCTCTGAAGGACTGAAGATCATCATCACAGCTATCAGATAATTTTAATCTGTAAAAAACATTTTTCTTTTTTGTATTTAATTTTGATCAAAATCCAACCACTCTGTAGTAACCCCAACTACGTTGCTTATGGTTGTATCAATATTGAGTACATCGATAACCCAAAATTTTCAATCTAACCTATTTGTTTTGTCATAAGGAAAAACAATGGAAAAAACAACAAAAAAAGTAATAATCTACATTGTTTACGAATTGTCTACATATTCTACCAATTCTCGATAGATAATTCAGAAATACGCGTAGACGCACAACACTGATCCCAATAAATGAATAAAATAGAAGGAGGTTTTATACAAGATCACTTGCCTAGGTAGATTTAAAGAATATTTCAATAACACCAAAATATTAACGAGAAATTCAAGAAGAACGGATGGTTTTGGCTAAAATTTTCAAGTGTAGCGGTAGACAACAATTTTAAAAATCAAGGTGACCTTTGCCTGTTCTTCAAAGTCACCCCAAAGTCAGACACTTACTAATGCCTTTCATATTTGAATATTCCGTGGTATGACAAATAAACTGCCATCAATGTAGAGTGCCATACGTCCAACGATTGAGGAAAAATCAAGGCAAATGATGATTGTATCATATGAAGAGAGTTAGACGCGAGGTATACACCTAAATAATGTAAACAATTGGTCAACTGTAAAATTTACTAAATTTCTTATGTAAATTGCGCACAAAAATTTCCGCATCGTTTAGTTTGCCTAAGGTCAAATTCGCATACTTAAATATCAATTTAAAATATCGACATGTAAACGATGCAAAAATTAAAAGCGAACAACGCCGCTAGAAATTCTCACGATTTGTATGAAGACTTCCTCCTTCATAAACATACACGTTACATGCATAAACTGCTGACTTTGTTGGACAATATCCATATACATTTTCATATTAGAATTTCAAATAATCCGCGCAAACTTTCTTCTTATTTTTATTATTTTAATGATGTGTGAAAACCGATAAAATATATTATGATATACGACGTTAAGCTTTTGAATAGAAAGAAATATGAAATTTTTTGCAAATCACGGAAATTAACAAAAATATGAATTATAAACCACGATATTATAATAGATTTAAATATTCGCTGTCATGATCGCGCACATAACAAATCATGATCACTTTCATCTCGGTACTTGGCATTTATCCAGTGAAAGAATTTACTAAAACATCTTCGCTATTAATTAAGTAACGTGCGCGCGCATCTAAACGCTACGGTCTAATTTGAACTATAAATTATTGCACCTTAGGATTTTTTTTTTGTAAATATTAACTGCATCCATCGGGGATTAGCTTTTACACAGCAATCTACAAGACATTAATTGATTATTAGTTTTCTGACTTATATGCTATTTATGAAAAATGAAAGTTTAACCATCATAAGTCGTTCATGATGTCTTGAAGATATATAATATTTGTGTGTTAGATGATGAAATTAGAATTATATTTACGTGACATAAATAAAATATCAGTGATATACTAAGCGCCAACCTTACATCTCTGGTCACTAATATTTGTGCAAATTAAAAATTGCTCAAGGTAAATGCAAAATTCCACAGACAATTAACATGCAAATTTTGTTTATAAATTTTCAATATGTACAATTGGAGCTTTGACTGGTGAATTATTGGTAAATTTGTAAAACACAATAGACCTATTGTCTTAGACAACAATACCAAAATATTAATTCTAAAACAAGTGCATGGTATAGTTATCACCGCAGACTTGAAGGTTAAAACAGAATTAGTTGAGACACCAACTAATTATTTTGAAATTTACGCGGGAAATACCTTAGAGCATGCTACTATCAACAATCAAATAATAAATTATATCCGAATGCGAATAATATTTCAGCATCATGCGGGCCCAAGGTTACTTTGGAAAGGATGTTAGTCACAGAAACAACTAGGTCGAACCGCAGCAAAGTCATTTTCTAACCACTTAAATATTTTAAAATGTTAGTCTCAATTATATTCACACTAAAGGAAAAGGATGCTAATATACACCCTATTAAAGTTAGTCGAAAATGTTCAGCCGAAAAATGTCGATAATGTAGATTCAAACTAATCAAACGAAAATGGCAGCCGATAATTGTCGGTAACATGTTCACCGAAAACTCCAGCCGAAAAATGTCGATAATGCAGATACAAGTTTTATGTCGGTTTTATGTTTGCTGTTCCTAATAAAAACAACTACAAAAATTAAAATAAGAATTTTTAAATCATTTATAAATCATTTTTAAAACAAATTACCCAAAGCAAATTTTTATTAGTGCTTTATTAGATGTTTGGGGAGGTAAAATGGCATCTATAGTGAAATGTTCAGAAAATATTTCAAATGCCTTCTATTGAATATCGATTTAAACACGTCAAGTCAATTTTCATGTTGGGAGTCTGGGAAAACTCAGTTGAATAAAACATATAAAATACCCAGCCGAAAAATGCCGATAATACAGATTAAATTAAATTAAGATTAAATGGCAGCCGAATAATGTCGATAATGCAGATACATTAAAAAAATATTATTTATAATTTCAACATGAAAATTAACCTGAAATTGTTTCCTGGTATAAGCATCATTAAGGCCTATCATTTGAATTTATTTCCAGCCATGACACTTGAAACGGTCAGTTTTTGGAAATTTTCAATTTTTATGTGTGCGATATATTCAATCGAGTTTTCCCGGACTCCCAACATGAAAATTGACCTGCAATTTTTGAGGTTTTGCTTCATATATTTCTTCGAGTTGTGTCAGTAGTAAAATAGTTTTGTATTATAGTTTTAATGCAACGAACTAGGCATTTTGGATTTGAGAAGAAATTACTGTTTAACACCAAATGTTTTTATCTGTTTTAACGACATTTTTAGACTGGCTATGTATACGAATCTACCTTACCGACTTTTACAATCGAGTAACCGGTATCTTTTTTAATCTGCATTGTCGACATTTTTTCGGTTGGTCAATTTTAGTTGTTGCAGCTGAATCTGTATTACCGACATTTTTGATTGATTGTTTTACTTGGTGCCGCCGAATCTGCATTGTCGACATTTTCCGGCTAGAGCGAGTTGGCTAATTTTAACAGTATCTAATATTCATCATATGTATTCGGCATCAATCATAATAGACTGGTTAGGTTATTTAATTCACATCTACGGGTCATCTCATCATATACTGCTTGTAACCTTATTTTTCCCTATCTTCCCATCCAACACCATCTAACCGAGGGATTTCGCATTCGTAATGATTCGTTAGCATTATCATCAAATGATGACCTAAATCTTCCGTTGATATTGTTAAAAAAAATAAAAAATAATGTAATAAAAATCGGTATTGCCATACAGCTGCCTATATTTAAATTGATCCAACTAAAAGCAGGGTTGATTCACACAATGAATTTAACCAGAAAGATCGTCGAAAAACAACATTCCATAGCAAAAAGTCTTTGGATCGTTAAATATCGTGCTAAACCGCGACAACTTGACGTAACGAAACTAAAAGCAGCAAAAACTGAATTATGACAGATATTGGAATCTGCCGCTCCTCCTCATCACTAGTCTCCTCACCATTACGTATGGTGCAAAAGATAGACAAGAACTGCCGCCCTTGTGGAGACTATCGACAGTTAAACACTGTCACTGTCCCAAACAGATATCCTATCCCCCACATACACAGTTTCTTTTTGAAACTTGCCGGCGCCACTATTTTCTCGTAAATAGATTTGGTTAGGGCATATCATCAAATTCCCATGGCTCTCGAGGATATTTACAAAACAACGTATGTCTTACGGCCTTCGTAATTCAGCCCAGACTATCCAGCGATTAAAAAGTGTTAAAAGGGCTAGACTTCGTCTAGTCTTATATCGACGATATTCTCGTTGCGAGCCGGCCCGAGATGGAACACAGTGAACATCTCGAGTCGGTATTTAAACGTCTCTCCGCATATAGAATTAATATTAAAGCTTCTAAATGTATTTTCGGCGTGAAGTCACTCGACTTCTTGAGCCACACAATTTCTAAAGATGGCATCCTTCCGTCGAAAGACAGAGTTGATGTCATTTCAAACTTTCCAGAACCAACATTAATCCGCCAAATACAGCAGTTCGTCGGTATGGTGAACTATTACCACCGCTTTATACCAAGATTAGTCGAACTGTTATCGCCTATTCATAGGCATTTGGCCACCTTACTCAAGAAGATTGCACAGAAGCCTTCGAAATGGTCAACTCTTTTGGCACATCCGTTGAACGCCGCCCAGTTCAACATAACTACCGACGCTTCAAATGTTGCAGTTGGAGTTGTCTTACTACAACGAAATAAAGGATGTTGGCAACCATTAGCGTTCTTTCAAAGAAGCTCTCTCCTGCGCTACTTTCGATAGAGAATTTCTTGCTATATATTTAGCAATCAAACACTTTCGACATTTCGTCGAAGGACGAAATTTCTCTATATTTATCGACCATAAACCCCTTACAACAGCAATTGCGTCAAAGGCAGAACGTAGTCCAAGTCAATAATGACATCTCGATTACGTTGCCCAGTTCACTAGCCACATTCATCATATCAAAGGTAAACACAATGTGGTGAGCGACTGTTTGTCTAGTTTTGGTGAAACACTTCTCACAGAACTCAGCGTCTTCTCCTTCGACACGAAAGAATTACTTGCACAGCAGCAACGCGATGACGAATTGCATAAATTGATTTCAGCACGCACCCTGGATCGACTAACCAGACAAGCAGCAAATTTGGTGTAAGACTTCAACATGTAAAAATCGACCCTTCGTTTCCCTCAATATGCGAGGAACAATCTTCGATAGTCTACATGGCTTATCACATCCCGGCATCCGAGCTACGCGCAAACGTAATGCTTCAAAGTACTTCTGGCCAAGATTGAATACTGATAGAAGCAATTGGGCGAAATCTTGTACCCCATGGCAAAAGTCCAAAGTTCACCGCCAAACAAAATCAGCGCTTGGTAAATTCGAGCTACCAAGTGGCAGGTTCGACTGCCCCAATCGAATGGCAATCATTACATTTTAACGATAGTGGACCAATTTACCCGTTAGCCAGAAACTTATCCAATCCTAGAAATAACCGCTAAAACCGTAAGTAAGATCTTCTACAATGAGTATATCTATAGATATAGTGTCCCACTCTTCATCACCGAGCTCACGAAGCTCCTAGGTTCCTATCGCATTCAGACAACTGCATACAACCCGAAAGCGAATGGTCTTGTCGAACGGTTCCACAGGCAATTAAAAAATTAATACATCCCATTGGTGTTCAGAACTTTCAACTATTCTATTCGGTATTCGAACCTCCGTCAAGGAAGAACCTCAACTGCACACCGGCAGAGCTAGTATATGGTCAAAATATCAAGGTTCCCGGTGAATTCTTTACCAACGATCAAAATTCGAACCCAAGCACAGATACTTCGGATTTCGTGAAGCAGCTTCGTTTCTACGTACACACGACATCCAACCGAACAGGCAACGTACATTCCCAAAAATATTCAAACCTGTTCACACGTCCTCCGAGGTCCTTTGAGTAACCCGCAAATTACGCAAATTCTTTGTTATGGATATAGATGGAAAATCAACAACAATTGGTATCGACAGACTTAAGCCAGCATACGGAATACTTGTCAGGAGGGGAGTGATGTAGCGTCTCAAAATCCTTTTCACTTCGTGGCACTGCTCGTAGCAAAACTATTTATACACCGCGCCGCTTAATTACGAGGCATAGCTCGTTTTGCTTAATAGAGCTATTCCGCCACCTACATTCGCGAATCTCGATATTTATCGACTATCGATAAATATCGGAAAGTCAAGAAAAAAGGATCGGAAACGGAAAACAGTCAGTCGGGTTTGAGAAGTGCACGAGACACAGTCAAATTATACAATTTGATTGTATTAAGTTTATGCTCAAAGCGTAAGTAATTAAATAGACCCCCCCCCCTCCCAAAATAAATTGAATTGTGAGGAACACAAAACATTCTAGAAATATCTTGAGCCTAGAACGAGTAGAAGTCATTTAATTAATTTTAAATCCCATGTCTCTTTTATGTATAATAACCCGGAAGAACGGAGCAAATATTCACAAATCGAAGTGACATCTACCATCAAATTAATAAATTATAAAATCCTCTATTTGTAAATTTAAATTCAATAGCGTCCTTCTATTTTAATTCTGTCATCTATCTGAACGTACGTCTTGTTATAAAGTTTTCAAAATTATTCAATCATACAAGTGGCTCCTCCAGCCAAGGAAAAATGGTCTGAATTAGAAGCTAGCGATCAATTAATTTATTTATTTCTTATTGGTCTTGCCTGTGAGAATACATGGGGTGGTGAGGAAATATTACAAGCTACATCAGAAATATATCAGGCCAAAATCGAAGTATATCAAGTCAATGCAACTCCTTTAATCTTTGGCACTTCAATTGAAAAAATTCTAGAAGTAGAAAAGATTTTTAAACTAACCCCCCCCCCCATTCATCCACCTTCAATTAGTCACCTCATGCAAATACAGACCGATTCTAGTTCATTCCGGTTACAACCAGCCAAATCTAACAATCAACTACCTCTCATAATAACTAAACGTACTAATTTTTGTGTAGGAACATGGAATGTTCGGGGTTGTGCTAATGTTTCAAAGCAATTAATAATCGATAAAGCTTTAATTAAAGTTGGGATAGATATTGTAGCTATACAGGACACAAATTCATTTGCCCTTAGGGCAAAAATATTAGGGCAAAATTTATATCATCAAGAAACTGATGAACGTGGCGATATACTAATTGAATTTGCACTGCAGAATAGTTTATCAATTTGTACCACTTTTGGTCGTAGATCCTGCCTTACTACTTGGAAAGGTCCTAAATATGTAAAAGGCACATTTTCGAAAAACATTCAAACGAAGAAAAATGGTAAACTAGCAATGACATTTATTTCGGATCATAAATTAGTATTTGGACATGTAATTAGAATTGCATTGCGTCCACATGAAGACTACGAAAGTCAGAATTTTAGAAGATCGAGAGTTGATTTATTAAAAGATCCAGCTATCCCAAATGCAGACTAATTTTAACCAGACAAGCCACTATGACTATAAGGGACAGAAAACAGCAATAAATTCTTTAAGAACTGCTTTGAGAAGGATACCCCGTAAACCTCATCTGATCAGAAATTGTCGATCTAATGTCCAAAAAGAATTCAGAAAATCCAAGAATGTAGAGAGTTTTTCTGAAATTTAAACGATGTAAATCCTTTTAGTCGACTCCGCCAAACCTGCCAATTTATTCGTTCATATAGGCAAAAATATCAGGGAGCAATTATTATCAACTACCTCGGGTTCCGCCATTCCTCTAATAACTGAAAAGGACCATTAGCCATTAGGATTGCCTCCAACGCGGGAAGAAATAGAAACCATCCATTTTCCATTAGAAGAGGAACTGCTCCTGGTTTAGATCAAATTTCAATTGAGCTATTACAAGCTTTACCTGAAGAGGGAATGAATGTCTTTCTGCATGTTTTACAACAGGTTTGGCAATTAAACACCCCACCAAGTGAGTGGTTAGAAACGGTCCGTATCACTTGATCTAAAACAGGCCTTCGATAAGGTTGATCTATCTCAAGCAACTATTATTCTCTCTCATATTGGAATTCAGCATTATCTTGTTAATAGAATAATACGAACCTGTATGCACGAATTAACATCAATCATATGGTATAAACAAAGAACAAGGGCAGAGAAAGCCAAGGATGTCCCTTTTCACCTACCGTATTCAATTTAATGTTGGATTCCGCTCTACAAACCCTCGCAGAAGTTATTCCAGGTTTACGACTTTCACAAGATCAAGATATTAAATTACCATTAATGTTAGCCTAGGCCGATGATTTGTTACTCAGAAAGTGAAAAGAGCCTTTTATACACTTATTGCAGTATTGTACTAATCGTCCTTTAAGAATTTGTGTTAGAAATGCTTTGAAGGGAAATACAATCAATCGGAAAGTTACTGCATATCGAATATCTTATTGGGGGCATTCTTAGAAGAACAAGAGGTCATTTATTACATGCAGCAAGGAAATTTACAAGAAATTACAGAAAAATTGGTAGATCTATTTTCACTTGGCATGATTCATTAAAACAGGATATACAGAAAATATAAATTTCTAAAACCCGTTTAAGAGTTGCCACAAAAGCGGGAAAATCTGATTTAAAAAAGGAAGTTAATTTAATTTATAACTCTGATAACCCTTCAACAAATGAATCCGATGATTACGTAACCTTAGAGCATCAAAATTCAGCAGAAAAACTGCATTATCGACATCATTTATATACATTGGTAAAAAAGTCAGCAGCAATGTTTTGTTGTTTTTGACCGTTTTCTGTAGAAAAACTATATTATCAACTTATTTAAAATAGTCGTAGAGTATTAATGATAAGAAGGAGTAGAGAGGGAAAAATTCGCCAGCCTTAGGGTTTAAAAGGTCCGTAAATTTGTTGATTTATCTAAGTTCTAGACTCCTTTGGCTATCTACCGAGCGAGTATGATGACCCGCTGATTTTGAGAAGTCCCGCTATTTAACTTTGAGTTTGCGTTTGGTTGAAGTTGTAAAAACTCGAAAATTCGTGGAATCCAAGTTTATAATTTGTCGTGCAAGCGAGCAATGAATTTGTATTGTGGTACTACCAATGAACACCTGTGTCAATAATCAGGCCATATTTTATGTGACATCATAGACAAATAAATTAAAAGCTGGATGCATGTGAAAGCTAATATGAATTGGTTGAAGTTAGACGAACCAAAAATTTCTCCTCTACAGTCCACGCGGATTGACTATTTGGAATGAAACTTCATACTTAATTTTTTTTTTCATAAATAGGGAGATCCTTGTGATATTTGGTGGATATTTGTGTACCGAAAATGGCAGCTTCAATTGGAGCTCGTTCCACATTGTAATGATGTGGAAAAGTTTAACATTGGCAAAACCCGATAAAAATTTAAATAAATTGAAGCAAAATGTTCATCCAACAAGTGCTTTCAAAAACGGCAAAGAATTACATGATTAAAATAAATTTAATTACTAAATTTTCAACTAGGGTTAACTTTGCTCGTTTTCTAAAATTTAAACAGTAATTGGATTATCATCGGTAATTTTTTTGTAGGCGGACCATTTTTTTATGCAGCGTACGATTTTTTTAAACAGAGAACAACCAAATAATATTTGAGTACCGAAAATATAATGCACGACTGCCAACCCTAAGGCTGGATAATTTTTCTACTTTTCAGCGGAACCGTCATACTCGCTCGGTAGATAGCCATAGGAGTCCAGAACTTATATTAATCAACAAATTTGCCAACTTTTTGAACCCTAAGACTATACAATTTTTTCTCTTTTCAACGGAACCTATACATTTCCCGTGTCACGTATATTCGAATAGCGGGAATTTTCACGATCGGCGGAGCTCTATGTTTCGTCATTAGTAGGCAAACAGAGTACAGAAACTATTTACATGACAAAATTGTGTCAATTTTTTACGACTATTTTAAATACGTCGATAATGTAGTTTTTCTACAGAAAACGGACAAAAACAACAAGAAATTTCTGTTGGCTGCTTTACCAATGTATATAAAGGAGGTCGATAATGCAGTTTTATGCTGAATTTTTTTGCTAACTTCAGTACCATCCTTAGATGCATAAAATAATAAGAAAATTATACTTGGCACATCATAAATGTCAAGTTGATTGATTTTACAAGAAATTATAACACAAAATGTTCCAGGTGTAAGAACCAAATGTTACACAACGTACACATCGCGTTTGTGGAAATTTTTCATTACATATTCGCAATTTTTGTAATACTGCCGGATTGCACAACATACGCCAAATATGTAAAACCACAACATTTAGCAAAAAAAATGCGCGCATACCGCGCGTTGTAAGTCAAATCAGTTCAACATTTACAACATTCGATATTATTCTTTACATGGATGCGATTTCTACATACTTACATCTTCGAGTGTATCTATGTACCGCGCATTCGTGTAATTAAAAAGTAATGAATTTTTTGTTTTACGTACGATAGAGCGCAATATAAAAAGGAAATGCCAATTTTCATTTCAATATACATTTGGATACGCTCGTTATGGTCATCCATGAAATTTAAATTTAATTAATTATTTAAATTTATATTTGTTTTAGATGAATTTTTTATTTCTTATTTGCTATACTTTTAGAAAATATATAAAATGCATATATTTGTACGTTCATGTTCATTGCAGCACAGCGAACTCACCAAGAATTTTAATTGAAAATGGAAAGTATTTATTCCAGATTCGATTTGAGCGTAAACGTTTTTTGCAATAATATCGATGCGCAGTTTAAAAGGAGGAGGAACAATGGTTTGTAATGTACAAAGTACTGGATGTCCATTTCCGATGTATAACTGCTGCGCATTTGATAGACCTTAATGTATGTTAAAGTTAGCTCAATTATGAATAAATTCTCTACGGGAGTGTAATTTGACAAGATTTGGATAGTAGAATTTCTTACAAATTTTTGAATGGTCCAGCGCTCTAGGTTAACCTAAATTCGTGTATCACTATGGTCGATATCACTATGGTCATTTCATAAGATTTAATACCTGTTAACTCTAACTCAATTGTGAATCAGTTCTGATTGGGCTTCGGGATGTAACTTGATAAAATTTCGATACTTCCATTTTTACAAATTCCTTGTATGGTTCGGCGCTCTAGGTTATTCTACCTAAATACGCATTGATGCCACTATGGTCATTTTATAGACCTTAATGCCTGTAAACTTCAACCCAATTGTGAGGAATTTTCGATAGGGCTACAGTAGTGAAATCTTATTAAATTAGACCCACGTAGCCCCATCAGGATTACTCAACAATTAGACTAGAGTTAATAAGTATTAAGTCTTTTAAAATGGTCATATTGGCATCAACGCGGCGTTAGGTTAACCTGAACATTGAAAACAACAATCGTGAACATTCGATGAATTTGCCAGAAATTGAACTGTCGAAGCCTCTTCAAAATTTCTTCACAATTGGGCTAGTGTTAAGAGGCATTAAGAATTACTCGAATTATTTTAAACTATCGAGTGCAGCTTCAATGAACTTAAAAAAAATTTAACTATAGAAATTTTATCAAATTACACCTGCGTAGCCACATCAGAGTTTCTTCACAATTAGGCCATAGTTAACAGACATTAAAATCTAAAAAAATTCCATAGTGGTATCAATGTAGAATTATCTAAATATAGGCTGTTAGTCCATTCGGTAGCCACTTAGCAAGACATCTTAGTGGCAACAATGTGGTTTAGGTTAAACTAGAGCGCCTGACCATTCAATAAATTTTGAAGAAATTGAAATACCGAAATTTTGTCAAATTACACCTCCATCAGAATATTTTCACATTAAGCTAGAGTTAACAGGCGTTAACGCCTATTAAATGGTCATATTTGAATCGATACCCGGGCTGCTTGGATTAGCTTCTATGAAGAATTTAACAGTATTTTTGGCATCGCCAGACTTAATAGATCTCTGTCTAAGATTGATTCTTGCAGGCCGGATGTACTGCGACTCCCTGATTGCAGACTAACCTCTTCCAATAGGGAAATTGCAATTACCACTGAATGTTCGCTTTTCCGGTTGCGACTTTATTAAATCTGAGTCTGTTGATTCAGGAGAAACCAACGCTTCTCAACCTTGGCTGTAACTTAGCCCACAGGCTAGTCACTCTAGGAGTCTTGCGCTTGAAAATTTTATCCTTTGCACCGTATAAAGCAGGTGGCCTGATGGTGTCTTGCCTCTAGAATTATAACATGGGTTTCTTCTCGGATCCATTTCCACTCTGTACCATGCAGCATGCTTACAGAGTTAGTATATCGTGTGAAACTGCTCAACATAAACTTATTACGAGAATCGAAAGATCGCTCAACATTAGAGTTTATTAGAGTTTCTCGTGATCACGTTCCCGAATATTGCAGATGCCTTCGATATCACTTTGTTTTGTATCATTATCGAGACCTGCACTAATTTCGGTAGTGACCAAACAATCGTAGCCCAAACAAAGGTGGCGCATTGCTGAGGTCAAGCACGATTGTCCTTCAGTCTCCGTTAAAGTCTGGAGAGGTTGCTCCCGTGAGGTATTTTTTCACCTCAGAGCTATGCTGATGATCTGGTTATGATTGTTTCACGTAAAGTAAACACATTACTTATTTGACTGAATGCACCGCGCTCTACAAATTGTAGAGATGTGGTGCGCTTTGAGGAGGGTTTGCGTGTCAACCCATTAAGGCCAGTTTACTGTAATGTTGTTGAACTATCTGAGCTTCCCCTTGTTACATCCCTTGTTACATCTTTTGAATATAATTAGGCCATGTGTGTAGGAAAGGTGATTTTGGATGAGACTACTAGTTATTGGTGAATTCTTATGTTCGTCTTCAATGGCGGATAGCCTAGATTTTTAAAGTGCGCTTCTTGCTCATGATTGTTGTGTTTGTGTATCGGAACACGCCAATTACTCATCCGGCACTCATTA
Source organism: Nephrotoma guestfalica (assembly GCA_963691935.1). NCBI lineage: Eukaryota > Metazoa > Arthropoda > Insecta > Diptera > Tipulidae > Nephrotoma > Nephrotoma guestfalica. The sequence goes on from OY829915.1 coordinate 229,764,210, forward strand.
ACAACAAAAATTAATTTTCTCAGTTCTCTCATCATTGATTGTTCTCGAACACTAATTGTCATTCGGTTCACGTTTGGATCTCGTCATGGCATGTTAGCCAGTCAATTAAAATAGCAACGACTTCAAAAATAGTTGAATTGTCTAAATTATTTCAGGAAGGCTTGTGATGAGTAAGAGAAAACGCATGAAATATCTGAACGAAATATTTTGGCGCGTTTTCTGTCAAAATATGAAGTATTGGTTGCACGTAATCCATGTCCGTGCTGTAAATCAAAGCATGATCGCAGCAACTGTCAATAATCGGTATGTGTATCGAGAAATAGTGATCAGTATCATCGAAAGTTTTGAAAATTCCCGTGACGAATTGTTCAAAATTTCAAAAACTTGTTCAACAAATCAACTTGCTGTGAAATTTCGAGCCAACTGGAAGCTTTCGTTTGAGAATATTCGTTTTGAGTGATAATGTGATCGAGTCTGAACAGAAACCATTGGTGTTGTATGAAGTTGCAAGTTTAGAATCTAAATAAAACCAAGAATTTGCTCAGCAATCAAATTCGATGGAGCGTTGTGGTAAGAAATTTTCCGTGACAATAGAAATTAACGGAAATCCTCTAAAATTTTTAGTTGACACTGAAAAAAATAGATCATGAATGGTAATGATGGACATTGTGAATTAAACCAGTCTAAAGTCACGATCGTGAAGAAAAGGTCGAGCATCTATGGTAATATTTGAGTGCCAATGCAAGATTAATTGAACGTTAGTGTGAATTTTTTCGTTCAGACGGAATTATCACTACTTGTGACTGTAGCCGACGGAGCAAATATTTTGCGAGTGAACCGGTTCGACGTATTCGGTTTCCAAATTCAGCGTAATAATATGAAGAAAAAGTATTTGTCTCCTATTTCGTGCGAGCATTCTCGAACCTGGTTTGGGTCACTGCAATTATATTACTAATATTTCTGCGATTCATTGAACAGATGGCAACGAATGCGGAGTTTGTTGTAAGTTATTTAGATGACATAGTTGTGACAGGCCAAATCGAAGAAGATCATGTCATATTTTTAAACGACTTGCTTCTACCAAGTACAAATTCTTCCAAATTAAGGTGGAATATTTAGGGGATGCTTTGGATGAATCTGAAATCCAAACATCATTCGAAAGTGCTCCGATCAACAAACTTGGATTGCCGGCTTTCATTGGTAAGACTAATTATTATAACCGTTTTTAAACAACTTTTCGAATCATGCAGCTCCTCGTAAAAACATTTCCGATTGTTTGGTCAGAAAAGCAATAACATGATTGTTGCCAAATAAATAATTCCATTGTCCTCTTGTCCACTATCAGCGTGACTGTCCACTTTTGTTAGCGAGAGATGCCTCAGGATGAAAGGGAGTATCAGGTAGTTATTTCATCGAAGACGCTTGATAATCATCACAATAAATATAGATTGAGAAAAAAAAACACTTTTGATGGATCATAAGCCCTACGTATCACTATTTCACCCAGGAAAAGGCTTGCCAGTGACGACCAACCACCTCCAATCAAGGGTGTGCGTGTCAAGTGAACGCAGAATATCACGAAATGTTGGAATAGTTTCCTTTGGACAGTAAACAAATTTTTTCCAGAAACAGAGATTCCGCTCTAGCAAGTGTTCTAAGTGAATCCTTCACGATGGCGATGTTCTGTCCAAAATATAGATTTTCAGGAATTGCATGTAAGAAAAAATTCCATTTCTGTCTTCAGTGACGTTCCTCGGAGTTAGAGTGACCAGACCAAAATCCCTAAATTGGGCTACTCTTAAATTGGAGGTTTTATTTTCAAAATTAATACAAAAAATGGTATAAAACCTCAAAAATTGGTATAGCGGACTATTGTTGGATTAGTTTTAACAATAAGTTCTTTTTTTATAGAGTAAAGCCCGTGTTTCCATGGCCCGCTACCATATATCTGAGGAGCCATATGCTAAATCCATAAATGATGGGGCCTTGGACTTAAACAGAAAATTTTGCCATGCAAATTTTATTTACTACTAATTTAAATATGAAATTAAAATGTAAAAAATAAGGTTGGGAAACCCTGGAGTAAACTTTCTTTTATAGGGAAACGTGAGGACGCGGTTTTCGCTGTGGTGTCAAATTATGTTTCTGTCTGTGTTCTCGCTGCAGCCCAAATAGATTGACTCATTTTGATGAAGTTTCCTATTTGGGTATTTTTTATGAGTTGGGAGGGAGGTTCAAGATGGGTTTTGGTGGAGGTCGGCCCACCGGATGTGTAAGCTTATCTTAGCTTACGCTTTCTTGTTTTTTGTTGTTTTTTTCAGGATAGAACTTCATACTTGGAGATTTTTGTTAGATTGGGGGTGTTGATAACCATTGAAGCTTTTTCGTTTTTGGCAGTGTTTTTGTATTGCATATGCAAGGAAGTCAGCAAGGCTTGCCTGCTCATTTTCCGCGAATGAATAGTTTTATTAGAAACCGTTTTTGTAGCAGCTTGTTCTTATTTGCAAATGTTTTGTCTTGTAGGTGCCGGAATGTTCTGTATTGGAAATGGAAGGGCAATGGTTTCTGTTGATTTTATGTTGGTTGGGCGGATCTGACGATTTTTTCGGTGGAACTTTCTTGTTTTTTGGCAGTGTTTTGTATACTATGGGATTTACGGGGAGACCAGGGGGATTCTAAATTGATTGGTCCAGAACATTTTTGTAGAATTTGGTTGGAAGTGAAGATTTTTTATAAAAAACTGTTTTTACCTAAATTCGTCAAGTTCTAAGAGACAAGCCAACGACTATGGTTTGAGATTGTGAGAATGTGCAGATTACACACACAAACACAACTCTTGTTTGCGATGCGATATTAGAGGTATGGAGGCCGATATGAAAATGTTGTACATGGTTTTGGAATGTGAGCTTGTATTCGTGGTAGGGGAGGGTCGGGCGTTAGCCCCAACATCAATCAACAGTTGTGTTTACTAAGCGACAAAAGATACGTTTTGTCTTATTGGACATTTTATACTGCCGTAATAATTTTTTGTACTGCGGATAACAAAGTCGTAGATTTTAAAAACATTGAATAAATGTCGCAAATGCATAAACATGTAAAAATTGATCGTTTTGCGGTATTTTTATTACCCCATGTCATATTTTTGAATTAGGGAATTTTGCAAATTTGTTGTGAGAATAGTGGCATAATATCCCAGAAAGGGGTATGTTTGGTCACTCACGTCGGAGTCCTCACTGACTTTACTCTAGTCATAATTCCTGTCATAGTTTGGCCCTGTTGAATTCTAGACATTGGGACATTGTTCGAATGTCACAACTAGCCCACAGACACTGCTGGTGGAAGAACATCGACAACGAAATCGAAACCACAGTGAAAAAATACCGAGTATGCTAGGAGGCTGCAATCCGAAAAAGGTGTTCGAAAGTTGGCCAATTGCCACGAAGTCGAATCACAGATGTTCACGAGTTTGTCGACGCGTCGATTGATTACTTAATTCAAATGGAGAGGCAAATAGGTTTGAGAGGTCTTTCAAAACCGCCACGCAGAAATAATTAAGAGATGGAGATAGTACTGATCACGCGATCTTTTAAACGCAACCAATGACTATATTACCTCTCAAGTATCCTTTCTCAACTTCAACGAAGAATAGGTGAACACAGTTCATTGTGAACCAGCCTTCGTGAGAAACTTTTCATCTGGTGCTAAGCGGATTGAGGGAGAGAATAAGCAGATGCTTGGCAAGGAGATGTGTAGTGTAGTTAAACAGAATGGTTTGGTGCGATGTTACCAAAACCTATCACGATCGAATACCTGATCCAGATCCGTTTGTTTTCACTGAAATTTTGAATAGTCAAAATCAGCATTAATTATTGAGCGAGGTTGTTACAGCCAGTCCTCATTCACGATCGAATTTTAGCAGACACCTACGGCCTTTGTAGGCGACCTGTGATAAAATTTGATCCTGCATCATGATTCAAGACTTCATTAATATAAGGAGGGAAGAATGTTGTTCCACCTCTCTTGTCTCCACCTCGGACTTTTGTTTTGCGACAAGTATAAGAGAAAACGCACGGAACAATTACGAAATTACGTTCGACTGCTGTGTTACAGTGAAATACGAGAATTATGAAATAGAAATTGTAAAGTCATTTAAGTTGGTCCATTTCGATCAAATTCGGTTAGTAGGGTCGATTTAGCGTCTAATCTGATTGCACTTCTTCCGGACATTTTAAATAAAATTTACAATTGTTTTAAGGAAATCTGCCATTTTGGATTGCACTATTTTTATGGTTTTCCTAATTATATATTTTAGGAGTAATTCCTAAATATATTTTAATTTTCGAACTTAAACAGATATTCAGTGATCATCTCAATCAGTTGAAACTATTTTTGAGTAAACGCGTTCCTTGTTTAATTCTAGTAAAAAGTATTGAATCCTCTAACGGAAATAGGCCTTTATGCCATAGACAGATTACTTTGACTAATACATCAAAAAAGGAGGTCCCGGACACTAATAGTTTATCAAGCAAATCTAGTTTCCTTTGAGTTTTCTATTTGTCATTGTGAAATTTAGTTGGCGGGAACAATTTTTTTTCTGCTCATGTCAATCCTGACATTTTTGTCAATGCCTACTCCATTCCTATTTAAAATCAAAATAAATTGTAGTGTGTCTTGAGTTCTCATTTAGCGCATAATTTTACGAAGTAGTAATATATGAAACGAGCAGATTTTATTGTTAGTAGATTAACCTGGGATTTGGCATCATGAAAGGATTTAACACTAGAACTCAAATTAAAAACATTCTGATACCGAAATTCGATTTCAGTGAATTTTACATTTACTATTTTTTTCAAATGTCAGCTTAAATGTCGGTGTTGCAAGTTTAACAGTTTTTTTTACTGGAAGCGACACTCACACACCTAAGTTGGATTTCATATTCGCGTGACGTATCTCTGACACTATTTACTCCAATTTACCATAATACGTATTATTTAAAATTTTGAAATGTTCCCCACCTTCATTACTTACGCGTCACATGATTGATTGATACCTCCCAAAGCTTAAACTGAACAACAAAAATTATTAACAATGGCTTAACTCAAAATTTCTCACGAAATTTCATTTTATTATTTTTGTTTAAATTCTATAAGACTCCACGTACGTAAACCACAAAAATATTATTCATGTATGATCTAAGATCATACAATGACATTAGAAGAAAAGAAAACTACCGTTGATATACAACAATAATCGTAATGATCGTAGTAATAACATAATTAGAGTGATATGTAAACTACTTTTAATTTTACAATTGTATACAAAAAAAAAGTTTTAAATCTTTTGTGTATGCATACGAGATGTCAACAACATCTTTAAGTTGTGCGACTCAGAAATGCTTCTTATTGTTACAATACAATACGTGTACGACGTACGTAACGGTGAATAATTAAATAACAATAAATATAAATATGGTGAGTGAGTGGCGGTAGTCTAGAATTTCTTAAATAAATTGACAAACAATACTAATGTTGTATTAAGTAGAATTAAAATTAAATTTTAATGGCCATCCTATTTTGGCCTCCGGCGTTCTGACTTACCTTATTCTGTCAAAGTATGCGTTGTGAAGAAAATTAATATCATATCATTAGTGAAATGATTGGGTGGCTCTAACTCAAATAAGCCGGCCTGTTGCAATATAAATTTGAAAAATGTATTTCCGGACCTAGTGCGTAAAATGTTTCCTTGTAGACTAAGCAAAGATTAGTACTAATTCAACAGCTAGACAATTAATACTCCTGTTACGGTTTTCTGCATGCTACTAGGGGATGAGATAGCCGATTGGTTCAGCATTTGTAGATAATAATGATGAATGTCATGGTGTGATACTGGGAGCTGCTCTTCTTGTATCTGTTGTAATCGCTTGTGCAGCTCAGTTACGAGTATGTCATCCGCTAGAGTTGAGTTTCCCAATTTAATTGAGTAGTTTGTACGCCTATCCATCCACTTCATCGATAGGTTGACTTTCGGTAGATATGACGAGTCAATTACGGTTTTTCTTGTAGATTTTATAAGTTTTTAGAAAGATTGACCCTTCCTTTAAAGTGCATCCGCCTTTAAGAGAAATTATTCCATTGCGTGGTAGTGATACTGCTTCGAAATCTCCAGCACAGGCTATAGTAGCCTGCCGCTCTTGACCGATTGAGAAAATCATACAAATATATTCGCTGTTGCTATTACAATGGCTAAACTCGTTCTTTGTCATCATGTAATATTCATCAGGATGTATGGAGGTAACCAAATAGTCCATTGATGCTTGAATGAAGACTCCTTCGATTGTAGCAAGAGGTGTAGGTTTAAATACTTGATATTTCGCCGTGTTCATAAATAGAATTTTTAATTCAAAAATCAGATGGGGGCAGCAGAACGTCTGGAGGCAGATGCTGTTTTATATCTTGAAGTGCCTTGTTAACTTGATTTGGTGGTAGGATTGAAGTGCTCACTGTTTTTTTGTTTGAATTTAAAAGGACATCAATTAATTTTTGCTGAGTGTCTTTGAAGTTGAGCATCAGAAGAAGTGCAAGAAAGGCATTAAAGACGTCAATTTTTGACTTTTGTTGATGTCACCTAATGCAGAACTTATTAGTTGTGTAATAGCTTGCCAATGACGTATGTTGTCTTCATCAGTTCGTATTAAGATGTTTAAAGTTGCGTCAGCAATAGATGTTTGATTCTTGGCTATCATTAAAAGGTGTTGTTGATTTAGCCTTTTGTATTTTTTCGAACTCCAAATATAGATCACTTGCCAAATTGCCCACGACATTTAGGATCCCAGGTTTTCTTCTGCTTTCTCTGTAGTAAAGTATTGCGTTCTTGTCCTCGATTTCAGTTAGAATATGCATGAGCTACGTGATGATTACAGAGCATACGATCGTATCTGATGATTGTCTTCAGCTGTTTCTATGCAAAGTTGATCCATGTTCCTTGCCAGATTTCTGTATGCTATCAAATCTGAATAGTAGGATGTGAGGTTAAAGTAAACTACTATTTTCCATTGCTAATTGGTGAATCGGAGATTTCCTAAAATTCCTAGATACAGCCCAGGTTGATGACTAAGAGTGGTGATGTTGTACATCAGCTATTCGGTCGAGGACACTGGACTCGGCAGTGTAGTGATCGCCACTAAACATAGTAGAAGTACTGGCAAAGCTATGAGATTGGTTATTATCCGTTCCCTCCTTTTACCGTGACTACTCTAGTCAAACCATCGCTGCCAGGATGTAGATCAATGATCCTTCTCAAAGGCCAGTTTGCTGGCGGTAAGTTGTTGTCTTTTATTAAGACAATGTCGTCTACTTTAACCATTGGTTGTTTGCTGGTCCATTTAGTTCTTTATTGTAGTTCGGTAAAGTAGTGATTTGACCAGCGTTTCCAAATATCTTGAACCATTTTTTGTAGTAATCTCCACCGATGATTGACATGAATGTTTTCATTCAGCATGTTCAATTATGGGATAGTTATTAGTGAATCAGATGAAACTGGTGTAAGTGGCCTTGAATTGAGACTTGCTTCTATATGTGATGTAACTGTTGCTAACTCTTCATATGTGAGGGTTGTGTCTCCAATTACTCGTTTAAGATGGAATTTTAGAGATTTCACTGCTGCTTCCCAAAGTCCCCCAAAGTGTGGTGCCACTGAATTCCAATGTCAATTACTGGAGATCAAAATTTGCTTGTTGTAGCGCTTTTTGTTTATCCTTTTCAAGCAGTGCCCGGGCTCTAACAAAATTGGTTCCATTATCGCTGTAAACCCGTTTGCAAAGACCACTTCGAGCTATAAATCTCTTAAAAGCCGCGATAAAGGCTGCACTGGTCATATCGTAATACTGCTATGTATCCTTTGTATGACTTATTCTCACCTCCTTTAGACATTCTTAGTGAGATTGGTCCGGCGCAGTCAACTCCTGTGTTAGTAAATGGACGTGACGGCATGACTCGCTCTTTGGGTAAGCTTGCCATTAGTTGGTGCCTTGTTCAAGCATTGAACCGAATGTACGTGATGCATTTTGCTATCTCCGTACGTATGCTGCTTCTACCGTTCGTGATGCAATATTTGTTTCTAAAATGTGACAGAGTTAACTCAATCCCCCCACGCAATTGTTTTACATGAGCATCTTTGATTAGTAGCTTCGGGAATCTATGTTTTGAAGGCAGTATCTTTGGATGTCGGGTATCATAGTTTAGGTTTCAATTAGTTATTCTTCCTCCTACTTTTAGTATTTTATGTTCATCAATAAATGGATTAAGCGAGAGGAGCTTGCTTTTTCTTGATACTGAGCCTTCTTTGTTAATCTGCATGATTTCATTCTGGAACTCCGCGTGTTGAATTATTCTAACCAGCTCGCTGTAGGATTCATTATGTTCTTCAGCAGAAAGTAAAGTTGGCGATCTGGTAACCTATTTTTTCAAACATTTATTTATAAACCGTCGACAGAGCCCAACAACGCGAACGACGCGAGTTTGTTGTGGTCAACGTTCGGTTGAAAGTTGTAGCCAATCTCGATCCGTCCACCATAAATTGTTGTTCTTTAGTTCCTTCGGACTGGTCCGTCTTGATGTGCAGCCTGCTGGATTGTCGGTTGATCCAACGTGATGCCATTGTGTACGGACTTGAGTAAGTTTGAATTTTCGATATTCGATTGGCCACAAAAGTTTTATATTTATGAGGACGCCCTCGAATCCAACATAAGTTGATCATTGAGGCGGTCCAAAAGAACGAAGTTGTTTTCGGAATTTGCATTGCTTCGTTAATTTGGTACATTAGTTTAGTGAGCAGCAACGCGCCACAAAGCTCAAGACGAGGTAGTGAATGTAAATTTTTAATCGGAGCAACCTTTGTTTTTGATCCGAGAAGCCTCACAATAGTAATGCCTTCTGAATTTGTAGATTTGAAGTAAGCGGCAGCAGCATAGGCCTTTTCGGAGGTGTCGCAGAAACCATGAAGTTCTGTTATATTGTTCTCCTCAAAATGGATCTGACGTGGAACAAATATTTCTTCCAGGAAAAGTAGAGAATCTTTAAATTCCTGCCATTTTGTTGATATATGTGACGGAATTTCTTCATCCCAAGATAGGCCTGCTAACCAGATTTCTTGCATCATCAGTTTAGCTACAACTGGCTGGCACCAACCTAATGGGTCAAAAAGTTTTGCACTATACGAAAGTAGGTTTGACGATGAAACCGAATGTAATTGTTGCTGGATTTCAGTGTAGTCCAAGAGTTTTAATTGTGTCATCAAGCTTGAATTCCAATCGATTTTGATTCCTTAGTTGCACTGGTATCGATTCCAAGAGAACTGTGTTGTTTGTTGCCGATTTTCTTAACGTAAATCCACCGCAATTCAGTAAATCAATGGTTTGTTTTTGGCTAAGTAAGGCTTCTTCCAGTATGTTTGCCCAGAAATTAGGTCATCCAGCTGTCGTAGTGACTTCACCGCTAAATAAGTTGCGGCTGCTGTTCCATATGTGACGGTGGTCAGGTTAAACACCTGAATTTCTTGTTTCGGAGACTCTCTCCATAAAATACGTTGATGGTTCTGATCATCTTCATCAACGGCGATTTGTCTGAACATTTTTTCGATATCAGCCGTATGGACGTACTTATGCTTCCGCCACCTTTACAGTATGGATAATAAATCCTGTTGAAGAGTCGGACCCGTCAACAATACGTCGTTGTTGGCAGAGCCATCGAAAACTGCCCACAATTTCGTAGTTGTGCTCGAATCCTTTAGAACTACATGATGCAGCAAGTAATAGTAACCACTTTCAGTAGCTGTTTCAGCTTCTTTCATGTATCCCAAAGCGATATATTCATTCATGAACTTCTTATATTGAATGCCAAGGTTTCGATTTTTAGCAAGTCGTTTTTCTTCTTGTATCAAACACGCCATGGCGACCCTTATTGAGTATCCCAGTGGGTTGGCAGAATATAATTCAATGTCAAAATGAATCTTGACTACGTAGCGACCAGATTTGAGACGTTTGTGACTTGTCGCGAATATGTTTTCACACTCTAGTTCTTCTTTGGTGAATGCTCGTTTACGTGGCACCTCCTCTATTTCCCAAAAGCTTCTCAGCTGTATTACTGTTGAATTGTGACAATCGACTGAGGCACGGCCTAGGAATATCCAGCCTAGTTTGGTTTGTTGGGCTATCGGTTCTTCGGATGAGGCCTTTGCTATATTACTCATTAAAATTTCTCCATAATAGTCTGTACCCAATAATAACTCGATTGGGCCAGGACCGTAAAATGTTGGATCAGCCCACATTACATTTTTGGTGTGTTTCCAATTCGATGCGTCTGTGACTCCTGCATACGCTGCGGTTTTTGGTAATTTTAATCTCTGGCAGGCTGCTTCTTCTTTAATGAAGGTTGCTTGAGACCCAGGATCTATTACCACACGAATCAGTTCATTGCGAGAACCAGAAAACGCTTTCACTAAGGCGGTTCCTAGTAAGATGCATTTGCGTTTCCATGCATGTGTTACTTGTACGTTTGTATTGGCTGGTTTTATATTTTCTGGTGCAGATCGCGAACTATTGTTACTATGCAGCAGGCTATGATGTGAACCTTTGCATAATTCACAACTTTTATTGCATGGGAGTTTGTGTTCTGGAAGCAAGCATCGTCGGCACACTGGTTTATAAAATACGGCCTTATACTTCTTTCGATTTGTGGTAAATTTTGGAACTTCTTACATTCCGGTAGATTGTTCTCTCCCCAGCAAAGGCTGTATTTAACTGGTTTTCTGGCTACAGCAACATTTGCAGTCTTAATAGATGAACTTGTTTGTTGGGTTACTTTCTTCTTTTTGTACGTTTTATCTCGGGATAGTGCCCCCAGAGATTGGAACCTTACTTTTGGAAAGGCTAGAAAGTCTTTGATAGTTTGAAGTTCGTTCGGGTTCTTCAATGACGTCTCGTATAAGCGATGAGTTTCCCTGTCCAGTTTTCTTATTAGAATGTTCAACAAGATAGCATCCCAAGAATCTGGTTCTTGAAGTCATGCAAAAATTTCAGTCCATTATCATGTAATAGCTTTAGACCATGAGTGGATTTAGATTTGGTAGTTCTAAAATTGTGTTGATATAAGTATTGGTGAGAACCCGTTTATCCTCGTATCTGGAGCATAAAATATTCCAAGCTGTGGAATAGTTCTCTTGCTATATATTTTGGTGGTTAATGAGCTTGGCTGGATCTCCTCCTATTACTGATAACAGGTAATGCATCTTTTCTTCATTGGATAAATCATGATTGCACTGGATAGTTTTGTTGAAAAGATTTTGGAAGCTTGTCCATTGTTTGTAATCTCCATAGAAGTGTGGTATTTAAATCCTCGGAAGCTTGATACTGGTCCTTTTTTGACTTTGTTTCGGAGAATCTTTGTTGGCAACGTTTTCTATTTGATCTTGAAGATAGATGATTGCAAACTCATAATCTTGCTGTAACAGTTTGATCTTCAACTCGTAATACGTTCTTGAGTTCTGTACCGCATCCTTGATTTGATATATGGTTTTAATATTTGTTTGAAATATTTTAGCCTTGGCGTATTGTATCTTATAGCACCTCTACTGTTGTTGATCGTCTACTTGAACCACCTTTGGATCAGGTTCGTCTGGTTGTTGCTCATCTGATAGTACATATGATGAAGCATCTGCGGCGTGTTTGTCCCAATCCGGGTTTTCTTCATCTATTGCTGTATTTTTCCTGGCTTCCAGTAGTATTTTTTTTTTGTTTCCTCGAACACTTGTGTGACTTGATCGTAGAAATGTTAATTAATGTACGGATGATCTTCTGGAAGAGTGTGTACTAATGCAGCATCGGTGGTTGAAAGTTTGTCGAAGAGTAGCTGCAAATTTGTGAGTTTTTGGTCACAATATTGTTTGGTTTTAATTGATTAATTAACTTGTCGGTTTGTGTTTGGTCACACAAAGATTTACGGTCCAGAAGACGAAATATAAAAACACTTAGAATAAGCAAAATTTCTAAAGTTGAAAATATTATGTTATTTACGTTGTTGAGTATCAACAGGCTATATGAAAAGCACTTCGATACTTTCGCGCAATTTTTAGTATTTTAGAGAAAATTCAAGAAATATCACTCGTAAATCGTTCGATGCAATTCATTGGGCTTCATATCAGAGGCTTCAACAGCTTTAATTCAAAGACTAAGATATTTAATCAGTTTTATGATTAAAGTTGCTTACGAAGATTAATATTTCGGGCCAAGTATAATTACTTCCGGTACTGTATATATTTATTTATTTTATTTTATTTTAAAACGAATAACTGAACGAACCTAATTGACTCTGGTATACTAATTATTTATATATAAAGCAGTTTTCGGCTTTATTGCTAGGTATTAATGGCATTCAAAATTACTCGGTCCTTCGCCATACATGTCTGTCAGAATTTCGCGCACAAATTTAGAAATAAAATTATTTTCCACAAGTTTACGATTTGTTTTTTAGCTTTTATTGCTTTCACTGCGATTTAACAACCAATAAGAAATATAAACCAAATTAAAGAATAAAATAATCTCTTCAATTATGACATTAAATGCAGCATAAAGAATTGCCGGATGAATTACACATAAGCGTATGCGCGATTCTATGTTTAACGACTGCAAATTTAGCATGCAATTTATTAATAGCGCTCGCGCGCGAAATCTCAAATAAAATAGCGCTGCAATTTCGCTTTTTATTCCAATTATTTTAGATCAGACTCAATCAAAGTGAGCAAAAAATTGTATAAACTTCAAATCAATTAGTTGCATTGCCTTTTGTTTGTACATTTATGTTCGAGTTTGATTGGTATATCGTGGAATTGGATAATAAACGTTTGTCATTGTAGATCATAGTAATTTTATAAATTAAAGACAAATTGGTTTCTTCTGTGTGCGCGCAATTACGTACATTATTTATTAATCTTATAAAATCAGTTTTGTGAAGTTACACGATTTTATTGCAGTAGAATTTTACGATTCTCTAGGTTTAATTTAGACCAAAACGATTTCTAAAATTCTTGGTCGAAAATTGCATGCCTTATTTTTAAACTTTCACCATTCATCGGACCTCCCGTTCTAACTGCGTCCTTCAGATGATCGTTCTGATTCTTATCGGACCCCGAATTACGTCACTGAAAAATAAGATTGAGAAACTACTTCTTTTAGTTATAACATCTGTTCACTCAAGCCAAATCATGAAGTTCTAATAAAATCTTCACCCTTAAATTTGGCCTGGATCGCATCTGCACCCTAATTTTCTTCATTTACTCAACTTTAGTGCAATACTAAACACATTTCCAGGTTTTTATCATCGGTTTCTTTGATAGCGAAAACACAACCTCAAATTTCACCTGAATCGCATCTATCCCCTAATTTTGTTCATTCACTCAACTTTAGCGCAATACTAAACACATTTTCAGGTTTTTTTCATCGGTTTCCTTGATAGCCAAATTAGGTAATGGTAATATCTGTCCACCCGAGCCGAATCATGAAGTTCTAATAAAATCTTCACCCTTAAATTTGGCCTGGGTCGCATCTACCCCCTAATTTTGTTCATTTACTCAACTTTAGCGCAATACTAAACACATTTTCAGGTTTTTATCATCGGTTTCCTTGATAGCGAAATTAGGTAAGGGTAACATGTGTTCACTCAAGCCGAGTCATGAAGTTCTAATAAAATCTACATTCTCAAATTTGGCCTGGATCGCATCTACCCCTAATTTTGTTGATCCACTCAACTTTAGCGTAATACTGCTGATCACCACGATATATAAAATTCATAAAATCAATTTTTATCTAAATTTTTTCAAAAATTGCTATTCATTCCTAAATTTTGTGTGAAGTGCACATTCCAGCAATAAATTATTCATAAAGACATCGCGACCTAATCATCGAGTTTCGGGTGTAAAGCGTAACATGTATATGTTAAAAAAAAAATTTGCTTTAAATATACAGGCACAGTGGAATTGCTCAGTTTGCTCGGCTGCTTTTCGACTGAGCTGCATTGGCGCGTGGAACACTCGAGATGTGTGATTAATTTAATAGATTTGTACCAGAAATCCATGTGGTTAATGACAAATGTGCTAATAGAGTTCAGCTTCGATAATTCTTTCTTGGTGGTTTATCCATCGAGCGACTCATGAATGTCTCAACGGGAAGGTGCCAGAGTTGGAAGCTTCGGTCCATCACATTATATACGATCATCCGGGAGTCTATGTTGTAACTGCTTGGCGTATCTAGCAGTGCTGACAGCGGTGACGTGCTATATACAGATAGTAAATCTGTGTTCAGTTCGTTAGGAAATCATATGCCCAATTCCAAACTAGTTAAGGACTGTAATCATTTTATTAGTCCCCTCTGTTTCAGCAATAGCGTTAATCTTATTCCGGTTCCTACTCATTATGATATTGAACGAATTATGATAACTGATGCTTTAGCTAAAACGGGTTCACATCTAGAATTCATTGGACCTGAGCCGATCGCCCTCTTGGCCTTTAATAATAGTAAGAAAATTTTTAAGCACTACATTCCTCTACCTGCCGAAGGAAAAAGTTCTTCATTTGTGAACCTAACCTGAAACTAACAAAGTACGTTACATCCGATTTAAATTCCATTTATAGAGTGTTTTTTAGAGGTTCACAATTTTAAATTAAAGTAGAACAAAGAAAACATTTTGAATGCCAGTGAAACTCGCTTTATAGGATAGATAATTTTATGCTATTAATGCTTTAATATGATTTCGGCCATGCGACTACCGCGGCTGGCCGGTACATGGCGTAATCTGGAGCTCCAATTTTCGATCACTCTTCGCAGCAATTGTGTTGTGGCCGTATCTCGCTAATAACTCGCCGAATAATGTGTTCCAAGTGTTCAATCGTCTCTGCTTTATCGGCGTAGTCATGTGATTTAACATATTTCCAAAGAAAATAATCGAATGAAATTAGATCATACGATCTCGGTGGCCAATTATCAGGACCATTACATGAAATTAGTTTTTCTTTTATTAGTGTGGCATGTGACACCGTCCTATTGGAACCACATATCAGCCATATTTATGCCAGCCAATTGGGGTACAAAAAAGTTACAAATCATGTATCTATACCGTTCACCGTTGACTGTAACATTCCGCCCATCATCGATTTTGAAGACATTGCACCAATGATTCCGCTGGCCCATAAAGCGCAAACAGTGATTTTCACTGGATGTAATGGTGTTTCAGCAAAGGCTTGTGGATATGCTGTGTAAGACAGCGGAAATTTGTCAGCGCAAAATAAGTGACTATGCTACTCGCCGCAAGTAACAGCACCATCACAAAAGAGAATGTCTTTTGTTATATAACTACCAGCGGAATTTTTTTATCCATTTTGGATCTCTTTTTTCACTAAATAAAACATCCCAGCGGTATAAAATATTAAAAGTGATCCTTAAAATGGCAAATTGATTGATCGCCGAAGTAAAGGAACTCGGTAAATGAAATCTTGAAATTTAACAATATTCCACCTTTCCGCCATTCTTAAAGACAGTATCTTGTGGATTATCTTCACTCCATATCCGACAATTCTGTTTATTAACTGGGTACGCCAACCAAAACTGAGCTTTATTGCTGAACAAAATTTTGTTTGGTAACTTAACATCAATATCAGTTTATGCTTCATCCCATTGGCCGTATTTGGCGGCGTGTGCGATGGTCGGATGGCTTTAATTCCTGCACAAGTTGAATTTTGTAAGCACTTAAAGCAGAATCCTTAGATAAAATCTTTCATAAAACGGATGGCCTCATCTCCAGTTGCTAAGAACCCCCATCGATTTGATTGAGTTGGGTCTTTCTCAATGCTCTGTACAGCGTCTGTCGCTTATTCGGTACACACTGTTTGACGTCTTACTAGATGCGTATTATCATTTAAGGTATACTTGTTGCGAAAACGATCCATAGTTAACTCAATTATCTGCTCTGATGGACGATTATAACGACCGTAAAATGGGCGTAACGCACGATGAGTTTGGCGAACAGAACCATTTTTTTGGTAAAACAATTCAACAATTTGCAAGCGTTGCTCTGCCGTGAGTCAAACTAATGACAAAGCAAATGTCAGTTGTCAAATCGGTTGTTAAACAAAACAGTGTTGCCAACTTAAAGATGTAAACCTCTTAAGAATACACCCTTTACAACGAATGGGGCTTGTTTAAGATTACCTGCGTGACGACTGAATTGAAAGGCGATGATGACTGCATTCACTTTGATTGTAGATGCTTGCTAGAACAACTAGAGTGCAAATGTGAAGTGAAGTACATATACTTATACTTTGTGGTTGTACAAAGTAAGTGTCTTTTTGTAAATCGCACACCTAATTTTGTACATATTAGCTCCTTTATAATGAGGAGTAGAGTTTCAATTTGCAAAAATATTGCATTCTCTTAGAAATCAGATGCTTTCGATCTTAAAATAATCTTTGTTTACCGAATTTGATCTCTGACTATAAGAATCATGGCACGTACAAATTTGGATTGGGTCTGGTAAAAATAACGGGATAGTTGATGGATACTGGGTAGGATGTAGAGATTGAAGGTGAAGCGTTAACAAGGTTGGTGCGCTGTAATGAGGGATTAATAAAATTTAGAACTTTTTTAATTTAACTTATACAAGCGATCAATATCCATAGGTGTTCATCTATATTTTTTGTGATCGGAAATTCTAAACATTAGTAGCGCCACTACAACAGATATTTATGGACCCTCGTCTACATATTTGTTTACAGCTTGTAATATTTTCTGTCTGTGGAGCGAATGCCATATGTGATGAACCTAACAATGAATTTTGGAATTCTGAAATAAAATTATTATTTCGTTCTGCAGGATTTTACCAATTAGTCCAAAGGTTAAATTGACATTCGCTAATAAGCGATAACCAATTTTAATCGATTTACGAAAAAACTGAAGATGTTAAAGGGTAACTGACATATTTGTGTATCTTTTGATGTTTTCTGGTTGCACAATATACCGAAAAGATTACTTTTCCGAAAATTTTCGATAGTACAGGAATATCCATTACACATTTCTATACAAAGTGTTCTCTTTTACACGAAACAGTCTGAAGAACTTGGAAAATATTTAATTCTGCGAGAACTCCCAGGTATTCTCTCCCTTCTTTATTTATTTATTTATATGGAAATAAGCCCGTAAATTTGACTTGAAAAAATACAAAATAAAATATATCCGCGTTGGATTTGAAAATTTGAAACATAAAAGTAAAATAACAAGAAAAATCACTGAGGGCCATAAAATTGCCTTAACTTACTTTTAAAATTATCCTTAAAGTTTGTAACGAATTCCGCATTTCGTTCCACCGCGTTGCAATTGTTGTGAGTGTGATGATTTGCTTGTCCCTGGTTTGGTTGTTAATATTGTATAGAAAATCTTGACTGCCAATATTGTAATCGGCTAACAGTACACGGCGAACAAGATAATTTGATTACTGTTAAGATGGAATACGTTTGTATTGATTTTTTTTTTTTTCCAATTGTATAAAATGTGTTTTGATTGGGTAGCGGAGGAATTGGTGGCGTGATGACGATTACAACGGGATAGCAAGAGCATACGATGGATGGATGAGTAGAGGAGGGGCGATGACCAAAGATTTTGAGAGGCAGTCGAGATTTACATTTCAACGAAAAACAATATATTTCTCCACAATTCATGGGAAATAATAATTTAAATAAAAATTAAAAGTGGAAAAACAATATAAAAAAAAAAAAAATTTTATTACTAATAAATATAAAGTTCAGGTGACGGTGAAAATAATTTGAAAAACAATTTGCAAGCGAATGCCGATACAACCAAAAATAATGAACTGGGATAAAGTGTATAGTTTTTTTAATTGAAGTTTTTTTTTTCTACTTGTAATCCCTAAATCACGGTGTCTAAGGTAGTGTTCGATAAACTTTAAATAGTGCTATAGTGCGTTAATGAACACAAATTTGTGAATGTTAATTGAACTCCACGAACCTAAACCTAAAAACAAAAAAAAATATGGTGGACAAGTTTAAGTTGAGAAAAATATAAAGTGGTGGAAAATAATTGAACGGACGTTTTTTTTTATGATAGCTGAATGCTAAACTCTGTGTGTTGTTTGTTCAAAGAACCGAAAAATGAGTAATTAAAATATTAGATAATAATAAGACACTACTTAAGAATTTATTAAGAACAACTAAAACACCTCAAATAAAATTTAATCCAACCTAACCTAAATAAAAAAAAAAAAAATCTCTATAATAGTTAAAATACTAAAATAAGTTAAACCTAATAAATAATTCATTCTATAATACACAGAATAAACTTTTCTCATAATAATTGATAAAACTTATATAATTCAAATTGATAAAAATTTAATTGTACAATTACAACAAGTACAAATTGATATAGTCGTCTCATCGTTAAAACGTTTCATCGCTAAAACGTCATCCATCTATCATCTACTCAACATTATGGCGCCCAACGCTTCGCTTCGGAATTATTAAATTTTTTTTTATTTTTGTAAGTCATTTATAATTATATTTCTTAATTTTAGATGGAAATTATAAATTGGTTCATTGATCAAGAAAATCGACCATGTTAATATTTATTTAAAAAAAAAAAAAAAAAAAAAAAATGAGATAAAAGAAAAACTGTAGGAGGAATGTGGCGAAGGTGAGTTTCGGCAAGGCATGTGGTATTCGGGGACTTCTTTTGCTTTAGCAATGTACGGTTTTTGAATGCCGTTATCCCATAGCTTTCTTTATTTTTTTTTTTTTTTTTGCGTTATCATTATTTAGTTTCTTAGTTACGGTCATTACTGATCCGCTCATGTTCCGGAAACCCCACCCCTATCGCTCCTGAGGCTAGCTGTGCAATCGACCGTCAAACCGGAACCTCTGAGCGGATAAACACATTTTCTGCTAACAGTCAAGCCTTAGTTAAACTGTTACAGATGGCGCCCAAGCAATACGGTATTCTTTTTATGATTTTGCTTTCTCCTATCCCTTTCCTATTCCCAAAGTGATGACCGTTGATACCCGCATGTAAAACCTACAATTAGTAGTTGATTTTTTGTAAATGTTAGTTATGGTATTAACGGTTTTAAAATATTTTCAGGTTTCAACCCAATTTTTTTTTTTTTAAGTATTTTCAGGTATTTTCATTTAACATCAGGTCTGAACAAATTCGAACGCGTGCATAATAACCATTTGTTGATATTAATTGTACTGGCACTCTCGGATTTGCTTCATTCATGATTAGTTTGTCTTAAACTTTCGCAATAAACTCCTAATTTTAGTTGATATTTTCTTTGTTAGTGAAGAGTTTAAAATAAATTTCAAAAGCTGGTCCCTTTAAATCTAAATTATTTGCTAGTCGCAGATGTACTCTGACGAATATTGTCATCGACTTGTCTGTTCGTACAAGGAATAATTAGAATCCTCTCATAACCTCCCCAATCCTATTTCCGCTTAAAAAAAAAAAAAAAAAAAAAAAAAAAAAAAAAAAAATTGAAGTTGAAAGAAGTAAAGAAAGAAAGGTTTCATGTCACTTGCCCGTGCCTGAAATGCCACCTTCGTTACATTCCTCCATATATTATGAAACATTACTAAACATTTAATACAAAACAAAAACAGAAACAAAAAAATACATTGATAATTAAAACTGTTTAATCCACAATCTCAATAGTATAATTTTGATTTGTGGAAGGATTTCAGATTATTGATAAGAAAGCCAATTAGTTTGATTATTATTTAGTTTAATTTTTATTCAATTTTTGTTTATTTTTCATTCATTATTACTAAATATTAATAATTATTATAACTCTACTCAACAAAATTTGTACAGTGGTATTGTTGGTTTATTACATGTGATTGGCACTCTCGAAACTGTATTTATCAATTTCACTCATTTCACACAATTATATTCGTGATTTTAGACAATATTTTTTTTTTTGCGTGATTATCTTTAATTTCAAAACCTAAGTCTGAAATAGTTTCAACGTGCCTTTACAATGGATTACTTAATGCAAAGTCGCCACTTAGAATCGGATGAGTTCATTATCGAGTGCGAGATTCGTAACATTAAGGGACCCCTGCATTCCCAGATTGATCAACTAGATAGTCACTTTGAAACTGAAATCAAAGACGATAATTTGATCCCAAAACGTTCACATTCAGCGGCCTTAAAGTCTCCTCGCAGGGAAGTCACCATTTGCTCGAATAAATTAAAATTGATACAAACCAACTTGCAAGAAAGCCTCGCTGAAAGCCCAGAAAATCTAGATTATGACTATCTGCTTACCCGATTATGCCATATTAATCTTCGACTGCAAAGAATTTCTCAATCGAAATCGGTACAAGTAGCATCAGAAAAACTTTTAATTTCTTGTTGCGTGTTGATAGATTTGGTGAACAAAATGAAAACTACTCAAACCAATCTAAGTGATTCCCTTGATCCAATTAACGCTGTTCAATTTGAAGATTTAGATGAATCTGAAACCGACAATGAACTACCTGATGCATCGCAGAAAGGCTTACCCGAAACTCGACCGATAGAATCTGGAAGTAATACTAATATTAACGAGAGCGTTGAGGATCTAAGCAAGAAATTCCCACCACCTCTTTTTAAATCTATTTATGCGAACGCGGTATCGACCATTCATTCGTTAGATGGAATGGGAGCTACTGATTTAAAGACATTAGATGTCACAGTGAACGGGAATAGACAGGCCACTAATGATCTGTTACCTTCAACATCAAGTAAAGTTGTTACAGCACTTGAACCAACTAAATCGACTGTCAGGTTTGAAGACACCAACTGGCCCCATGTATCTGGACCGCAATTCCAACCAGCGATTACACATCCGTCTTATGTATATCCGGGTGCAAACCCGAGGTTTCCATCGCGTATCGACACACCGGCTAATGTCCCATTTAATTACGTCCAACCCGCTCCAACACTCCCGGCTAATCTGAACTGGTACCCACACAATCCCCAGAATATCATGTACCATAATCAACCCAATCTTGGGCCTACAACTACAACACAGGCGATGATAACGCAACCTGTTTGGTTTCCCAATACGACAAGGCCAACTCGTCCAGAATTTGTTAATTACCAAACAGACACACGAAGGGACTCCCAAAATACTCCAGTTATTGGACAACCAATGAATAGGCCAAATCATATATCCAATATAACAAAGTGGAATATCTCCTACGATGGAACATCCTCGGATATTACCGTGGAGAAATTTTTCTTTCGTGTCGAGCGTTTGGCATCCACTCACGGTATAAGTCAGGAGCAATTAGTTCACGATTTGTTTTTCCTCCTAACCGGGGTAGCACGAGAGCATTACTGGACTATATTGGAAAGTAAAGGGACATGTAATTGGAATGAGCTAAAAGAAGCATTCGTTCATAGATTTCAGTACAGAAGGACGGATTATGACATTCGTATTCTGATCGATAATCGGAAGCAAAAGTACCAGAAAGAAACTTTTGTAAATTTTTACTACGACATTCTTACACTAGCGCTTCCTTTGAAAACTTCTCTATCCGAACAGGATCTAATAGACGTACTACGTAAAAATATGCGACCAGCTTTAAAATCACAATTAGCTGGAGATCAGTTTTATTCGGTGGCTTCCTTAATAAACAAATGCATCTCAATTGAAGAAACGTGGAAGAGCATTGGCTATACTCCAGAGCAAAACATGAATCTTCCCACTCGTTATGTGAATGTCAATGAAATAGCCTCTTCTCCAGTTACGACTGGTGATTTTAAGCCGCAAAACATAGATCAGGCAGTGAATCATTTTAATTATCCCGGGAATGTTGAGGCGTATGTTTCCAATAATTCGAGATCAGCAAAACGGCCAACAACAAATTCTAATATTCACATAAATACGCCTACGTGCTGGAACTGTTGTGATATTGGACATACTTTTACAGATTGTCCAATTCCCCCTCAACACTTGTTTTGTTACGGATGCGGTACTACGAACGTTTTAAAGCCACATTGCCAAAATTGTTCGCGACGGGCGGAAAACTTGCAATCGGGAATGAAAGCTCCTGGGACTTTTCATTTCCGTCCACCTACTCCACCTCGACCCAGACCGATCAGAATGGACTCAGCGTCCAATACGGACCCGGAACTGAATGCACGAACAAAAAGCACGTAAAATTTTCTACTAATTCTAACGTCCTATACAAACCTACTTACCATAGCTTGCCTTCGCCCCGAACTAGTAGAGTTGGCACATACTTTCGAAACAAACGGCAACTTAAACAAAAGCTTTCAAATTCCATCTTGGCAGCGGTAGTGGATGAGAATGATATACATGATAACCGGCCTTTCGCATTAATAACATTATCAGGTGTTGAGCTTCGTGGATTATTAGATAGTGGCGCTAATATAAGTGCCCTTGGTAAAAACGCTGAGGAATTTCTGTCCAAGCATAATTTATTTTTACACCCACTTCGAAATACCATTCAAACGGCTAATGGAGCTGTACAACCAGTTACTGGGTATATAAACACGACAGTTACCTACCAGGAAAAATCAGTCCAAATGCAAATTTTTGTTATTCCTAGTTTGCAACAGGAATTGTATTTGGGGTGCGATTTCTGGGAGGCTTTTGGTTTAAGACCCGTAATGGTAGAGGAAATTAATAACGAAGCTGCTACAAGCACAACCGTGGACACAAAGAAACATCCACTCAGTGAGGCTCAAAAACAACAACTCCAAGTTATCATCGAACAATTTCCAAGCTTCGAAAGATTAGGTCTTGGGCGAACCTCACTGGTGACCCACTCAATTGACGTAGGAGATGCACTTCCGGTGAAACAGCGTTATTATTCCGTGTCCCCCGCAGTTCAAAAAGAAATCTACTCCGAATTAGATCGAATGTTGCAACTCGGAGTCATAGAGGAGAGTCAAAGTCCGTGGTGCTCTCCAATGGCAAGAGTACGTAAGGCGAATGGTAAGACACGGCTGTGTTTGGACGCGCGCAAACTCAATGAGGTTACTCGTAAAGATGCGTATCCTCTCCCATTAATAGAAGGTCTACTTAGTCGGTTGGATAGAGCCCAGTATATGTCTAGTATCGATTTGAAGGACGCCTTCTGGCAAATTCCGTTGCACCCCGATAGCAGAGAAAAAACAGCCTTTACGGTGCCGGGGCGTCCTTTATACCACTTTACAGTTATGCCGTTCGGGCTCTGTAATGCGCCTCAAACCTTATGCAGGTTGATGCACAGGGTAATCCCTAATCACTTACATGACCGAGTTTTCGTCTATCTTGATGATCTACTCATAACGACATCTACATTTGATGAGCACCTTTCTTTGTTATCTGAGGTGGCATCTCGGCTAACAAAGGCGGGTCTCACAATCAATGTAGAAAAAAGTCACTTTTTACTGAAGGAGATTGAATATCTTGGTTATGTGGTGAGTGGGGGTTCCTTGCGTCCCAATCCTGATAAGGTTCGGGCCATTGCGGAGTTTCCCGTTCCCAAAACGGTAAGGCAGGTGCGGAGATTCCTTGGCATATCGGGATGGTATCGGCGATTTATTGAGGGATATTCTACTCTCTCTGCTCCTCTTACTAACTTATTAAAGAAAGGTCGACGATTCGATTGGTCTGGTGAAGCCCAGAAATCCTTTGACGACCTGAGGTTCGCACTTATCACAGCTCCCGTACTTACGAATCCCGATTTTAGTAAGCGATTCTATATTCAATGCGATGCAAGTTCTACCGGCATCGGGGCGGTTTTATTTCAGAAGACGGACGCGGGGCAGGACAACCCTATCGCCTTCATGTCGCAAAAGCTCAATCCGGCACAACGTAACTACAGCGTGACGGAATTGGAATGTCTCGCGGCCGTCCTTGCAATAAAAAAATATCGGGCATTCGTAGAGGGATTACCTTTTACTGTGATAACGGACCACGCGAGCCTCACCTGGCTAATGTCCCAAAAGGACTTGTCAGGTAGACTGGCTCGGTGGAGTCTTAAACTTCAGGGATTTAATTTTGAAATAGAGTACCGCAAAGGATCCCAAAACAGTGTACCTGATGCTCTATCTCGAGCCTATATGGATGAACTTCTTGGGCCTCGAAAAAAATCTGAAATTTCTGTTCCAGAAACCGACTTGATCAATCTTGAACTTTATTCTGATGCTTTTAATGGACCTGAGTATCTCAAAATGTTGGAAAGCGTGCGAAAGAGTTCAACTGAGTCGAATCTGCAAATCATTAACAACAGGGTCTATATTCGGTTACCTGATTCAAATGATTCTCTAAGGCCTGATTATCCGGATTTAAAACTGATCGTGCCAGAAAGTATTCGCTTGGATCTAATCACCTCTGCTCATTGTCCGCCTACATCTGCGCATCTGGGAATAATTAAGACCTCTGAAATGTTAAGACGCTATTATTACTGGCCAACTTTAGGAAAGGACGTACATAACTTTGTTACTTCTTGCGAGACTTGTAAAAGTATCAAGGCGTCGAACTACATAAACCGACCACCTCTTAGTAGTTTACCAGTAACATTTCGGCCGTTCCAACGAATTTACCTAGATTATATGGGACCGTATCCTCGAACTCGGACCGGCAACACTTGCATTTTAATTGTGGTAGACCATTTCTCTAAGTTTGTTCTCACTCGGGCGATACGACAAGCTACTGCGCAAGAAGTGGTAAAATTTCTAGAGAATAATATTTTCCTTGTATTTGGAGTGCCAGAGACAATAGTTACTGACAACGGCAAGCAATTTGAGTCGAAAATTCTTGACCGACTACTTCGAAAATACGGGGTACACCACATCTTTACCGCGAAATATTCGCCCCAAGGCAATGCCTCAGAACGGGTCAATCGTACTCTGTTGGCGTCTATTAGGGCGTATATAAAGGAAGACCAACGCACATGGGACAATCATTTAGACGCCATTACACATGCCTTACGGAACGCTATACACCAGTCTACAAAATACCCTCCTTACTTTTTAGTATTTGGACATCACCCCATAACGCATGGTTCTTCATATAAACTGTTAAAGGACATTTATGAATTTAGTGGCAATCACCTCTCTTTAGATAATAAACCGGAAGATTTATATACAATATCCGCCAAGATCCAAATGAACCTTTGTAAAGCTCAATTTAAAGCCTCCTCCCCTTACAATCTTCGCAGCAGACCTCCGAAATATACGATAGGCCAGACTGTTTACGTAAGAAACTTCACGCAAAGTAATGCCCTGGCCCACTATTCTGCTAAACTGGCACCTAAATATTTAAAGGCCAAAATAATACGATTTGTAGGAAACGTTTCATGTGAAGTAACTGATGACGTCGGAAAATCTCTTGGAATCTATCACTTCAAGGATATTAAGCTTTAAATATTTCATTACTATTTGCGGTCCTTAAAATTCGTCGTTTCTCGCTATTCTCGATTAATTTCCATGTTTATGTAATAGGCCCGGCCATGAGACTATTTCAGGGGCAGGTACGTCCCCACGATTGTAACGAATTCCGCATTTCGTTCCACCGCGTTGCAATTGTTGTGAGTGTGATGATTTGCTTGTCCCTGGTTTGGTTGTTAATATTGTATAGAAAATCTTGACTGCCAATATTGTAATCGGCTAACAGTACACGGCGAACAAGATAATTTGATTACTGTTAAGATGGAATACGTTTGTATTGATTTTTTTTTTTTTCCAATTGTATAAAATGTGTTTTGATTGGGTAGCGGAGGAATTGGTGGCGTGATGACGATTACAACGGGATAGCAAGAGCATACGATGGATGGATGAGTAGAGGAGGGGCGATGACCAAAGATTTTGAGAGGCAGTCGAGATTTACATTTCAACGAAAAACAATATATTTCTCCACAATTCATGGGAAATAATAATTTAAATAAAAATTAAAAGTGGAAAAACAATATAAAAAAAAAAAAAATTTTATTACTAATAAATATAAAGTTCAGGTGACGGTGAAAATAATTTGAAAAACAATTTGCAAGCGAATGCCGATACAACCAAAAATAATGAACTGGGATAAAGTGTATAGTTTTTTTAATTGAAGTTTTTTTTTTCTACTTGTAATCCCTAAATCACGGTGTCTAAGGTAGTGTTCGATAAACTTTAAATAGTGCTATAGTGCGTTAATGAACACAAATTTGTGAATGTTAATTGAACTCCACGAACCTAAACCTAAAAACAAAAAAAAATATGGTGGACAAGTTTAAGTTGAGAAAAATATAAAGTGGTGGAAAATAATTGAACGGACGTTTTTTTTTATGATAGCTGAATGCTAAACTCTGTGTGTTGTTTGTTCAAAGAACCGAAAAATGAGTAATTAAAATATTAGATAATAATAAGACACTACTTAAGAATTTATTAAGAACAACTAAAACACCTCAAATAAAATTTAATCCAACCTAACCTAAATAAAAAAAAAAAAAATCTCTATAATAGTTAAAATACTAAAATAAGTTAAACCTAATAAATAATTCATTCTATAATACACAGAATAAACTTTTCTCATAATAATTGATAAAACTTATATAATTCAAATTGATAAAAATTTAATTGTACAATTACAACAAGTACAAATTGATATAGTCGTCTCATCGTTAAAACGTTTCATCGCTAAAACGTCATCCATCTATCATCTACTCAACATTATGGCGCCCAACGCTTCGCTTCGGAATTATTAAATTTTTTTTTATTTTTGTAAGTCATTTATAATTATATTTCTTAATTTTAGATGGAAATTATAAATTGGTTCATTGATCAAGAAAATCGACCATGTTAATATTTATTTAAAAAAAAAAAAAAAAAAAAAAAATGAGATAAAAGAAAAACTGTAGGAGGAATGTGGCGAAGGTGAGTTTCGGCAAGGCATGTGGTATTCGGGGACTTCTTTTGCTTTAGCAATGTACGGTTTTTGAATGCCGTTATCCCATAGCTTTCTTTATTTTTTTTTTTTTTTTTGCGTTATCATTATTTAGTTTCTTAGTTACGGTCATTACTGATCCGCTCATGTTCCGGAAACCCCACCCCTATCGCTCCTGAGGCTAGCTGTGCAATCGACCGTCAAACCGGAACCTCTGAGCGGATAAACACATTTTCTGCTAACAGTCAAGCCTTAGTTAAACTGTTACAAGTTAAAAAAATTCAAATAAATAATTAATTCTATTGAAACTCTTACACATCATCTTCACTCTTTCATTATCTGCTACTGTAGCGTCCAAGTTGGTATTGTTTGATTTCATCGAGCGGTGCCATGTCGCTTCCTTTCCACAAGACTGCCATGTCGCTTCCTTTGTGTTGACATATTTGCAAATATACTTGATCGACAACACTGAATTGCAACACTCAACATTAATGTGTGCTTTGAAGGTCTTTGAGAGCAACGGTGAATATGGCACAACCCAACGATTATCGACTTCGACATAAACGTTTCGTACTTTCAGAACGATGGATTTGCCGCCATCCTCAACTGATCGTCGACGATACAGTGGGTATCCGTCATTGCCAGTGATGGTATCAGAAACCAAGTTTCTTGGGTATCGTTTCGTGCATTTCTTATCAGACATGCATGGTAAATTGTTGTTGAATGCGCCACATGGACCATGAATCATATTTTTGGTAACGACGTCGAATAAGTCTGGATCAATGTCCTTATCTGGAGTTTCTGCTGAGATGATTTGGTCAATTTGATCTGGCGTAATTTTGTTGATTAACCAAACCAAAATATGTGCGATGCTTGATAGTAAAATCCATCAAAGATTTCAATTTTTGTTTAAATACGCGTGCGGTAATGTCATGGCGGTCCGAAGATGATTGTCCAGCTAACAGAAGTTCTTTAATTTCATCTCATGTTGGATTGCTTGTAAATGTGATGAACAAATCTGGACTACCATATTCGCGTATGGTTCGCGTATTGTTTGTGCGTATTCATGCATGTGCCGTGGGCCCCCCGTGAATGTAGACGGTAATATGACAATTTTTCCCAATTCGTTTGGATTCATGTTACCATAATTAACGATTGCGTCTAGTAAATGGATGTACTCTTCAGAACGCAACTCGGTTTGATTCAATCGAATATATAGGAGTCGGTCGGTTTCAATGTTCGCGTATATGTCGACGATGTATTCAAGGAACAATTGTCGACATTTCAGAATATGGTTCTCAGCGTCTTAATAATAATAAGAATAATAATTCATGGCACTAACTTTCTTTTTCGTTTCCTCGTCTGTTTGCGGATTTTTTCATTTTGATGTTGAAATTATATCCATCTTCTCCTCGCCAAAACAGAATCGGATACTGCAATCCGTCGTATGAGCGATGAGTATCTGAGACTCGCTGAACGTCACCACTTCTGCGATGAAGAACTATGTCGCCCGATTCGATTTCTTCGCCAACTATCACGATCGCCACTTCATCGATTGTTGGTGCATTGAACTGTCTTTCGTGTTGGCCAACGGGTCTTTTGTCTGCTCGAATTACAACTGCGTAGTCATCGGCTGGCATTCGTTGAATTCATTGTGTTGATCGAAAAGCGCTTGTAACGCAGCTACGATTTCTCGTTTAGTGCCCGCATTTTAACGATATCGTTGTTCAATTTGTTCATCACTGTTTGACATGAAATAAA
The DNA here is from genome assembly GCA_963691935.1 of Nephrotoma guestfalica. Classification (NCBI taxonomy): domain Eukaryota; kingdom Metazoa; phylum Arthropoda; class Insecta; order Diptera; family Tipulidae; genus Nephrotoma; species Nephrotoma guestfalica. The sequence continues at coordinate 229,792,940 of OY829915.1, forward strand.
TTTGAAGAAACTTGTGATCTGTGTTCAGCAAAGGTAGAAGCGATCCGGCTCGATGATAAACTTGCCCTTGGACTCTGAATGTTGGCATGTAATTTTCGTGCACGATGTTCGTTGCACCGAACGATGTCATTTGAAAACATGAATTATATTTGCGGATGTTTTCCAAGAGATGCTTCGACTTACGTGTAACACCTGATAGCAAGGTTGATAGTGGTTCGGGTGGTGGATGTAATTCTGGCAGTTTAACTTTTCCATTGGTGCAGCACATTCCTGGCGTTTCGTTCTGGGCGCTACAGTACATGTAAATGTTATCCATTTGTCCAATGACGACACTTGGATGAAGACTGTAATCATTATTATTGTCATAATGGAATGCACCAAGATTTAAATCAGCATACAGTGTTCGTCTTGATCGAGCGGTGCTTATTCGAACATTTTGCAGCCTTCTTTTAGCCTTCGTTGTAATAAATTCAGGGATACCTAATTCTTGCATAGGAAGGAAGTTCAATACATTACGATCAATTTTGTGGGTGTGGGCTGTTGTAATAAATTAAGGGTGTAAAAATTACACCGCTTGGGGGTAGTTTTTTGGGGGTTGAACTATGCCGATATGTTGTAATTAATTTGTAAAAAATTCCAGTGCCACCCCCAGCCCGATACAATAAATATTATCAAAAATCCGAAAAGTGTGGTGTAGCTTTGTCTAATGCCAGCCCACACACGAATTGCAGAATAACGGGACTTGTAAAATATTTTCTAACTGTGTAACAAATTTGTAATTAATTTGTAAAAAATTCCAGTACCATTTTCATTATGGATTGTGCTACAAGTGCTGGTGCAGCATTAGGGTCATTCATCCACTCTACGTGCATATACACAAATTTTGTTCTGTATATTGTACGGCGATCATCGGGTTAGGGACTCCACAATGGGGAATGGTGAAGTTCTGAATGACGATTGAATCAAGAAGGTGAAAACAGTTTGTCGGGATTGAGGGTGGATGGGCAGAGTTTATACTCGGGTGACTGGGGGTTTGTTTCTCCTCCGCATGTGCAGGATGTGGATAGGTAGGTTCGTGGGGCTATGGCATTTATTTGGGCTTGTTTTTCCGTGTCTACGTTGTTTGGGCCTGTATGCATACAAACCGTATGTTTTATTTGTCTTCTACTTGCCGTATTTTTATTTCAGTGATTAAATAATTTTAGTATTATTCCTGTATCCGGTTATTCAGCTTCTGAGTAATAAATTATTATTGTTAAATTAAATTAATTATAAATTGGGCTAATAAGAGCTAGATTTAATTTTGCATGATATTAGTAATTGGATCATAATTATAGTAATATTGTTTTCTCGAGTTGGGTGGAGGAAATGGTTAATCACTCATAATAATTAGGTTTTAGGAAATTTACCAATTAACAATTTTTTTACGATCTTGATTGCTGATTGTTTGTATCCAGAGGGCGGAGTTATTGTGCCGTCTTGTGCTTTACTAACTGTTGACTGCTTGGATGTCTGTAACCGGGTCGAGTCTGTCATGTCTGGTGACCTTTCCTGTCACTCCATCTTGTTATGTCAAGGGGGGGGGGGTGTACGGTAGGCTTTGCGCATCCGGGATCTCAGCTTGGCCATACATTCTGATGATTGATCAGACAAATAATTTATTGTTTTTATTTATAGTTATTTTAATATTTTTTCGTTCCTTAGTCCTGACTTAAAACAATAAAGTTGTCGACAAATATAATTCAATTCATTTTTATTATTTAAAAAAAAATTCAACATACCAGAAGGTCAGGAAAGATTGTTGATCAAGGTGTCTATTTAATTACTTACGCTTTGAGCATAAACGTAATACAATCAAATATGTCAACGATCCAAAGACTTTTTGCTATGGAATGTTGTTTTTCGACGATCACTTCTGGTTGAATGCAGGTTATGTGTTAGCGAAGTTGTGTGAACGTTAGATATAAATTAACCCTGCTTTTAGTTGGGTGAATTTAAATATAGGTAGCTGAATGATTATAACGAATTTAAATTCTTTTTTACAATGTCAACGGAATATTTAGGTCATCATATGTATAATAATAGGGTAGATGGTCGGTTAGATGGTGTTGGATGGGAAGATAGGGAAGAATAAGGAAACAAGCAGTATATGATGAGGTGACCCGTAGATGTGAATTAAATAGCCTAACCAGTCTATTATGACTGATGCCGGATACATATGATGAATATTTGTATCCTTTACCTCCACCACAACTAGTTGTTTCTGTGACTAACATCCTTTCCTAATCAACCTTATCTGTTAAGGATGCAGGCAGGGCCTGGGCCCGCATGATGCAGAAATATTATTCGCATGCAGATAGAATCTGTCATTTGATTGTTGATATTTCAGGATTATGGTAGCATTCCTAGGATCGCCGTTATGACTGGCCTGTACGCCTCTATCATATTATATCATATCATATCATTAATTTGCATTATAATTAGAGTGGAGGACTCGAGGATCACTTTATTGATGTGAGGGCACCCTACCTTCCAACTTTTGGTAAAATCCAATCAATATGACGTGTAGTTTGAATCTACAAACCATTTTATGTGTTGCTAAATTAATCAACCATTATGAGAGCAAATTAGAGCGCCAAATTATTTATATTGGCAGATACTTAATTCCTTAAGCGCTATATCTTATGACGGCAAAGAATTATCATGTTCAATCCTACCAGGTCAAGGAAAAACGTAATTAAACACTTTACTTGCATTGCTATTTATTGCAAATTAAACTAACCGTATAATGTTAAACAGCTTGCAAAACATCCACCTCACAAGCAAAACAAATCTATTTCAAGTCATCCAAATATAGTAAATCAAATCAAGTACAAAAAAACTAATTATATAAATTGGAATAAATAAATTCATTGATGAAATGCTGTTTGATTCTTACAAAAACCACCAATCCATATTTCCAGCAAACAAACCGATTAAATAAACTAAAACCACTGTACCATATTAAAATATAAAAAATGCAAGAAACCGAAGAAATTTAATAAATCTTAATAATTTATATTGTGCTTCGTATAATATACAATACACGGTGCATTATGTAATGCAATTGCAACTGAAGATATTATATCTTTAAGATGATTGAGCCATTGTGTGTAGTAATTCCGTTTAGTTAGTTAATTTTTTTTTTATTTATTTTAATTGGATAGTTTATTATTCTTTATTTTATGTATCAGCGGATAGAATAAAATTTTTTATTTTTATTTTGTGTGGTGATGTCTTGTGAACATTTTTTATGAAATTGTGCCGCGTCTTTGATATCATAACAAAACCGTTAACCATGTACGATACAGTCCAATTTTGTTATGGGATGATACAGTTTTAATGATACGAGTTTGATATACTTTGCAGTGCCGTCTCGCAAAAGGAAGGAACAAAATAAGTTCAAATTATGAATAATATCAAGATATTTGACCTAAAGTAGCGGAGGAGCTTTCTCGTCTCTATATATACGAGGTTTTCCTTTCTATATCATTTCGAAAGAAAATTTTATCGTTCACACCATATTTGGGTTATATGTGATGACGGTATCCATGTTTCAGATGTCATGCTGATTCTCATTAAAAAGTGTTAATTTGAATTGTTTTATAGTCGATCATATATACGATTATTGTGACCTTTTTTTTCTAATGGGATCATTATTCTTTATAAGAAATGTATTACACAGTACGTACCTAAACGTATGTATATCCATATTAGAGTATATAATACGTACAGATGATGAAAGATCGATATGAAAGTGAACGAGTCGAAGTTTAAAAATTGCAGCTTAAACAACACCATAAAAGTTGGAAAATTTATTATACTTTCATGAACTTTTGAACTAGGAACACAAGCAGAACTCAAAGTAGTCCTATAAATATTATACAAAGACTGCAGAATTTAAAGTCAAACAATCTTCACAATGTTCTTAAAAATTGCCAGATATTTTTGGCTGATCTTTTATCTCTATTAATATTTTGATATGCAACCGTTAATTTCCAACTTGCGCCTAAATGGCAAGTTCTAGTCTTTATTTCACGTATTTGTCATTTAAGATAAATTTGTCGTTTAAGATAATCGAGTCCAATCAAGTTTACTGTTATCGATACTTCCTGTTAGGCTAGGTCCTATCAACACGATGTAAATTGGTGAACATTACTAAAAGTCAAAGACTAAATTTGAATAAAATCAATACAAAAATAATTTGTTGGGTCTTGTAAACCACATTTTTTGATTTTCCTCCCGGAGCATGCCACATACAACTGGCCATGAGAGAAGCACGAATTTTCCAAATTCATGCCGGCAAACTTAAGGGATTATCTTTACGCTTTGTTAGACTCGTTTGAAGCTGAACGGCAGGTCGGGTGGTATCAACGGTATGCAAGGTATGAATAAAGGGTGGTTAAATTTTAAGGGCCGATGTTAATTTTGAATAAAACACAAATTATTTAGGAAATTATTGTCAATTCTTTGTATTATGATAATATGGTATGGTTCAATTATGTATGGAACAAAATATTGGCCAAATGGCCGCCGTGACCTCGGCGGCACACCTCCACCCGATGGTCCAAATTTTCGATGACGCTTAGGCATAATTGAGGTTCTATGCCGTTAATGTGCCGAATTATCTCATCCTTTAGCTCTTGAATTGTTGCTGGCTTATCGACGTACACCTTTGCTTCAAATAACCCCAAAGAAAGAAGTCCAACGGTGTCAAATCACATGATCTTGGCGGCCAATTGACATCGCCACCACGTGAGATAAAACGGCCATTGCATTTGTCGCGCAAAAGAGCCATTGTTTCGTTAGCTGTGTGGCAAGTGTCACCATCCTGTTGAAACCAGATATCGTCCACATCCATATCTTCCTTCCAATTCGGGCCATAAAAAGTTCGTTATCATCTCACGATAGCGAACACCATTCACAGTAACTGCCTGACCGGCCTCATTTTGGAAAAAATACGGCCCGATGATGCCGCCAGCCCATAAACCGCACCAAACAGTCACTCTTTGTGGGTGCATTGGTTTTTCGACAATCACTCTTGGATTATGATTCGCCCAAATGCGGCAATTCTGCTTATTGACGAATCCACTGAGGTGAAAATGTGCCTCATCACTGAAGATGATTTTCTTCGAAGATTGATCAACCTCTGTTGCCATTTCTTGCCACCATTCTGACCATTGACGACGTTTGGAATGGCCAAGAGGCTTTAGTTCTTGAGTCAATTGCACCTTATAAGCGTGTAAATGCAAGTCTTTATGCATAATGTTCATCAACGACGAGCGTGAGAGGTGCAATTGTTGCACACTATCGCGAACAGCAGCAATATTTTCTGCTGTACGAGCTGTACGAGCATGCACTGGTGTTTTAAAACCTCCTACCTCCTAATTTTTTGCACGATTTTTCCGATTGTACGCACATTTGGACGATTAAATTGACCGAAAAAATCACGAAGTGCACGATATGCATTTTGATTTGAACGCCCATTTTCATAATATGCCTGAATAACTTGCTCGATTGTGTATCTTTCCATGGTTCAAATTGAGTTAATCTGAAATTGAGAAATGTCAAATTAAATGCAGAAAAAAACTTGACGTTTAGGTGTGGTTCACATTCAACGTCGGCCCTTAAAATTTAACCACCCTTTACATCCTCTTCTTTTGACACTGAGCCGTGTTCCATGCATATATTCCCTAGAAGCATTATTGATGATCCTTTCTTCAATTTCAAGATATGAAAAGGTATTCCAGGTGCCTCCAGCGTGGTGTCCAATACAGGATCAAATGTCTTGTATGTGGTAGCATTGTCTGGTATTTCGCTATTTTTGACGTTTTTTACAATGTTTGGGTATATTTTCTGAATAAGCTGCTCAATGGACAACGCTAACTGGCACAGATTTTCGGTGAATGTGATTTTTGATGTCAGTGTATCAATGGGAAACGTGACACCGCCAATCTGCAGCAGTTTCACTGCGAATTACTGTGCATCTGTTTTTTTGCTGAATGCGAATTCGCATATGTCTTGACAATTGGAGTTTCTGTACTTTTGTCCACAAAGCTGAAGTTTTCAGGCAGGCGTTAAGCTCATCAGCAGCCAGAACCACTAATATTTGTTTACACCCCATGGTTTTTCTCGGCTGCCAAAATGTATTCGTGCTAAATTTGTAAGCAATCGCTATATTGGTTCAAAAGTTTGTATATATATTGTAAATTCCTGCTTACAGGTGAGCATGGGGAAGGGGTAACATTTTTTGATCATTAATCTCCCTTTGCTTCTTTTTCGACTGCTAAAAAGTATTTTTGCAAAATTTGGGAGCAATCGCTCGAGTGGATCAAAAGTTGTTGTGGAACATAGATAGTTACATACCAATAGAAGAATTTAAGTGAATTGGATAAATTGCTAATCGTTAAAATATCCACTTCTTAAAATACTTTCTCCTTTATATAGGTATATAGATTTTTTGTTTCGCGAGTTGCAAGGTAGCATAATATTTTTCTTTTTTTTCCATTCGCTATTTGTTGAGTTGACACTCAGAGAATTATGGTTAATGACGAGGTATAGGTAAGTGAAGTAATTAGGCTCTGTCTGTATTCCATTCCCGTATTTTCCATTCTCTAGTATCCTGTTCATGTTTTATGTGGTCAAGCTAGCACCTGTTAATCTTTAGTAAGCCCATCCCAACCCGCGAGCGTTAGTCAGCAGGCATTTAGTTTGGAAAAGAGTCGGTATCGATATCGGCCTTATCAGTCTCACCAATTCCTCGCATACTCGTATGGCAAATCTCAAATCATAACTAACTCATTACTTACGCATTTATTTAAAACGATGCCATCAATATCCCTAGAAATTAAATTTGATTTCGTTGGTTCCCTACTGTCTATTCTTTATCCTATTTATGTGTGGGTATGTGTGGGTGGTCAATAGCACTTCTTCCTACCATTAGGAAGACTTGACCGTACTCATCGTTCTTCCGTAAAATTTGTTTGTGATCCTGTTTTGTGAATTCAAATAAATATCTCTCGCCGCAGACTCCTTCATGATAACGCAATCACTTTTCAAATCTAAAAACCCAATTGCGTTTACCCAATTTATTTTTACTAGTTCGTGGTATTCGGCACTCAGTTTACCATTTTCAATTCGTGTAACCTGTTTCGTATTCTGATATTTTTTCTTCCTGCAGTCTTTACAAAATGAATGCAACGCCCATAACATAAATTTCCAATAATAATTTAATCGAACATGATTATGGGAGCTTCTAAAATGTTGGTTAAATGTTAGAGTTATGAATTTATATTCTCCACAAATCATTTAGTAATTTATCTTTCTTAAATAAAGATTCAGATTTAACGGGCGATGACCCAACAGTTAATTTATTATATTTCTCTGTCCTAATTAAATACAACAGCCCAGTTTTAAAGGTTTCTGCCATTGAAGTCTTTTTACTGCATTGGTGGTGTCCAACAAACTTCGTATGTCTGCATTTTAGTGCCGAGATATCCGCTGAATGTGTTTCTTTGCGTGTTTTTTTATTTCTTCATTGACATATTCCATGTTTAAGCAGTTTAAGCAGTGAAATCGGCCTGTACGATTTTTTATCTTTTGCTGGTTTGCCTGGTTTAGGAATCATAATTACTTCAGCTTCCTCTGTCGTGGGACATATTTTAGTCTGATCAGCAGTATTGATTATTTGAACCAATTTTCGTAATCCGTTCTCGGCTTTTACGACTTGGCCAGTAATTAAATCATAACATGGAGCTTTTTGTATTTAAATTGTGCTGGATCTCATTTTTCAATTCCTTTAATTGTTGTTTTCATCTGCAGCTTTCCTAGGTAACGGTTGCAAGTTTTCTTCCAAGTGAGCCGCAAATAAAGTACCTTTTTGCTTGTCACTTTTGGCCCAGGGGGTCAATTCGCGTTCCATGAAATAATGAAAATGAATTTTTTTTTTCATTAGTAATCTAGTAGTTTGAATTATTCGCGCGTAGTTTTAAATTCCACTGTGTGAAATCAAAATTTGTTATGGGCAATTCGAACCTACTCGATTGCCAATGAATTTTTTTTTTTTTCATTTTTATATTTTCACGGAACGCGACTTGACCCCCAGGGTTCTTCTCCATTTTTAATAGACTTTTAAAAGAGAGTAACCAATGTCTTTATGTTCGGTGTTCGGTGAGACCACTTAAGTACTTGTTAATAGTTTCGTTCTGAATTTCTTTTATAAGTTGTTTCAGTTTATTGCACAGATAATTGAGGATTTTTTTGTTATCCGGGGCGCGTGTCCTTTGCCAGATCCTTCGTGCCTTCCGTTTCTCTCTAACTAATGCCTTAACTTCAAGAGGATAATTTTGATTCCTTCGGGTAGTACTGTTAAGTATTTCCAGTTCGTCTTGAAATTTTCCGATGTTTTAATTAGCACTTGAAGGTTTTTTTGCACTTCAATTAGTTCTTGGAATAGGTCCCAATCAGTTTTATTATTTATTAGCTTAGGCAAGTTATCCTTATTAATTATCATTGTGGTGAGTGTCATGATAACAGATGAATGGTCAGGTGTAGTCCTCGAAAAACCCTTTCGTTACATAGGAATCAATGAGATCTGGTATTTCATTTATATGAGCTGGCCAATATGTTGGTTTACCTCCAGAATGAAACTGGCAGTTGTTTACCCGACCTGCTTCGAAAAGCTCTTTTCCTTTACGGGTTGTAAGTCTTGATCCCAATAGGTGTTTTTTGCATTAAAGTCACCACCAATAATAAAATTGGGTGCTAGTGATCCAAAGAGTCCGCTATCTGTTTAGGTTATAGCGTGGAGAGCAGTAGATAGAGGAACTACTGTATTCATTATTATTATTAGTCTGAACTTTATGGTTTTAACTTGCATACTTTCTCCTTCGATACCAGGTTCTTCATAGTGTTTGACATTCTTTTTCACTTTTACTGATGATCCTCCCCTCGCCTTTCCTTCTGGGTTAGAAAAGTTTCTAGCGCTGGAACAAACTGCGCTAGTCCGTTCGCATTCCAGGTGACAATTCTTAATGTCCTGCTGTTCGTGGTTTCTTGCTTTTCTAGACGCTTATATAAAGCGACTAGACCCCGTCCTTTCTATGCTGGCCTAGCATTTATGCCTTCTATGCATCTACATATCCTTTCAAGAGGGTCTTCATTAATAGCATTAGATGATTGTTGTACAATTTGCGAGTAGGTTTTCCGCCCTGTACCTATGTATAACTGGTTGATTTGGCTCCGCTTGGGTTTTACATGATTTCTCTCTGGTAATCTCAGAGTTTTCACATTCTCTGTAATTCATGCATTTTGTAGGGTTGTTTCTACTTTCCTTGCACTCTTTCGCGTCGTGTTTCCCAGCACGTTTTACGCATCTAGGCTCTCGACCGCAATATTTTTGCTTGTGATTGAAACCTTGGCATTTTTTTCATTGAGGTGTTAGGCTCGTGTTTTTCTTTATGGGTTCTATTTGAACCCCTTATTTAGAATTGCTTTGATGTTAAAAAATTTTAAAATTTCTCCTTCTTGTTAAAAGTAAGCATAAAAAGTGGGAGTGGTTTTAAGATATTTACTGCATCTGCAAATAGATCTTTTGCCTTTAGGTCCTCCATTATATCCTTCTTCTTACACGTTGGATGAAGGTCTCTGGCCATCACCTTATTTGCATTGTTTTTATCCTCGTTTGTGAACCATTTGATTGATTTTCCACACGTTATTGTTTAGTGACACTACTCTGTACTCCTTAGTGGTCACTGGTTTCATTATAGTTTGTATGCTAGCAAATTCTGTTATGCCGAATACATTAATTGGCGGAGGAGTCTTTTCTTTCGGTGATACCTTTTTTTGTGGATTTTCTTGCTGTTGTTTTTGTTGCTGATGTGTCGGACTATAGTATTAGTAATACCAGTTACAGTAGCTTGTGATTGTTCTCCAACTTCAGGCGAAAATTCTGCTCTTAGTTTTCTGGTAGGTCTTTTTTTCCTTTTCAGTACTCAATCTGTTTCTCTCGCGTGTTCTTCTTTATCAGCAAGGAACTCAGTGTTATAACTGGTGTATGTACTTGCTTCGATATAACTGGTTATTATTATTTATTTATTTAAAGAAATCTATTCTGTGATTTACATCTATGATTTCAGAATTCAATTTAAATCAAAAATATTAAAAAATCAAATAAAGAACTTTAAAACACAAAAACATAAATCAAATCTTGATTTAACAATTAAAATTTTAAAAAATAATTCTTAAGTATATTTTTGAACTTGTCCTTTGATAAATTAAAGTCAAATAGGTCGTCGAAGATGTTGAACGATTTAGACGACCTATTAATGGGGTTATTTTCTCCATAGTTTGTGGAATGGTGTTCTAGTGCTAAAACTCAAGGTTTCGAAATGTTCTGCAAGGCACATGAATCAATGTGACCAAGCAAAACGTTTCCAATGAAAGGCGCACCTAAGATAACTCGTCTATTTTCAAGCGTGCATATTTTGTAATCCGTGCATCTTGTTGAGTATGGAGGTAATCGTGCCACATTTTCATGGACTGGTAAATTGTGGTCGTAATTCCAGTCACTTTTGTTTAACAAAAAAATCAGAAACTTCTTTTGAATGCTTTCAATTCGTTTAATGCGTACATCATAGTATGGATTCCAGACCGGTACAGCGTTGAGATCGAACGTAAGCGAAATAGAGTGAACATAAGGTTTGAATATCTTTAAATTCACCTGTCCACCTTTTAACAAATCCAAACATGGCATTAGCTCTCGCAATACAATTTTCAATATGCCTCTTGAAACTGGCATTCTCGACAAATGTAACACCTAGATCTATGATCTCATTAACTCTTAACAATACTTCGTTGTTGACTTTGTAGGAAGTAATTAGCGGATTTCTCTTACGATGGAAAGACATGATCTTGCATTTCTTAATATTTAAGTAAAGCGAGTTTCGATCCACTCACTTAATCTATCGATGTCCTCTTGAAGTTTCTTCGTATCTAGCACTCCATTAACAGTTCGAAAAATTTTCACGTCATCAGCAAATATGAGCACGTTGAGTTTTTGGTTATCTCGGTTATTTGATCTATAAAAACAATAAATATCCACGGCCCGATGTGCGATCCTTGGGGAACACCAGACGTAACTTTAATAACGTTTGATTTCTCATTTCCTATTATTACAAATTGTCACCGGTTTGATAGATAGGACTTGAACCAATTTATGTAATCGAGTGAAAACCTAAATGCGAATAAATTGCGGAGTGCTTTTTGATGGCAGATGGAATCAAATGTTTTACTGAAATCCGTGTACGCTACATCAACTTGATGATGGTTTTCTATCTCATTAATTATTTTACTGGTGTATTCAACCAGATTAGTTGATGTGGATCGGCCAGGCATAAATCCATGCTGGTTTATTGATATATGACGTGCAATTGTGGATTTAAAGTTGTCGCATAAAACTAATTGAAACAATTTTGGAATTGATGTAGTTGATATCCCTCTGTAGCATGTAACGTCATCTCGTTTGCCCGATTTAAAAATTGGTGTAATTTTTGAAATTTTCCATTTTTCGGGAAACACCCCGGTGCTCAAGGAGTGGTTGAATAGGTAACATAATGGAATTGCTAAAATGTCAGCGTACTCCTTCAGAATAGAGGAGGGAATATTGTCAAGGCCACAACCGTCTACAAATCCCTTTAGAGCCGATAAAATGTTCTCCTCATATATAACAGGAGGAGTTATTGTTACGTTGGTATTGCTGGGTTGTTCGTACAATCCACTAGTAACGCTTGGTTTATAGACTGATTGGAAAAACTTTGCGAACATGTCAGCTATATCTTTGGAGTTTGAGGAGCTGGTATTGTTGTATGTCATATTTGCAGGGTATTCCTAAAGTATTTCCAAAAATGTTTTGGATTTACTTTGATTTTTTCTTGAATTTGATCGAGATACGGCCTGTATTTTGATTTGAAGTAAATTTCAAATTCGTTCGCTATGTTGTAGAAACATTATTTTGTCGGCTTCTAACCCGCTTTTCAACATTTTGGCATACGCTTTCGACTTCCGATTTTTTAAGTTAACTAGTCTATCATCGAACCAGTGAGGGTGAGCATTTTGTGGTTTACAGCACATAGGTACATAAAGTTCGAAGCCTTGCTGCATAATCTTATTAAATTTATCAACATTTTCGTTTATATCATTGGAATTGAGAGTTGTTTGCCAGTTGATGGATTCTAGGTAACTTTGTAGCCCCGCACGATTTGTTTTAAATTAGCTGAGTCAAATACAATATCTAAAGTCTTGTGATTGATATCGTTAATTACAAACGGTAACACGGATTCTGAAATTTTGAAAGTGTCAATGTCGTTGCTGAAGACAAAATCCAGTAATCTATCACGATTATTAGAAATTGTGTTTATCTGGTTCAAATTATAACCAAGCATGGCGTCCACAAATAAAGATTCAGCATCTGTTGTTATGTTGTTTGGGAAAATACAATTTAGTTCCGGGTCCAGATTCCATATTATATTTGGAAGGTTAAAATCACCAAGCACAAGAACTGAATCTGACGAGTTTGCTGTATTAATAACTTTATCAATCGCATCGATGCATGTTGCGTAATGATCACTATTTGACTGAGGTGGTATATACGCTGCGAAAATGAATAGATTGGTTTGGTTTGTTTTGATTTTTACACCAATTTGTTCGACTCTCGATGAGGCTAAAGTTACTGGAGCATTCCAGAGTTTAGAATGTACTGCTATCAGTACGCCACCACCCGATTTCTTTGAGCTAGTTTCGAAAGACCGATCGCATCTGTGGACAACGTAATCATGGCCAAAAAATTCACTGCTCATTATGCCGAGTTTTAATGAAGTTTCACAAATTAAATAGATTAGGTAGTTTGATTTTAAAACGAAGTTATAGAACTTAGATGCTTTTGATGCCATTTTGTTGACGTTTTGATAGTAAATTGCATATTTCTCATAAACCAACCTTTACTTGAATTTTATGGATTGATTTACTTTTAGAGTAGCAGTGTAGGCTCGAGCTCTCATTAATCGCGAGTGTAGTCTATCATTAGCCACTGGTGAAAAATATCTAAATGATTGGGTGTGTCTTGAAATTGCAACTATCGCATGGGTACACTATCGAACTTCGTGGATAGTCATGACTTTACTAGAATCTGGTATCTTAAGCTGGGAGATTAATTGTTTATCAGCTTTGGTAAAGGTTAGATAGAATGAGAAAGTTGACGGCAGGTTTATAAATTTGGCTGAAATTTGCACGGTATTCTTACTACTGATGTTAGGGTAGTATTCCGTTAGAGCAGATGTAACATCAGCTGGGCATCTATACGTCACATTCAAGTATTCCGTCTTTGTTACGAATTGACATGATGTAATCTGTCAATATATGGTATTTGGTTTTTATCACCCAGAAGATATATTTTAGAACATTTACTAAGGATAACCACGAGTCCTATATATCCAGCATGCACCATCATGTACACATCAATAAAAACTGTATCGTAGGTCCAATTTCCATTGATTAGATATGAGGCAATCGTTTTGTAATTTAATTTGATTTGATTAAAATCAGTGTTTTCGTGCTCATAACGTGCTGCTACCTTTAATTTAATATCAGCAAGCCCTTCTTTTGTAGCACATAAAACAAGATCACTGCCAATTTTATGCTTGTTTATAATCCAGGTTGTTTTACCGCATCCAGGTACACCCTGAATATTTGTAATATCCGGCATCTTTATGTTTTACTTAAGATAGATATTGTTGAACGAGTTGTATGTCTGGTGATCCAACATAATTTCCGTACCCGATGAACAAAAAATATATCTGTTTTGGGTAATAAATGTGTTAATGTCTTCACACAGGTACACCAGTTTATTCCCATCAAAACCAAAGTGATGTTTTTAATGGTCCTTTAAGTGGCTTTTAATTAGGCTGTCTGAGTGTTTAATGTAAAACATTAATTCCATGATCGAATTTTTATAGCTGGACTCTGCGGACAACACTTTGCAAAATGCCGGAGATGTAGTTGGGAAATTCGCACAGTTACTATGTGAAAATTTCGAGGGATCACCAGTAATCCAACGGGAAGATAGCGTTCTTTCATACTGGGTTGACATATTAAATGGAATGTTTAAAATCCATTTGATGTTGTTAGATGGATAGTTTGTAATATAATCCAACACCGACATCAGTTTGTTGACATGGTGGTTAACATCTAAAGTTATTGTGAAAGGCTCATCTTTACGTTGTTGCAAGTAACCTGTTAAAGTTTCTAGAGCGTAGATTAGATCACTACAATCAGTTTTAGATTGATGATTAATCACAATAACGTATTTACTCTCAATTTTATAAACTTTTGTAACTGCATTGACGGATTTAATGTAGAAGTTTTGTAGTTTAAGTCCGTTTCGCGACAAGTGTTTCTAAGATTACAATTTTAGAGGGTTTTCAGAAATCTCCATTTCCATTTCTTTCAGCTTCTTTAATTCTTGATTTTCCTTTTTTAGTTTGTTAACTTCGCTTCTTAGTTGGGTTATAAGTGTTTCTACTTCACTTAGTTTCCGACAGAATTCAACGTTTTAATTTTTCAACTGAATTGCTGAGTTAGTCTGTCTAGTTGGTGATCTTGACAAGTTTGAACTACTTATGAATGGGTGTAGCAATGATTGGCTCACTCCAGAATCCATTGAGCCAGCCTCGTTAGAGGGTGGATTAGCCAACTGGGTAGTTGGTATATAACCTGATGTATGTGAAGTTAGCCCGAAAACCAGCCCCAAAATATCTCTTCTAAAAGAAAAAAGCCTCTCAGTCCGAAAAATATTAAGAAATGACTCAAAATAACATTCCATCCCGAAAAAAAAAAAATTATTAGAAGATATTTTAGGAGTTATTTTTTGAGCTTAGTGTCTTGCTGTGAGCCAAATAATACAACAATATATGACTTATACCGCCTATTAGCCTTAATGTTAAAAACGTGCATATGTATACCACTGGTTCTCGGCTCGCAAGGATTGATAGATATAACGGTATATGGCGAATATTAGAGTGGGCCTTAAGATATGTAAAACATTCGGCCCTATATCAACGCGATGGAGAGAATGATGTTTTATGGAGCTACATACACCTCTATGCAGTGGTAAACATATGCCCGTTTTTAACATTAAGGCATATAGGCGGTATAAGTCATATATTGTTGTATTATTTGGCTCACAGCAAGACCGGGCTCAAAAAATAACTCCTAAAATATCTTCTAATAATTTTTTTTTTTTTGGGATGGAATGTTATTTTGAATTATTTCTTAATATTTCTCGGGCTGCTGAAGCCTCCTGTGCGCCACAGCCGACAGACTGTTTCGGACTGAACAAATCTGTACTGAACGCTTAGAAGTCGATATAATCGATCTCAAACATAAGGTACAATGCACAATAAAATAAATATCGGTGTGAAATTGACTACAGATCGCTTCCAACTGCCGAAAATTCCTGTTTAGTAGCATCTTTTTAGGATATAATTTTTAGTTCCATGCAAATAACTAGGACAACTGTGAACATGAAATTTAAAATCTCAAATAATTTACAGTAGAATTCGAAATTCCGAACCTCTGGAAAAAGTACTATTGCACGGTTAATATAAAAACCGAAAGCTAGAATAATTTTAAATGGAAATTGTAATTTAATCATATTAATTATAAAACCACACCTAATTTATTAACTCATTTATCGTTTAATTAGCTGATTTATCAGCTTTCTCGTTGTCACTGCAGAGCACATATATAGGGTGAGCCAAATTAATTTTTTTTTTTTTAAAGTTCTCAATATTTTTTCAAATTTATTTTTTGCTACTATGGAATACTATTTCATTCATAAGACTGCCTCGGCTGGCCT
The DNA here is from genome assembly GCA_963691935.1 of Nephrotoma guestfalica. Lineage (NCBI taxonomy): Eukaryota > Metazoa > Arthropoda > Insecta > Diptera > Tipulidae > Nephrotoma > Nephrotoma guestfalica. The sequence continues at coordinate 229,808,889 of OY829915.1, forward strand.
TGATGTACCCCTTACGGACTGTCCAATTTTTATGTCTTCAATGGCAATGCGAATACTGTTCTTGAGAGCGTCAATCGTTTGGTTTATCGGCGTAACACTTATCTTTGACGGCACCCCAAAGATAATAGTCCAACGGCGTCAAATCACAGCTCCGAGGCGACCAAATCACATCAGCATTTCGGGTGATAATTTGATCTTCGAAGAAAGTGCGCAAAAGATCAATTGAAACGTGTGCTGTGTGGCACGGAGCGCCGTCTTGTTCAAACCAAATGTTGCCTATGTCCTCTCCTTCAAGTACCGGGAACAAAAAATCGTTTATCATGGCGCGGTAGCGCTCACTATTAACAGTAACGGCGGCTCCTTGCTCATTTTCAAAGACAAATGGCCCAAAATCCGCACCAAACAATTCCTCGTTGAGGTTGCATCGGCTTCTCTACGATCACGTGCCGGTTCTCCGTGCTCCAAATGCGACAAATCTGCTTGTTTACATAGCCGCCAAAATGGTAATGCGCCTCATTCGGAAAGATGATTTTTTGCCAAAATCGGAATCTTCTTCAAGTCGATCGCAAACCCACTCAGTGAACCGAAAACGCAATGAGTGGTCTCTTTGCTTCAATTCCTGAACCAATTGAACTTTATACGGTGTCATACCAGGGTCTTTATGCAGAATTCGTCGCAATTTTGTGCGTGAAATGTTCACTTTTTGAGCACGATGACGAGTTGACGTTCCCGGCGACTCACGCACATTCTCGGCTACAGCATCATCATTTTCGGGTGTACGCTTGGTTGGCTGCTTGGTTCGTGTTGGTTTATTGATTAACAAGCCTGTTTCTTAAACTTTATTCACAAAATAACGCACTTATGGAGCTCTCGGCGCTTCGTTTCTTTCGAAAACCGCACGTAATTTTCGCACACATTCGTGTTGTTCAAGCGAATACACAACAATTTTCGTTCAGCGGAAGGATAAAACTAACTTTCTATCAAATCAGAAGTGACATAAGCCTTACCATACTCAAAATAACCGCTAGTTCAAACAAAAAAAAATTAGATGGCCCACCCGTAAGTATTCGGCCCGCTGCGCATGGAAAGTGAACGTGATGATCAATCATAGCTCAACAATCATTTTCGTCATAACCGGCATATTGTCTACATTGTCAACACCATTGTGTTAATTGTCTATATATACATTGTCTACACGTGTAGAATATTAATTAACTACGTGCTACAATACGCCGCAACACTGTTTCTTCGTGCAGCCGATTATGTAAAAATATCGTTATGTATAAAATATGATCACGAACGGTTTTGACAGACTTTCAAGATTTAAACATTTCGTTCGGGTTCTTTATATTTGACAAGTATGACTAGAATCACGATATCGTTTACGGATTTGTACATATTTGGGAAACGCACGGAAACATAAAACATTTCCGTGCGAGCAAATCGTGCAGTTTCATAACAACCTGATTATATAACGTGGAAAACTGAATTGTTTTGTCCATTTAACAGTCACCTGGCTATACGCACATAACAAACTCATCATCGTAATGCAATTGTGCATTGTCTTTTGTATGGAGTAGACAACTGTAAAAAAAATATAAACTCCGATTAAACTGCAAGATAGTCTAATTTCAATTCAATTTCTATTGTTTTGTAATTACGTACATTTATTTTTGCAAGTTTTTCACAAGACATTAAAACAATTGTAAACGTATAAAGTATAATTTCTAATTTTTTTTTGTTTGGTTAGTTTTCTAATTTAGGAATATTTAATTAGAGACTGAATAATTAAAAATCCGATTTTTTCTCACGGAATTTTAAGTTTTGATATAAATTATTTATTGAAAATGGAGCTCGATATTTTATTAAGCGACGTAAAGAAAGTTTATACACTAAAAAAGCTCAAATTCCCGATCGACTCCGGTATAGCCGAATAATCATTAGAATCTAACAAATTAATTAAGAAACACCTTTGAGGTATACAGTATAGTGCTGGGAGAACAAATCGTTTACTTTAAGCAAATATTTTCACTTAAGTCTCACGATTTTATTTTTCATTCTCCACCTTCTTTTGTTGTATCTTAGATATTGTAATAATTTTAACTGTATGGAGCTGTAACTTATAACGATTATTGCGAATGTCTCCCCCGCCGCCCATAACATTTAGATCTTGATGGCATTTTTCGAGAAAGAATTTTGTTGTTATTTTTCACAAATGAAAATAAAAGAAAATTTCCTTTTCTAATTAAACATCGTGAAAATGATTTTAATCAATCAACCGCAATTGAGGTTTACTTATAGGAATTATAAAGCTTTTAGGTTTAAGTCGAATACAAAAAAAAAATCTTCGCCTTTTGAAATGTTTTATGAGCTATTTATTTTGCGATTTAAGATGTGGCGTTGATTTATTGTACTGCTCTCTGTGTGTATACCGTAAATGGAGGGATTAGCTTTCACTTTGAAATATGACTTATTTATTTGTGTTCTGGGAGACTTAAGAGATGTGCTGAAAAGATTTAACAATGGGTAAAAATACTGACCCTAAAGTCTTAAATTTTAAATTTTAAATAGGCAAACTGTAAATCAATAGATCATAACAAATACTTTAAATTCTTAGCCAAATTCTAATTTTATGATCACAAAGTGTTTGAAGCATTTGAATAAACTGCAAGATCTGCAAAACTTTGAAACAAATCTGCATACTATGCTGTGACTCAGGCTGTGGACGGAAGGTTAGCCCAAAAAAAGTGCCTAAGACGTAATGTGCGGGCTTGGAACATTAACCTCCTCCATCAAGACCCTTACAAATAAAATGTAGAATAGGAGATTTAGCTACATTATACAATCAGTAATTGGCCCTTTCAATAGGTTAGGTTCAGACATAGGCCTTCCTACACATTCTTTCCCTGGTTCCAGTTGGGGAGTCGTACCATACCGTGCTAATTCGCCTGTCCTGCAATTTCCATCAAAATCAGAATGGCCCGGAACCCAGACCAGGGAATAAAGAATCCTAAGCCATATGGAAATTGTCAATCCACATAAATGTGTGATCAAACCGGTTAGTTCGTCTATGTGTTTTTAATTTTAATTGGCTTGGTTCGCATGCAATCGCATTTAGCGCATCCTTAATTTTGTGGAGAAGCAATAACGTCTGGGACTTTTCAGCGCCCTCCTCGCTACTAGATGCATAAAACAGATAGCCTTGGTTGTTGCCCAACCACCTCAAATGACATTATTACAGCAACAAATTCAATAAAAAAGGCAAAAGAAACTTAAAATGTCCATCTCCACGATACCGTATTCTGCGAGTGTCTAACGTGTGGAGATCATCAAAGATGTTTCAATGGATTCCATTGAAACTTGTTTAAAAATTGATGAGAATGACTTTGGTCGTTTTGGAATCAGTCGTCCGATAAATTCAATTTCTTCGTTGTGCTTAAAGAGAATAAACTGAGAATATCGCCCGAATTTACGATCCTATCGGGCTATTGGCACCAGTGGTTGTCCAAAACCAACACACATACTGGCAAACTCAAATGCATGGGTTCACCGATGTGAGCAACTAAGCAAATGGAGCAGCAATCTACGTTTGCAGCACATCACCTGGTGGTGATATCTGTAAAGCTACTTTTCTCTAAGTCGCACGTAGCTCCATTGCTCCATTGCAAAGAATAGAATTGTGTGCAGCAAGGCTCCTTACTCAGATAGCGCATAAAATACAGCAGGAACTAAATTTTAATATTGACAAGACATTCTACTGGTCATATTCAATCATTACTCTCCATTGGAAAAATCTTTCCCATTTAAATGGAAAATATTCATTGTGATTCGTGTGACCATTATTCAAGGAAAATCAAGAAGGGATAACCGGCTGCACGTATCCCTCGAGTGGTCCCCAAAAGAGTATTCGTTCCGATCATTTATTCCGTGTCCCATGGTTCGGGGGCCTGCGTTTCTAATGGAACATTTTGGCCGACATTGTATGAATAATTTCCACTGCCTGATAATACAAATGAAATGAGGAAATCGACAAAAGTCGCAGTCGTATCAACTAAATCTTCCAATATCTTAATCGATATAAAGTTTTACAACGACTTCCGACGAATTGCGATGAGTTATTGCATGGATGTTATGCTTAAAGGCCAAGGCAACATTAAAATTTAGTGGATCACTTAAATTCGAAGAATTGGGCCAAACACTTATTATTCATCAGGCTGGCCCAAGGTGAATATTTTTCGGTTTAGTACGGCGGCTTAGAAAATGCACAGTTCATAGTAAGACAACCACAACTCTGATCGCTTTCAATATTTTTGGCTGAAAATCAGATCATTCGTATTGGATTCCGCCTTCAACATACAACATTGTCCTACACATCAAAACATCCGAATTTGTTATCAAATACGAACCAATTTGCAATAACTTTAATTATCTCTTATCTTAGGTTAGGTTAGGCTTCAGTAGTTGCTATCGCACACTTAGGCCAATTTTGGCCCATTGTGATACCACAGGATCCGAGATCCCTAAACTCCCTTTTAACCCATCTAGTGCTGTTCACATAACGTAAGAGATCTCGCACATTGCAGCTTCCGTTATCAGAGATGCTATCCATAGTGTATTTTCCCAAGTGAGCATGTCTTCTGTCAGTTAGCGGAGGTCCTGAGCATAGGAAGTGAACAAGAGTCTCCTCCTTCTCGTGGTCCTTGCAGCTTCTGCAGAAGTCATTTGCATCCAAACCCAGCCTTCTCGCATAATCTCCAAAAAGGCAGTGTCCGGTAAGCACCCTTACAATTTTATATAAATCACGCCTCCTTAGTGTAGTTAGGAGCTTGAAGCGATTCAAGTTCACCTCAGGCCAAATTTGCTTCGTTACCTAACCAGTCGGACTGGCGAGCTACCAATGGTCGCCCGACTGTCCAACGATATTACATTATGCTTCAACCAGTTCATGACATCTTCATTCGCTATAACTTCAGCCTGGTATACGCTGCAATAATCAGGGAAACGAAAGGATAAGTCCACATTTAATTCCCCACAGAGCACACCAGCTCCCACTCTACCATCGAGCTTGGAGCCGTCGGTGAAGAATTCAACTGTCTCGGTATCCACGATGAGACCACTCTTCCAATCCTCCTTAGAGGACAGAATTGCCTTAATACGCTTGCAAAAGCACAAAAGGAATGTTATATAATCCAAATTCACCAGGTCATGCCTTACAGAATTGACTATAGTTGAGTGCGTTTTTTGCAGACAATTCCACCCCGAAACCGCTGATAGCCGGGCGGCCGTATTGACCGAAATTTGCTTATCGATAATATCCAACGGGAGAAAGTACAGCATGACCTCTATGGCACTTGTGGGTGTCGTCAGCGCCCCACTAATCAGCAAACAGACTTTTCCAACTGAGCTTACTGTCCAGAAGAATCCTTAGGAATCTCGCCTCTCGCTAGGAAAGGCCAGCATGGTACCATTCAAACTTGTTGGAACCACTTCCGGAATTTTATATCTCCTAGTGAAAAGGACCAGCTCTGTTTTAGATGGGTTGATCCCCAATACACATCTGCTGGCTCAACCTGCAGTGATAGATAACGCGTTACCATCTCGGCTGGTGAGCACTTAAGATCTTTTTTGATTGTTGCTCGAATTCCTAGAATAACGATAGGAATTTCGGAGCTCTGATGAATCGTGTTTTCTCGGGCCTTGAGAGCAGCTTTGAGCTGTCGGTGAAATTGTTCGACCATGCCATTGGCTTGAGGATGATACGCCGTCGTGCTTCTTCGATGAGAACTTAGGAGTTTCTGGTCGGTTGTTATCGTTTGCGGAACGCCGAATCGAGATATGTAATTACTTACGAATATTTTGGCAATGGTGTTTGCAGACATATCGGTCATGCAATAAGCTTCGGGCCAACGAGTGAATCGGTCGACACAGGTTAAGAGATAAGTATATCCATTGGACGGTGGAAGCGGACCAACTATATCCAAGTGGATATGTTCGAATCGACCTAGTGGAATTTCGAATCGTCCAATCGGCGCCCTCGTATGCCGTTGGATTTTCGAATGTTGGCAGGATAAACAAGATTGTGCCCAAATGTCCACATCCTTGTTTATACTAGGCCAGAAATAGCGAGCCGTAATCAATTTACGAGTAGCACGGACACCAGGATGTGAAATTTTATGTAACGAGTCGAAGATTTGTCGGCGTAATGATTCTGCGATGTATGGGCGATTGGTACGAATTCTGCAAATTTTAAAAGCTCTAGTTTCATGTTGGAACTAGCGTGACATATAGAACCAGAAAGTAAATTCTGTAGTTCTAAGTCTGCTTTTCGCTGCTTAAATTTACCAATACAATCCAAGTGTCGCGATTACGTCCAGTTTTACACTGAATGGCTCTAGTTAGTGGCTTATGGTCGGTATAAATGGTAAAGTCCCTGCCTTCAATAAAATATCTGAAATGTTTGATTGCTAGATATATTGCGAGTAATTCCCGATCGAATGCTGAGTATTTTCGTTCAGCATCAGAAAGTTGCTTAGAGAAAAATCCTAATGGTTCCCAACAATCGTTATTGTACTGTTGCAGAACAGCTCCTACGGCAGTGTTCGATGCATCGTCGTCACGCCGAATTTTGCGTTGTTTAGCGGGTGAGCTAACATGGTTATATTAGCTAATTCACTCTTTCGTTTTGTGAATGCGTTTTGGCATTCTTCGGGCCAGAAAAATTTCCTGGGTGTCTTGGGTTTCTTCAGTAGAGCGGCCAAGTGGGAGTGGATCGGTCCAAGCGTTTCAGCAAGTTTCGGAATAAATCGATGGTAATAATTTACCATTCATAAAATTGTTGAATGCGTTTGATTGTTGTTGGAGCCGCGAATTCCGTAATGGCATCAATTCTCTCAGGAGAAGGCAGAATTCCATTTAGATATTATCTTGTGGCTGAGAAAATCTAAAGTTTTAACACCGAAAATACGTTTCGAACTCTTTATGTGAACATCGAATTCGGTTAGTCGTAACACGAATACGAAAACGAAGTCTAAGTCGCGGACGACTTCATTCATGAATCGCTGATAAGTTTGCGCGGCATTACATAGACCAAATGGCATTCGGTTGAATTCGAAGAGGCTGAATGCTGTAGTGATTGCCGTTTTGTGAACGTCTTCAGGAGCGACGGGAGTTAAATGATAAGCCATAACAAGGTCGATTTTGAAAAAGATTGTACAGCCATGCAAGTGCATGGAGAAATCTTGTATGTGAGGTAACCGTTTGATAATGTGATCATAACCGTATTTAGTCACCGATAGTCCCCACACGGTCTCCAATCGTTATCTTTCTTTTTGACCATGTGCTGAAATTCAGTGAATGCAGCTTTATGACGCACCGGATCTAGTCTTCGTGTCCTCGATACCGGTAAATGACCTGTCGTCACTATGTGATGAACCACGGAATGTCGTACCGGTGAATTATAATTTGGCTCGGCTGCCATAGTCGTTATCGATTGCGTAATATATCGGTGTAGGTGTATTAACTCGAACCGTTATTGCATTGATTGATAGCTGCATCTCTGGATCAATCAGCCGTTTTCGTTTAAGATCGACTAAGAGGCCGAATTTACTGAGAAAATCAGCGCCAATGATCGGACGGTTCACTGACGCTAAGAAGAAAGCGTGAGTGAATGACCGTTTGAGTTCGATATTTACCTGGAGAAATTTCGTTCCGTAGGTATTTATTAATGTACCATTGGCAGCTGAAAATATTAGATCTATAGATTTCGAGGTATTATATAGTTGAAAAACGTCGGACCGGGAGCACTGAAAGATCAGCCCCCGTGTCTATAAGAAAAGGCGACTATAAGAGGCGACTGTTATTTAAAGTCAAGGATATCGCCGACTCGACCGCATGATTTGAAGTTTTTTTTGTTCTTCACTAGTGTTGTTGCTCGGGGAGCGACACGCACATGGCTTACGGCACTTTCGAGCGTTTTTGCTTAAGCATAGTGTGATACCAACAGGTATTTTGGACGTTCGAGTTGGTGGCACTGTAAGGCGAGTGCGAACGTGTTCGTAAATTAGATCTAAACTAACTACTCCGCGCGACGGATTTCTGTTCTTAGAGAAAAATTTTCTAACCGCCTCTTCAAGTCGTACACTTGTTGAAGGTTGGCGTCGTGGCTCTTACCCGGAATTATTTTATGGTATTTATAATTTAGTGGCTAGCGTTTCGAACTGTGTACCGCTCCTATATTGACTTGTTGTTGTATCAACATGGCGTCGAATATTTTGTCTGCCATTCGCGCTAGTGAGTCGACTGGTAAATTTTCCGGCTGTGCGGCAATTGCGATTCTTATGATCTCTGGCATTTTTCGAATCCAGAGCGACCGAATTATATTTTCGGGAAAATTGTTGCTAGCTCGGTTTTGGATGTATCTCAATGCTTCTGACGGCTTTTGGTCACCAATGTTCTGCCCACTCAGTAAGATTTTCAGTTGTCTCTCATCTGAGGGTGAAATCAGTTCTAGCAACAATTTTTTTATGTACTGATAGTGGTCTTGGTCCGGCGGATTCTTTAGTAAATCCGATAGAGTCGTATTCATTATTTGTTGGGGATAGTGAACTATTTGTGTCTATCGGTTTTTACTCTTTAATTTTTTTATTTTTCGTTAGTTGGTAACAAACAGAGGTGCGCGCCCAGATAAAAAGGTAATCTAGCAAAATCGTGTTTTGTTGTACGGATACAATTATTCAGATTTCAAATAATTCAACCGCTACACCTTGTATACTTGGCCATTTAAATTTTAGGCCCGGCCACGAAGAAACTGCAAATTACTTTCTTAGAATTTTCTGATTTTATGGTAAAGTCTCCAAAAAGTGAGGGCGTTCTAAGTTGCAATGTACAACGGTTTTCTCTTCCAAATCATTGGGTAAAAGAAGTACAAAATATTCTAATGGAACACAACAAGAGAAGGCAGCTGCTCCAAGATTCCAAGCTATTCAAGAAAGACCACTCGTCCCAAATTATAAATATAAACTGGCGACGGGTAAATAAACTGACAGGCTTATAGAAATCGATCCGGAAAACTAAAAATAAAATATTGTATTTCCGGCACTGTATAAATCAAATGAAAATTTATTACTTTTACTATGTATTCATGCAAATTAAATAATACACAAATAACAAATCTCAATAAATCATTTTAATTTCTTTTCAAATATTTAAGTAAAAATAAAAAAAAATTCTCGAAGAAAACCTAAACAAAAATGCCGCTTAAACGGGTAAAAAATTTTTTTTGTATTTTATATCAATCATTAAATGTACTCGTAATTTATCTCTATTTAAATTATTATGTCTTAAGGTATTTTCCACTTTTTGCGTCTTATGCATATAACAGAATGCACTATGAGACCGATCGCGGGCGCATCAAATTTTATATACGTTATTTTGTAATGTTGGGATTGGATCGCTCCGCTATTCACGATTTTTATGTTTTCGTCTAGTTTTATTGGAAATAAACGTGGTTAGTTATGAATTGGAGTTGGTGCGGTGTCAGCAAGAGAGGGTCTAGTCTTCTATGATGAACCTCTGTGATAGTGTCGATTATTGTGGATTGAAGCGAACGGAGCTTGATTATTTCCATCATAGTGTGAAGAGCTAAAGCAGTGAACTCTTCATGAAACATTATCTTGTCCAGAATATTTGTGAATGTCTCGAACTTTCGACTGGTTTCTTCATAATTGTGCTTAATCAAATTGATCGTTGATTCCAATATCGACATCTGTTGTTATAGTAATTTTTGCTGGTGGTGTTGATTTGCATTTAATTTTTCGATGCTGTACTCCGTACCAATAAAATCGAAAGGAGACCGTTTATGGCGAGCAATTTTATTTTCGCCCACTCAATGTGGGACGATTTTATTTGGGATACAATAGTTTCCAGTTGACGAGTACAGTGCTCTAGATAGTCTAGTTGAACCAAATATTGTGTAAGATTAAAGTACGTTATAATATTCCACTCACCGTTGATTAGATTACCTTGACCAATTTTATCAAAGTAAATCCCAGGATGAGCGGTGAATCGTTTCATTGTTGTTCCTTGGACTACTACCGCTCCCAGCATGCAGATTATTGAGAGTGTATACAGTAATAGCCTTGGGTTGGTGTTTGCTCTTGTCACTTGTCTGTCGGCCACAACTGTATCTTCGCATCTATCTGTTGTTAGTGGTTCTTCTTTTGGCAGAGCTGAGAGTTTTGTGATGGGCTTTTTGTAAATAGAATTTCTTGCGCCGCGTACTGAGATGACTCGTACATGTCCATCTGTTCCTGGATGTACTTCAACTACTCTACCTCTCATTCATCTAGAAGGAGGTAAGTTATCTTCGAAGATATTCGTTGCTCCATCTGTTCCAAAAGTCTTGTTTTAATTTTTCCAGTAGCTGCCACCTTGACAGTCTATTAATGTTTGATTTCGTTAGACCACCTTCGGGCACTGTTGTTATTGATGAGCCTATTAGAAAGTGACTATTGGAGGGTTTTGACTGACTTCACGCCAGCTTCCCATAATCCACCAAAATGAGATGATGCTGGTGGTTGGAAATGCCATGTTACACCTTCTGAAGCTAGCTTTTCTAATACGATTTTGTTAAGGTCCACTAGAGCTTCTTTTTCCTTTGTACATGTCACTGCATAATCTTCGTCTAGAGCTGAATCTCTTGAAAGCTGCAATGAATGCCTCAGTAGTAAGATCTGTTACTACCTCTATATGAATTGCTTTGTTAGCAAGGCAGATGAAAATCGCTATATAGCGGATCTGCATAATCAACGCCCGTATGAGTGAATGGCCTTGATGGTTGCATCCTTGAAGATGGCAGATTTCCCATTAGTTGATTACTCCCTTGATGAGCTCCAAATCTGTGACAAGTGACACATTTTGAAATTAACGTTTTAATCGTTTAGTTAACGAATCCAAAACTTCTTACGTAGGTATGAAGTAAGTTGGATTCCTCCATGTGCTGTTTTTAAGTGCACGTAATTAATTATTGCTCTAGTGAGTTGATGATTAGAATTAAGTATCGTAGAATGTTTTCCTTCATAATTTAGCAAAGAATTCTGAGTCTTCCACCTACCCGCAGAATTCCATATTTATCCAAAAAAGGGTTTAGTTGTAGTAACTTGCTTTTTTTCTTGACTGACTTGCTCTTCATCGTGCTCGTCTACATTCTATATTTTTCGCATCTTTTGATAAAGATGTTTACATTCTTTACGATTCGTTTTGGTTTCATAAAGCTTGAAGTTTATTCTATTAAGTGCATATTTGCATGTTTCAGTTCAGCTTCTGCTTGTTCATCAAATTCCAGGTATCTTTCTATCGAATGATAATTTTTATTATTTTTTTAACCATTGTGGTCTAGCCCACCAGATGTTGTGATTTATAAGTTCCTTTGTTGTTATTCCTTGACTAGCACAATCATCTGGATTATCTTTTGATTTTATATGATACATTGATGTGGTTCAGTCAAGCTTCGGATTTCAGATACTCTATTGGCAATACACGATTTTAACTTTTGAAAGTGCTATCGTGGACTCAGTCCATGCATAAGTTGCTGCTTGTTGTATGTTTAGTGATTGCTTGACTCCTTGTAGTAGTTTCGCAGCTAAGAGGGCTCCATTTAACTCTAAACGTGGTAAATTTACTTTTTGTTTTGTCGGTGCTACTCTTGTTTTTCCTGCTACAAGGCTGATGTCAACTTGCTCTCCAGCGACTACTTTCAGATAAACACAAGCTGCATATGCCTGTTCCAAAGCGTCACTAAATGCATGGACCTCGACGATTGATTCACTTGTGAATCCTATACATCTGGGGTTTTGAATTCGTTGAGCAGAGTAAGTTTTTCTAGGTAGATAATCCACTGTTTTGCAATTTCTTGTGAGACCGACCTTGGGATAGGCCCTAGAAGCCAAAGTTTTTGCATCGTAATTTGCGGTGTTACTATTATTGGGGCTAGCCATCTGTCGTAGAGAGGATGATTCGCTTCGTCACTAATCTAGTGAGCGCAGGGAGGTCTACATTAAATTCAAAGATGTCCGTACAAGGTTTCCAATAAAGCCCTAGATCTTTGATGGTTTCATCTATTTTAATTTTATATACATCTGTGTTTCCGGTCTCGGTGACGTTAGGTAGTAATTACTTATGATTGCTTGCCCACTTCCTTAAATTGAAACCGCCTCTTCGAAGTAGTTGACTTAATTGATTTTGTACCCGCAGCGCTTCTTTTATCGTGTCACATCCTGTCACGAGGTCATCGACATAAAAATCGGTTTTTACCACCTGGTAAGCAGATGGGAATGATTTTTCTCATCCTCTGCCAGTTGTTGCAGTATTTTGACGGCAAGGTGGCTGATGATGTTCCGTACGTGACTGTTTTTAATTGGTACTCCTGCAATATCTCAGTCGGTGAGTCACGCCAAAGTATGCGCTGAAAGTTCCTGTCTTCTGCGGTAAATACGTATTTGTGTTTTCGACATCTCATAACAATATGCCAAAGGTCGACCGACCATTGGATGTTTTTGGTGAGGCATCAAACACCACTCTTAACTTTGTTGTAGTGCTTGATTAGGTCCAGCTGTTGAAGCAACTTTCTGCATATGTCCAAGCTGTTCATATTCTTCCATAAATTTTTTGTATTGAGCCGCTAAGTCGTCGTTCTTCAAGAGTTGTTTTTCTAGTTGGAGAAATGCTGTTAAATGGTATTTTTACGGTGTACCTGCCATTTGAGGACCGTTTGACGCTGTTTTGGAATATCTCTTCACACTTTTCTTCTTCGAGTGTTTGTAATCGCAGCTGTTAAGTTTTCAGTTGACTTAGCTGATTTGGTGGTTTTTCCCAGTATTATCTATCGTATCTCGGAGGTAGTATACTATCCGCATAATAATCTGCTCCTAAAAGTAAGTCTATCGGCGCTGGTGTGTGGTAGTTTGGATCGGCTAATGGTAAGTTGTTTAGATTATCCCATGTTTGGCTGATTATTGTTTACTGTGGCTGATCATGTGGTATTTTATTTACTACAAGGGCTTTTATAGTTAATTGAAATTCAGAGTTGAACCGCGGCATTATTGCCAGTGTGACTGATTTTTTATGGTTTCTTTTATGGTTTCTTTCTGGTCTCGTTCTGGTTGAATGGTTGTTTTAAGACAGTTCCTGCAGAGCTCCAATAATGAGACCCATTGATTTGTTCGTATATATTCATGTTTTTGAACTTCCCGCAGTCCTGGACATGACGATTTTTTTTGGCAGATTTTACATGTCGTATGATTTGTTAACAAGGCTACCACTGTTGGATTACATTTTACCGGTGAGGTTGAAGGTTTGCGGATATTAATGATTTTTTCGTGAAATTTCAATGCAGTAAATCGCGGGTAATCAGTAACATCATGAGATTGGCTAAAGTTTGAAGTTCCTTTGTGTTTGTTAGCGACATCTAGTATAGTCTTAAGGTTTCGGAGTTGAGCTTCTTGGTTATAACGTATATTATGATTTGATCCCAAGAGTCGATGTTGACACCCATATTTCTTATTCCATGAAGACACTCGTTGGTGGTGTCGTATATCACACGAATGGCTGAAGCAGATTCGGTTCCTATATGCTCCCTCGTGACATCAATGTATGGATTCTTTCTTTGAGAATCGACCAGACTATTTAATACTTTATAGGTTTATAAATGTCAATTTTGATTAGAAACATCGAACGAGGTTTGTTTTGTGTCGTCTAAAAATTAATTATATTTTTGATCGACGATAGATAAATTTTAACAAATTTTACAGTGACAAACTAAATATCAAACATATTCTGGTTTATACGTATTAGTGACATCTATCATTAACTAGTATAAACTAACAATCAATTTAGGAATTCGGATATTTACACAAAATAATCGGCGTCAGGCACACGGTTATGTTGTGTGCTTGACTCCGATTTTGGTCTTAATTTCCCACTAACTAAATTAATGAATAGCTTTTATACTAGTCGTTCATAGATGGCACAAAACAACCGTGTCTGTTGTTTTATTAAGTTTGCTAAATAATTAAAATTTAAAAAACAAATTGATAAATCTGAACTAAGTTTATAATTTAGAACTAACGTTGTGTGTCTGGCGTCGAATTTTTTGTCCAAATTTTCTAACTAAATTGATGGTCAGTTTACACTAGTTATTGAAAGATGTCTCTAAAGTTCATAAACCTTTGTGTCTAAAAATGAAATCTTAGTTCAGGTTTCTCAATTGCGGAATAGAAATATTTAAGAAATTTATATTTTCTTTTTTATTTAGCAAATTTTTATTAATCATCAGACTTGGTTCGGTTAGTGTCATCTGTGAAAGACTAGTTTGAACTAACAATCAATTTCGTTAGTTGGAGTATTAGATAAAAAAAAACGGTGTCAAACACGCAGTATAAATGTCAGGTACATTTTGGTTTATGTACAGTAGAGACATTTACCAAAAAAATCTCAAGAACGGTTTATGCGATTCAAATTTCTTCGCCAATCTTCTTTTATTTTTAATTCGGAGAATTTAATAGCTTTAGGAATCTCTACCTCAAGAGATTAGGGTACCTACCGCGGAAGCAGTTATTATTTTTCTCATTCCCATATAATTATGTAACAAATCAGTTGAGAGGTCTAGGGAAAAGCAACAATTTCATTATTAGCGGTTTAGTTGATAAATCCACCGTTTTGGCGCTGGTATCTAATTATTGATTTATTATAGAATAAATAAGTGTGGCATGTCAATGAAAAGGAGACTTAAAAAATGTTACAAATTCAGTTAAAGCATATTAATACTACAAATTACCATTGTAGTACTCATAGATTTCTTCTCATTCTCATATCATCAAGTGGCATATCGTTTTTAAGTTTTTGGACGAAGGAAAATGTTTTATCAGCAATTTATTTCACAAATTCAGCATTTCAACGCTGGTGGCAAATTATATCTTTGGCATAGAATATACACGTTGAAGCACGTTAGTACTCGAAACTACCGTTGTGGTGCTGGACCCAGTTACATTTAGCTCATTCCAATAAAATCATGTCACATATAAATCATTCATGGTTGGAAGGTTTTGGATAAGGAACAATTTTATTACCAGCACTTTATTTCACAAATTTACCGCTTTGGCGCTGGTGACAAATTAATTTAACATGATATTTTTAGAAACAAATTTTTACAAAATCAATGAAAAACCAGAAAAATTTCTGGCCATGCCTTGTTTATTGGTTTGAATCTTCATTAAACTTAGTCAGCTACCAGATTTGGTTGTTCCTACCAGTATAAATTTCAGATTGAAATTTTCAGATTTAAAGTGTTGTCTTGGTTTACATCCTTTTCACCGTGAATATTTAAATGTTCACTGTTCACTGGTAGTGAGCATAAATTTGCAATAGTTCGCTTAGGGATTGGAGTTTCTATTTTATCTAGCAGGACGCAAATTCTGCCGTCTATGGTAAAATGATGTTTAATTACTGTTCCGAATTTTCATCATTAAGGAGGAATATTTTCGAGATGATGACCACGGTGTCGTCAGGAATTTTTTTCGCTCTTCGTGTGCTTTACTTACCCACCGCACCCTAAATTCAGCAACTGTGAAAATACGCCGAATACCAAAGCTAATTACATTCGAGTTCGAAGATCTCCAAGTATAGAATTGCACTTTAATTAGGTGATTACAAGGCGTAGCCTTGTGAGGTAAGAGCACGGAATACTCTACCGATCTACTGGTAATTTGAATGTATGTTGTGATAAATCGATATAAACCAGAAAACTCTATATTTGAGATTGTTTATTTGATCATACCACCGATAAACCAATAGAAACTTCAAATCCGGTGCCGACCTAATGGTATTTATGGTAATCGAGAAGTCTCTTCAATTTTTTGGTAATGTTATGTTAACGATTTTCTTACAGCAACCTATTGCTTTCATTTACTAGTCATTTTCTTACTGCAGATTTGCGATGTTTCCCAATTTTCAGTGAATTTTTTGGGGTTTGTTAATTTACAGACCGAAGTTCTGATTACCTTGTGAGGTTTCAGCCCCCCGCACATTGAAAGTTTAATTTACTGACTAAGTTGACCAGGTTTTTATCGATCATATTAAAGCGTTGCCAAAAGAAATTTCAACTGTTAAACATTTAGAAAATAAAATGTTAAATGGAAATATTTAAAGTCGTCTTAGAAAACCCCGAATAAGTGCGTAAATAAATCATCAGGGTCTTGTTTATTTCATGAATGGTTAAAATAAATAAAAGTGTGTGTAACTGCAGCAGGGAAATTTTTGAATTTCAAAATGAAACTTTGTATTTGTATACCGATTAAGCCCAATTTTTGCTATTCGTGCTCATGGGAAAAAGTTGCTGCTAGTCCAGGAGCTGAAAAACGGGAAAACAAAATTTAAAATTTCGCCTTAAAGACGGAGTAAATCAAACACGATTTCTAGACCTGAATTTTAGCCTAATTTTAACACTTTCAAAAGACGGCTAAACTGACAAAATTTATGCTTATCATAGAAATATAATTTTCATAAATTTTTATTCATAAATTGAGGAAAAAAACTAGCCCCTGAAAGATACTATACCAAACGACCAAAATACAGAGCTATATCGTTCAATAATATTTGTGTTGAACAACTAAATAAACAATAGAAATAAATTGTTTTGAAGTCCAAGAATAAGCAATTATAAGATTGCATATTCCTGTTATGTTAATTGCCATCCGAAAAATATAGTGGCTTAATTTGTGCTAATCCAGAATTGACCCAATTCTATTGAACAACAGAGCCCTTGAATAAACAATTTTCAGAAGTAAGCCCTTTAGAAAGCAATGGAATTGGCACTTCTGATTACATAATCCTATCAGGTATGTTCATTGCCCTCCAACGAGAGTTGGAGAGGACGATTTTCTGACATGAAATTTTCTAGAAACCAATGAGCTTGGCACTTCTGATTGTGAATTGTTCATTTAACGATTTTTGTTGTTAATGGAATTGGGCCAATTCTGGTTTACAAATCCAGCCACTATATTTTTCGGATGGTATTGAACATGCCTGACAGGAATATGTTATCTTAATTGCTTATTCTTGGACTTAAGAACTTTTTATTTCTATTTTTATTTTGTTGTTCAACATAAATATTATTGAACCTCTGTATTTTCTTTATTTAATATAGTATCTTTTAGGGGCTAGATTGTTTTTCCTCAACTTATGAATGAAAATTTATGAAAATTATATTTCTATGGTAAGCACAAATTTTATCAGTTTTGCCGTCTTTGGAAAGTGTTAAAATTAAGCTAACATTATTTGTGCTTTTTTCAAGAAAACGGGTCTTTGATTCGTCTTTAAGGTGAAATTTTAAATTTTTTCTTCCCGTTCTTCTCGCACTTGGATCTTTTTTCTCGCGAGAACTAAATAGCACAAATTGAGGTGCTGTTACCCACACCAAATAAAAAAACACTAATTTATGGAAATATTTACGCAAAATTCGCAAAATTCTAAATTTTCGCCAACATTTTTATAAGTTTAGTTACACAGCAAAATGCATAAAAGTTAAAAATATAAATACCCAAGTTACTTTGGTTAAAATTTTATTTTTTAACTAACGTGTGCCAACGCTCGTTTTAAAAAGCTATGTGAAACTCTTTCACTTAACCCTTTCAAAAAATTACGAAAATTTTACCTAAATTGTGCCTATCTTTCCAAATCATGTTTCGCGAGATGACAGCTTTTATTTTGACAGCTTTTATCCAAGCTTTCGTACTAACATTTCTCCAACACTGTCTGAAGTATTATTAAATTCAGTTTTAATATATTGCCACCTTTCCAGTTGCAATATGAATTTACTAATTTCTTTTTTTCTTTATTTTTAGGTAAGTGATTAATTAACACTAATTAAAGATGCACATCTGTAAGTATTTATTAAATTTTTCTTGTAACGATTAGTCTTTTGACCCGAAAGATCGCAACCCGCATTTGTTTAACTTCAAATATAAAAATATTTTACAGTCGACGAAACACACTCTGACGAATAATAACGCGAAACACTTCTAATGACGTTTTAATTATACCTATGAGCCGTATATTAGACTAATTTAGAAAACACTTTGTCGATAAAGCAAATAATTTTCATGGCCGCAGACATCAAAAGCACAATTAAAAATGTGTGTGTGTGTACGATGAGAATCAAATTAATAAAAAAAATGTTACAAGGTTTAATTTTATAAAAATCTTAAAAATTTCAAATCACATGCACACTTAATATGCTTTACAACTCGCATTTTTTCTAAATCAAAATTTGATTTAAATTACAAGTTTCTAATCAATTAATTGGTAATAAATCATTTGTTGCATGTGTGTGTGTATTAAATATTTAATAAAAAGGTAAGGAGGTATACAAGTTGAAAAATTTGTTAATTGATTGAGTTATTTTGTATCTAGCATCTTTTGAATGAATTGTTTAGCTTCTCATATTTCCTTACAAAGCTGTTGAAAAACCTTTCGTTTTGTTTGTTATTTGGACATATCATCGTCATCACCTGCGGTCATTAGATATACATGCACGCATCTATTTCTAATTTTATTATAATCTATTACATTTGGTATACATGACACTAAATCCATATGTCAATTGAGTACACGATTGTGTTTTCGAAATGAAATTGGCGTGAAATAGCAAATGCTCTATACAATTTTATGTTCCGTGCATCTTTATGCTACCTGCTGATTTTATGTTATACAATGTTACATTATCATCATGATATACATAAAAATTATACATTTTGTGTTGTTAATCGAAAAGTCATGAAAACATAATTATTTTATGAACATAGTTGCAGTAATGTTGCGGTTGATTTGATATTTTCAGAGGCTGCATAATAATAATTATTGTATCGGGTTCGTCGCTTATTTGGAAATGTTGCACGTTATGTAAGAATTGTCAAATAAGCATGATGAAAGTATGTATGTAATGTTTTATTAAACATAATTTGTAATATTACACAAGTTTGTGAACTATTTGAACTATTTCAATGGACATCATTAGATCATCTTATATACAAATTCCAACCACCGTCAAATTTTATAGATAAATTTTCGGCATTGAAATCTTTTGATTGTGTGAAATTTTCTCGTGGAAAAATTGTAATATAACTTATAGCAGTGAAATATGTGCAAAATAACAAAAATAAACAAATTTTCGTAAATACACTGTTAAAAAAATTCTTATACGAATTTTTAGTGAAAACTCAAATAAATGTATTTTACATCTACAAATAGTGTATAGAGCCACTATTTGGAAATTATTTTGTAGTACGGTGTGCCGTATTGTCTACACCGCGTAGATAATTAATATTCTACACCTGTAGAGAATGTACGTAGACAATTTAAACAGTGACGTCGACAATGTAGACAATGTTGAGAACTATTATTTCGGTTAAAAATCAGCAAAATTCTATGATCTCTTTGTTGTTCGATCCATTATGCCTCGATGGAGATTTATCTCTACCTGGCATTTGACAAATTTTAACGCATGTTTTTATATGGCTATTCGGAGTGTTAGTTTTTTTTTGTTTTATTAATTACAACTGAGACTGTGCTCATCTAGCAATTTATCTTTCAAATTTACAAATTTTACATTTCTTAAATACTTCTGATTTGTTGGGGTGAAGCCCAATGGTTAGTCCCAAAATTAATTAAACCTATTTAAAATACTAATTTTAATTTGGTATGTTTACCATGTCAAGTGGCCTCGTTCTTTGAAGTCTTCTTTCAACGACAGGGTTATCTATCATATGGCGAATATAGGGGTTTCCATGTTCCTGGAGCCTTATTTCGTGTTTAGTGGTGGGCTTTTTTATTTCATCTTTGATGTATTCCATCTGTAAGTCCCTGTGAAGGTCTTCATTCCTTGTGTCCACGGAGCATTTACGATGCTACGGAGAACCTTATTTTGTAACGTCTGTATCATTTCGGCGTTTGTTTGCTTAGTACATCCCCAGAGTTGAATACCGTAGGTCTATATCGGCTTCAGAATTTGCCGATATATCAGCAGCTTGTTGTATATTGTAAGCTCAGATATTAAGCTTAATATTAAGTTCTTCTTTTTTCTTTTTGGCGTGCTCTCTCCACTTGAGCTTGGCATCGAGAGTCATGCCTAGATATTTAGCTTTGTTTGCATATGGCACCGGTCGTGAGTTAATTTCTATCGGTAGATGGGAAGCCTTCTGATATGTAAAGTTAATATGCGTGGATTTCGTCTCATTAAACTTGATTCTCCAGCGCTTAGTCCAGTTACAAACCGCATTGGTAATCTTCTGTAGTTTGCCCGTTGCATCAGCGACATTACTTCCAATGGCCATGATTGCTGTGTCATCTGCAAAGGGACATCGGCAGAGATTTTCTTTAGATCGGAATATTCATCCTCATATTTCACACAAAAATGTCTATTGGATAAATAAGATCTTAGTATGGCATAGAATTGCCTCGGCAGATCTCTATGCAGCTTGAATTCCAGTCCACTGTGCCAAACTTTATCGAATGCTCGGGCGACGTCCAGAAATATGCTGGAGCATACTTTTTTGCGTTATAACGTTCTTTCTATAACGTTAGTGATTCTATGCACCTGTTCAATTGTGGAGTGCTTTCCCCTAAATCCAAATTGATGGGGGGGAATTAGTTGTCGGTCCTCAATTATTGGTTTAAGTATTTTTAGTAATAATTTTTCAAAGAGTTTTGACATAATTAGCAGCAATGAAATTGGCCTGTATGATTTTTTATCGTTAGGTGATAAACTTGATAAACCAGGTGATTACTTCTGCTACTTTCCATTGCCACGGAACATATTTTTATATGTAATAACTTACGAAACGGCTTACGGCTTTTTTAACATTCATGTTGCTTTTCACTTCTTCTTATAATTCTTTGAGAGTTACTGGGCGCATATCAAAATCATTTAGCTTTTGGATTGATATTATATTTTCATTGGCTGTTTGTCTTGGTAGTGATTGGAAGGTATCCTCGAGATACTCCGCAAACAGATCCGTCTTCTCTTTAGGACCTCTTGCTGAGGTTTCATCCTCCTTTTTAGGTGGAGGCACTTGCATTTTGGGTCTTTTGAGTCCCTTCGTCGTCTTCCACAGAGAATAATCAGAATTTTTTTCATCGGTTAGGCTAACTACATATCTGTTGATTGATGCATTTTTAACTTCTTTAAGAAGAGATTTGAGACTGGGACCTAAATTGTTAAGAATTGTTTTGTTCTCCGGTGTTCTAGTTATTTGTCAGGTTTTACGTGCTCGTCGTTTTTGTCTTACCAACTCTCTAACTTCCATGGGGTAGGATATGTTAAGCTTCTTCTTATTTTGTATAATGGGGGTACTTGCCAAAGCAGCATAGTGAATTGCTTCATTGAGTTGTTCTAATTCATCTACCAACTGGTGGAGATTTTTTATCGGCACCTGAAGATTGATTTTTTCCTCCAAAACTTCACGAAAGAGATCCCAGTTTGTTTTTAAATTTGTTAATCCGGATGCACTCTCCCTTTGAATTACCATTTCACTGACTGTCATGATAACCGGAGAATAATCCGATACTAGAGAATTACTGTCTGCAATGTGAATGTAGTTCTGGGATATACCTCTTGCTACATAAAAGTCTATTAGGTCAGGTATCTTCGTTCCGTCATTTGGCCAGTATGTTGGGGAACCACCAGAGTAAAATTCACATTTTGATGTCTGCCCTGCTTGAAGCAATTCTTTGCCTTTTGGAGTAAAATTTTATTTTTACAATTTTTTTTATTATGACGGATTCAAATTGAGCTTGACAAGCTGAGCCTATAACTTTAACTTACTAAACGTCGCAAAAAATTGTAAACCTGTTTTAAATCTCTATAAATTCAATTTATGTTTCACGCGTCGGTTCAGGTAATGGTCCCTCCTCTATCTAGAACAATAAGCCTTTTCATGATATGTTAACTAGGAACTGAGATTGTGGTTTTTCTGGTCAAGAGATGCTCCAAAAACGAAAAGTACTCTTGAACAATATATTTTCCCATACAAATGACCATTTTCGAAAAATGCTCCAATCGTAATGGAAATTCATTCATTTTTACCTAAAGTTACGGCAAACTAAACAAATCTGCGCCATCGTTTAAGGCAATCTTGTTATTATGAATATTTCAGGGGGCGGGGTGGGTATTGTCCTCGGAGTTAGCCGGGGTAGTAAAGTCCTAGACCCGTGTGAAACATCTATAACTTTAGTTAAGGGGGTACTGGTGTACGCTTATTTACCGATGTGAAAATCGTGCGAGCTGCTAATTCTATGGCCTACGCTAGTTTACCGAATGATATGCTAGAAATAATTATTGAGCAAATTTCAACAAATACGCACACATTTATCTTAATCAAAACGGTTTACATCTGTTACGTGAAGCCTCGGTTAATCAAAATACCGATCGAGACGGTAGATGGGACTTGACAAACAATTTAGGTTGTTTGCTACTGCATCGGCCAATGAACGTAAATTGGAGCAGAATTTAATTCCGTAAATTCACGGATAAACTTGGGCAATTCACCTACTTTAAAATCATTGATCCTGAAATTGATCCTGGCTAGCGAGAAATATACTAACTATAGAGATACTTTTAAGCACATCAGCAGAGATCATTTGAACTTGTTGAAGGTGCACTTCAATGGGCAGAAGTAAATTTTAGTACACATTTGTCTACGAAAATTTCGGAAAATATTTCCTGCTCGATATCGAACTTAAACGATTCTTGGCAAGGGCGCTACATATAATAGGACACACAATAGGTACTGAACCAATTGAAAGATTAGATGAATAACAAAATTGTATGCAGTTAGCTATAAGCCAAGCAGCTTATTAAATAAATTTTACCGCAAAAATTTAAAACTAATGTTTTGATTTAACCTACCGAAGGCAGATGAAGCTGATAGTTTTTGATCTGCCAGTATTTCTGTGTTTTGCAGGTGGTTTTAACAATTTTATAATAAACTTTTTAAAAGTTTAGTTTAGTTCGAGTGTTTTTTCGAAATTATCATGTTTTCTAAAAGAAATGTCAAGGTGACAACTGCAAAGTGGTGATCAATTAAATTTCTCCGATAAGAGATAAAACGTATCCATTTGCCCAGTAATGCATTATAATATGTGGTGCAAGACTTTGTTGATGAAAAAAACATATGGCATTGCAAATAAAAAATTTCAAATTGTAATTGAAAAACTCGAGATGGAGATTTGTAATTTGAACTGTAAAACTACCACTTCCAGTTGCCAACCTCGTAGTGAAAAAACAATGCGAAAATAACAAAATAATTTACATTGTCTACCAATATTCTACATACTTTACGAATTGTCTACAATGTCTACGTCAACATGAACTGTCTACACTATTTTCGACACCAACATGTCAACAAGTCCGAATTACGCGTAGACGCACAACACTGCAAGACAATCAAGTGAGTACTTTACGGATATCGATTACGGATATCGTAAAGTTCGCCGAAAAATGCCTATAAGGTAACATAATCAAATGAGACAAATGTAATTTCCAAATTGAGACAGCGGTAATTTGGGAAATTGTAAAGTTGGTCGGAACATTCCACTATGAGAAAATATTAGCCTTAGGTTGATACAATCAAATGAGCTAACTGCTATTTTCAACCAGATAGTTGAGATATCCTTTCTAGTTCTCGTAAATCAAGACGATTTTATAGGTTTAGTACCATACTAACTTGTTTAGTAAATTCTGAACATCGTAGGGTTTATCCAAAAATTCTACTTTGTCGATACAACCAAATGAGTCAAGAACCATTCCCAAAAAAAAGGACTGGTACCCTTTCTTGTTCTCGTAAATTAAAACGATTTTATTGGTTTGATTAGTTTTAGTTTAGGTAAATTCTGGATATCGTTGATTTGCGACAGCGAAAAAGGATACCTGTACCCTCCTTATGGAAATAGTTCTTGACTCATTTCGGTATGTCAGCCAAATGATTACATTTCCACATTGTAGAGTTTTCCGACAAATTGTACGATATCCAGAATTTATCTAAACTAAAACTACCCAAACCTATCAAATCGATTTGATTTACGAGAACGATGCCTTTCCCTTCTTTTGGAAAGGGCACTTGACTGTTTTCCTAATTGTGTTTAATTGAACTTTTGTTTACTTTGGCATGTTTTTGTTTTTATTTACGTTTTAAAAAAAAATTAAAATTTTTTAAAAATATAGTTTTAAATTAATTTATTGAACCTAATTAAATTACTAAATGTGTTTTATTTTCTCCGTCGTCTCTGCTATTTGAATCCTGAATGACAAAATATTGATACCTGTTGTTAGTTGTTTCTACTAAATTTTCGTTTAACAGTGTAACTAATACATATATCCAGTTTTAAAATTTGTTATTGGATTTGTGTATGTACTCCGGATTTTTGTTGGGACAAATTTCACAAACGTTATAAGTTACTATTCAAGAAGCTTCTAGGTATTTAACACTGCCAATTTCTCCGTTCGGGAAAAAATTTACAAGATGTTTGGACAATTGCTAATATCGAAATTTCAAAAATCTCCATATGAATATTCGTTTTTAAGATTCTATGTAGGAAAGTTAATTTGATATTAACAGTGTCCCAAATTTTTGGAAGTGGCTTGGTATTTTCTCACATTTATAAAGTATACGTATTTCTTTCACACATAGTTTTCATAAATTAAAGTATTTTAGTTATTGCTTTATAAAATTTAAAATTATTTTCTAAATCATTTCACAAATATCTTTACTAATTTTAATTCGTGGTAAATTAACCGTGTAAATCACCAATATGAAAAATGTTTAACTAAACCTAGGGTTAGTTCATATTAGTCGTTCCTAGATGGCTCTTTATCAATAATTATTAATTTACACAATATTTCTAGTCGAAGATTGATAAATCTGAACTACTTTTGCAATTTAGAACTAATATAGTGTGTCTGGCGAAAATTTGTTCCTCTAAATTTCCAACTAACTAAATTGAGGGTAAGTTTATACCAGATATAGATAGAAATCTCTAATGTTCATAAACCGAAATGTACCTGATACTCAGTTCTAAACTGCAAACTTATCAATCGTCGATTAAAAATATTTTGAAGATGGGCAAACCTTAATTTATTAAATAATTTTTAAATAACAAAAAAAAATCGGCGTCATCCAAGCATAAAAATCACACAATGATTAGTTTTTACCGTTACTGTAATAAAAACATGTCACGACGCCATCTGTGTCAGGCACTCATAATAGACGTGCAGTCGATTGCAATGGGTGCTAATATCCGAAAAATCCGTACGGAGAGCCATCCGGTAAAGCCCGGTTCTCTTTTTCAATTCTTTTCGGCTTACAAGATTTAAATAAAAATTGCTGGATGAGCGGTTTTTGATTACCAAGAACCGATCGTGACGGGTCCTGCTTCCGAGAAAATTCATTCGGGTGGGACCATTTACAAATTTTTTTTTTTGACTTGCATGATTTTGATAAAAATTGTTGAAGGAGAGTTTTAATTGCAAGGAATCGATTGCGATTGGTTCTGATTTCGGAAAAATTCGCCGACTTGGATAATTTTTATAATAAATGCTGTAGGAGCGTTTTCTAGTACCAAATCAGTAATTGGTCTTGATTTCAGGAAATTTCATTCAGGGTCAACCGATGAGGGCCGAGGGATTGGAGGCTTCTTTTAAAATTTCATTTGTCTTGGACAATTTTGATAAAAATTAGTTGGACCTGATTTTCGAATGCAAGGATACGATTACGCCATTTTATGCGATGTTTCACGATGTTGTCTTACGTGGCACCATGTTGTAGGAGTTAAGCTACATAGTGGGATGTTACATCATGTTTAGCTTGAACGATTTTGAGAAAATTTGGTGGGACCGGGTACAATGCAAAAAACCGATTACAAGAAGCTCTGATTTCTGGATTCTTCATTTAGGAGTCCTTCAGATAGGCCGTCATGTTGCACCATATTGCATAAGGTTTCAACGTGTTACACCATGTTCGTAATGTTGTACCATTTTGCGCCGTGTTGCATGTTGTTGCACCATGTTGGAAGATGTTGCACCATGTTGCATGATGTTGCACAATGTTTCGTTATATTGTCCATGTAGTGGGATGTTCCATTGTGTTGCGTTATATTGCAACATGTTGCGTAATGTGCAACAGAGATGTTGCACCACGTTGCTTAATCTTGTGGCATGTTGTGTAATGCAATGTTGCTCTATGTCGCGCGATTTTGTACTATGTTGTGCCTTGTTGCTTCGTGTTGGGTCTTCAGTTTTTCGTTAGTTATTTGCATTGGTCCTTTTTCACATTTTGTTCCACCTCGAACGATTTTGATGTCGTCTGGTGTAGCCCGGGTTTATTTTTTGTTGCTAGCACGTTTTAATAAAAATTAGTGAAGAGAATAGCAAGGAATCAAATACTAGCAGTCGAGTTCGATGGGTGTTAATTTTGGGAAAAATCGTTTTGAGGTTCTTAGAGGGCCCGGGGTCGTTTGTACTTTTTCGGCTCGAACGATTTAGATAAAAATTGCTTTAATAAAGGTTTGCTATTTGATTGCGATGAGAACTAATATTGGGAAAATTCAGTTAGGGTTTTTCAGGTCGAACGATTTTTATATAAATGTTTTAGGTGGGCTTTCGTGTGTGGAGAATCGACTATGATGAGTTCTAAATTCGAACGTTACGAAATGACTGCAATGCATTGTGATTCTTGGAAAATGTGTACAGAGGTGCTTCGGTTTAGTCGCTATGTTGCGTTTTGTTACACAATAAAGCATCTCATTCGATGGGGGGAAGGAACAAACATTAATAGTGAAAATTGAAATTAAATCTAGCTCTCATGGCGACCTATACGAGGTATTGAATGACACGTCGTAATCGCTCGGACAGATCAGCTTCTCTTTTCACAGGTTTCTCCAACCGGTTGAAGATGATGAGTCTCTTCCGGGTTTCTTTTCTGTCCTAAATCGTTGATAAAGCTCATCGTTTGCAATTATTTTTAGCATCACTGGGCCAGTACTTAGGACGCGGTGAATTGGGACTTCCGAGGCTGATCATAACGGTTTTTAAGGGATCCCACGGATCATGATCCCCTTCAATGCACAACTCTTTCATGTATTAACGTCTTCTCGCATTGATTGCTTTCTTAAACTGTTTTCGAGCACTCAAATGATTTTCAAGAAAACTAGAATAAGACTACATGTATCAACTAGGCACGTTGGTGTTTTCTTAGTACATGATGGCTTATCCATCAGTATATAGTCTTTTCAAACGTACTTACCATCCAGCCAACCAGTTTTCTTCTAAGTTTTTTTTTAAAGTTTTAATGCCCATCTTCCCCTGTCAATTTTGTTTTAATATACGGCTTGATGGTGCTATACCAGTAGTGTTCCCCGATCTCCAATATAGTGAGCACTCGCAAATAGCTGTCAGATTAGTGTCGCTACTGTTCTATTTGCGTCTTTACTTCCCCCAGGTGCCCTCACAATATTTTAGTATAAGTTGTATGAATTTCATAGTTCATGCTCGGCGAAGTAATTTTAGCTTCCATTTATGCCATGCGCTGGCCACTTCTTGCTATACGGTATTTTGCGGCCTCATCAAGGAATTTTTTTCTTTTTGTTTCTAGACCCCATCAATCGAAGTTAATGTTTCGGTTTTTGACATTTTTCTGCCATATTTTTCTTTTGCAGTTCAGTATTTTTCTTTATCTCGTCCTCATTTCATTTCTCATTGGACAGGTATTAGATTCATCTTAATTTGCAGAGGTTTCTTCCACGGTGATTTTGCCGACTAGATATCAGGGTTTTGGGTCGTGGTCTAGTTGAGGCTTGCATATTCCTGGCCTACACCGTGGAACCGAACAAAAATAAAAAATAAATACTGAATCGAAATTGAATTTACTCCAGAATTAAATCGGCCAAAATTTGAGGAACAATGATAAATCTAATAATGACCGGGTGTGCCATCCAGGAACAAAGGACAAGTCCAATGTCTGCTGAAGAGACTTCGCCCCCCGCCTTTGACCCCTAGAGGCCGATGTCCAGCCACAACGAAGCAGCATTAGAGGGTAGGGACACTTCCCCAACAGGCAAAGCCTCTCTTCACCCGGAAAAACCTTTAGGTAATCTCCCACATTACACACTTCGACAGCTGGAGACTGCCGAAGTGCCACGAGTAGACCATGTAGATTTTACGGTCGTCCCCGAATGGACGACACATATGCTGGCTCACCACTCCGACTCTGTGGATGCCCTGCCAAGGAGATGAAGGGGAATGACAGACCCAGCCTGCAACTATGGAACCGACACGAAATGAGACCCCCCTCCTATCATACCAATCCGAAAAATTTAGTAACTCATTTTATCACAAAAGAAACAAAAATAGGTAACATAACCAGGACAATAACGGAAAAATGAATCCAGTCCGCTAAGGTAGAGAAAAATGAAACCGAATGCCAGGAAAGAGAAAGAAACAGAGAGAAACAGAAAAAATGCAACGCTGAACTGAACGTAAATAATTTCGTAGCGAAATAAATCAAAACAATTATTTGGGCACAAATGGACGCTGTACGTGAATAATGAAGTAGCGAAACCAATGTGCACCATCTCGCGCGTGCCATGCAACCGTTATGGCACTCGATTATACAAAATATATTGAATAAAAAAATTGGAAAAATAAAAATTTGAAAGTTGAAAAAAAATGGATTTAAATTGAATTTACTTTAATTTAAAAATAAGGAAAATCACAAAAAATTAAAATAGAAAAAAATTTACCTTTTTGACCTTCAGAAAGGTCTCGCGGCGTCTTCTCACCGTTAATCCAAAACAAATTACAAATGGCCACGTGTTTGGCCACCCGTAAAACGTAGATATCGTTGGGCACCTTCCCGCCGTAAACCATTTTCGGACAAGTGGTGCAGTGGTTAAAGCTTCGGCACTTGGACCGGGAGGTGCTGGGTTCGAATCCCACCAGAGGCTGGACGCAAAGCGAATTTTCGTCATCGATTACGATCGGTGATGTTAATAAACACAACTGAGACCCTCTGTTAGAGTGCAGAATTCAGCGCCGACCCACCGTTCATGTCAATGTACAGGTTGACATGGAGCACGTGAATGAAAAGGAGGGTATTAGTTGACCTTCAAAGGATATTAAATCCACTAGCCAATTAATACTTTCTTTTTCATCAAAAAAATAAACCTAAAATATTCGTTGAGCGTCCTTCCGCCAATAACCAATAAATATTGTTAGGCGTCTTCCTGCCGTAAATAAATTTGTTTCGATAGGCCACCGTAATGGTTGGGCGTCTTTTCGCCGTAAATAAATTTGCCTTGACATGCCGTAGGAATGATTGGACGTCTTCCTGCAGTTAATCGATAATAATGTTGGATGTCTTTCCGCCGTAAATCGTAAATAATGTTGGGCGTCTTTCTGCCGTTAACAAATTTGCAAATGGCTGCGCTGTTGGCCACCCGTAACAGTAAATTTTGGGCGTCTTCCCGCCATAAATAAATGGTTGGGGATCTTCCCGCCGTAAATTGAAAATAATGTTAGGCGTCTTTCCGCGTTGTTGGCCACTCGTAACGGTAAATTTTGGGCGTCTTGCCGCCATAAAGCAAAAATACTGTTGGGCGTCTTCTGGCCTTTAATCAAACAATGCGCCTGGCCACGTTGTTGGCCACCCGTAATAATTGCGAGACACCCGATCCATTGTTTACTGTCGTACCGGATGATCTTCGTGGTGCACTACAGTAAATATTGCACCCGTTGATTGCTGTGAAACCGGTTGATCGCGAAAAATTATAAAATTTTGAACACAAATTGATCCCAGATAACCAATAATCACTTTAGATTTACAATTGTTTTGTTTTAAAAATTTAAAGAACTCGTAAATCTGATGGATAGGCGACACATTAATAATGGAAAAAATGTCTATGTAATTTAAATGGAATTTTTTTATTTCTGCTTTCTTATCTAAAAAGGTCTATATCTTGTTTTTTAAATAACCAAACGTGACTTTTTACTCAACTTCAAAACTAGACTACAACTAAAAAAAATCTCGCCGTGTCACTCGCCCACTCTTTCGCACCGCACAACAACCCACACGCCAAAACGAAAACGTACCACACACGCACAAGGTGTACACATTGGTCTCGCTCTCAATATTATTCGACATTTACGCGATACCAGAGTATAAAGGCCAATTTACACGCACAAAAAAAAACATTATTGTCAATGCCAGAGAACAGATGGCAATGCCATCAGGCAAATGCACCTATATTATTCGATGGCAACGAAATTAAAAATTCAAAAACAAAATTACATAGAAAATAATGTTATGACCCCTAAAGGTGTCGTAACAAACTCGAAGCCACCACATCGGGACAAGGCCACAATTTTTTGGCCATGGTAAAAGTTCGCCTTTCAATATTACCGCTCTTTAAATCATAGATGGCTCTGGTATTACATACGTCGAAGGTTTATGACCTCAAATCAAATTAATTTTTGATTCGAATAAAAAGCCCGCTTTTGTAGCTTAAATTGTTAAGCAGTGCGGGACGGTAACGACCTCTAATAATTTTGCCCTGAAGAAGATGAACTAAAGGGTAAAATTAGTTTAGTTCATGGTTGCCAATCAAAATAAGATATTTTCTTAGAAATAATTTTATTGGGCAACAAATAGGTCACCAATCGATTATTTTTATATGTTATTGAATTCGTTCTGTAGAGCAACAAACAAATAAACCAGACCAAACAATATAAAAGGAATGTATAATTTCTTACATGTACTTATAGAGACAATTAGGAAAATCTGCTTAGCAAAAAATTCAACATACATTTTGCATGTCAATTTTAAACAATTTTTTTTTTTTGTTCTACAATTCTTAAAGACATATGCGGCGATAAAATAGAAATTAACGTGTACGAGTACGATAATATATTTAGAGAGGCGGAGTCCCATAAAATTTATGTATCGAAATCAATTTAAAGAATGTACGTACATACATTGATTTTGTGTATGATAAGACGAAAACAAAGTTGTTTTTTTCAATTTCAAACATAAAACGATTTTATCAGTTTACGTATCACATATACGTGTAAGATAATGATGCAGTTTTTGGAAAAACTGGAACGCGAAATTGTGTTTTCCTTTTATACGTTTTATCCGGTAGAAGAAAATTTATATATTTGTTCAAGTAAAAGTATAATGGCTTATTTACAATAACAACAACAAAACGCATATTGTCTTGGGATATCTAGATAGATATTTACTCTTTATCTTGAGATAACAATAAAATAATTTTTTGATTATATCGTTTTGTTTGTTTGATGAGTGGTTTATTGGCGTAACTTTCTTTTATGGACTAAATGGCGGGTCGCACTTTGTGTGGGCCAAGATTGTGCGAGATAAGCAGCTATCTTAAAATCCAATAGCCATCGACTACAAATATAACATGGATTAATGTTTCGATCCTTTCACTTACAATTGACGGTTACTTCTAATTAATTAAATATTTAATTTTATTCAAGTTCAAAGACTAGGAGTTAATTTTTTTTGTTTGTTGTTGTTACGGCAGTTTGAATAAACATAAATCTTCACATGCCCACAAACTAATGAGGAAATTGAAAAATGAACAAAAATATATGCACATAAAACATAATAACATATCGACAAATACTTATTAAACGATCGTCGTGTCAAACACCCATTTGAATGCAATAAAAATGTTATCTGTATACATGTAGCTTCCATCCATATGCTAATCCTCCAATTAGAGATCACCATAAACGTATATACAGTATTTCTGCTTTTTATTTATCTAAATTAGATATCATCACGTAGGTATAAATAATGATTTGTTTATAATATTCGATCGCGATCGCTAATGACTTTTTCCTTCGCGCTATATCATTTTGTCTTTAATAATAATAAGTTATCGATCGGTTCAATTGATTTGTAGTTTTATGTGTACGACTTCGAGTGTTCATTACAAAACGGAAAATAAAATTATTTATTCCCAACTTTCTCATGATATCACTTAAAAGTTTTATTTAAAAAAAAAAATTAAGATTTGTCTAAAGTTGGAAAATCTTTTCGATATATCTAGGAATATATATTGTGATATCTTTGATGATCTCGTTGATCTCACGGTTATGATTACAAGCGATTATTTTAATAATAATAATATTATTATGTATCTATTTACTATTATACTATCGGCTTTACTATTAATATTGTTATTCTTTTGAGAGATGATTATAAATATTTATTAGGTGTTATGTCAAAGTGTTTTACATTTTGTTCGTGTGATCGTGGGAAAAACCAACGTTTATCGATTATTCATGATCGCGCTACATATCTGTAACTCGATCGCCGTGATAATTTTTATATAAACATAATGTTTTGAATTTATACGATTTAATCGATTAATTATTATTTTAGATTCAGTTGTCGTTAGGGTTTTGTTAAGAGAGAATAGCAATTGAGAGTCTTGTACCCATTTAGTAATTTACGTTGCATAATAAAGTATTTGATTAGTCGGCGTAGTCAAGTGATTATCCCCAGTTACGTGTAACTCCTCCTCAGAATTTTCGCCTCAATAAGCCTACTGACCTCCTCGCGATAAGTCCAGTGGTTTGGTAATTTGCAGTCTTCTTGTTGGTGTGGTAGTCTGGTTGAGCCCGAGGTTTGTTCGGCTTAAGTATCACAATTACTTCTGCAACTTTTCATTGGCTTGGTACATATCGTAGTCAATTTTTTTTTTTTCATTTATATTTATTTATTCCAACTGTCCCCTTTACAGTTTTATTATATTTTTAGACGATCCTGATTGGATTTTGAAGATCCTGCGGTTTCTTTCTTCGCAGCCGTCTTACTGGGTTGGAATCATCCAACATACGACGTATCTCAGCATTTTGGTGTAGACTAATACGTTGCATGTGTTTTTTCGCGTGTTTGGTTATTTCTTCACTAACGAAATCTATCTTCAGATCTATATGGAGGTTGTCATTTCTTTTGTACCACGGTGCACATTGGTTTTCTTTGTACAGCCCCAGACCTGAATACTGTATGTCCACACAGGTTTTAGGATTTGCCGGTATAGTAGCAATTTATTATGTAGAGTTAGCTCAGAATTTCTTCCTAAGAGCCAATCCATCTTTCTGTATTTGATGTTTAACTCCTCTTTTTCCTTTTTCACATGCTCTTTCCATTATAACTTCGCGTCTAGAGTCATGCCTAGATATTTTGCCGTGCTTGCATAGGGAATTTGTTGAGAGTTCAGTTCTACTGGTATTCAGTTATTATTTCATTAAGTTTTATTCGCCATCTCTTGGTCCAGGTACTGACAATATTAGTAGCTCTTTGCAATTATCTTGTAGATTCGTCTATGCTATTAGCAACGTCGCTATGTTAGTCTCCTCTACCGTTGGCAGGTCTGAGGTGTATAGAACATATGAAGTTGGTCCCAGAACGCTACCTTGTGGTACCCATGCTGATATTTTCTTTATTTCTGAGTATTTGCCATCTAATTTAACTAGAAAGTGTCGGTTAGATACGTAAGTTTTTAGAATTTCATAAAACTGCTTTGGTAAGTCTCTTTGTAATTTATGTCTGTCAAAGGCATGTGCTACATCCAAGAAGACGCTTGAACATACTTTCTTTTTTTGAAGTACGTCTTCAATTATCTTTGTAATTCGGTGTACTTGTTTTATTGTTGAATGGTTTTCTCTGAAGCCAAATTGATGTGGAGAAACACGATTTCTTTCTGCTGTTATTTGTTTTAGTCTCTTTAGAAGTAGTTTCTCGAATAATTTTGAAATTATTGGGAGTAAGGAAATAGACCTATAAAATTTTTTGTCATTCAGTGGTTTGTTTGGTTTAGGTATAATAATTACTTCTGCTACTTTCCATTGATTTGGAACGTGTTTAAGTCTGAACACGGCATTAATTATTTGAAGTAGTTTACGTAGTCCTTTTTCAGGAAGAGCTTTTACTATTAGTCCTGTAATTAAGTCATCTCCTGGAGATTTATTTGTATTTAGGTTAAGATTGATTTATACTGTTAAAGTTAGCCGAAAGTTTCCAGCCGAAAGGTAATGCAGATAGTGTCTTTGCTACCCCAGTCGAAAGATGATAACGCAGATATTGTTTTTGCTATCCCAGCCGAAAAAATATTTTATAGCCGAAAGATATATTTATTACCTAATAAACTTAGTTCTATTATCATTTCCAAATAACCAGAATACAGCAAAAAAAAATTTGAAAATGTAAATTACAATAAATATACACACGTTTTGTAAACGTTCCTGTATCACCCTAACCCACTAGTCCGGCCAGCGAATAATTTCTGAGTTCAATGGACTATATCTCGCATACTAAACATACAAAAATTCTCAAAAAATTATTTCAAACACGTCAGGTCTTCCTCTATCGTCTTATGTCACCCACTAGTCCGGCCAGAGAATAATTTCTGAGTTCAATGGACTATATCTCGAATACTAAACATACAAAAATTCTCAAAAAATTATTTCAAACACGTCAGGTCTTCCTCTATCGTCTTATGTCACCCACTAGTCCGGCCAGAGAATAATTTCTGAGTTCAATGGACTATATCTCGAATACTAAACCAAACCACCAACAACTGAACCAAAAATTCTCAAAAAATTATCTCAAATACGTTAAACGTTCCTCTATCACCTTATGAGACCCGCTAGTCCGGGTACTTAATAATAATTTTTTGAGAATTTTTGTATGTTTAGTATTCGAGATATAGTCCATTGAATTCAGTATCTAATGGCTATAGTAGGATCGATGGGAAAGTGGGTAACCTAGAAAATACAGAACGTTTTAATTATTTTGTTCGATACTTTTTAAATTTATTGTAATTAACATTTCACAGGATTTGGTCCACTTTTGTAAAATTATTTATTTCCAGGCCGATTTTGGATGTATTCTGGTTATTTGGAGGTGATAGTAAAACTAGGTATATCAAGTAATATTTCTAGCGGCTATAAAATATTTTTTCGCCTGGTATAGCAAAGACACAATCTGCATTATCATCTTTCGGCTGGAAACTTTCGGCTAACTTTAGTAGGGTGATTGAGTTCCTCTTTTAATTCTTGTAATGTGACTGGCGATATATTGCAGTTATCCATTTTATATACTGGTGGTATGTTTTCCTCAGCAGTTTGTCTAGGTAGAGGCTGGAACGTGCGCCATCTTTATTTTTAACTGGTGGAATTTGTAGTTTAGGTCGTTTTAAACTTTATGTCGCTTTCCAAAGGGACCCGGTTTCTTTTTCCCCTGTAAGGCCACCCAAGTATTTATTAATGGATTTGTTTTTGATTTCTTTAATTAGCAACTTTAGGTTATTGGATAAAAAATTTAGAGTTGTTTGATATTGTGGCGCTCGACTTCTTTGCCAGGCCTTTCTTCCTTTTCGTTTTGCTGCAACCAGTTCCCTAACTTCTAGAGGATAAATAGCATTTCGGCGCATTTCCTTTGAACTTGAGGGAGTCCTACTCCACGCCGCTTCTTGTATACTGCTGTTGAGTTGTTCTAGTTCTTCTTCTAGCTGTATCGGGTTTTTAATCGGCACCTGAAGATAAATATTATCCTCAACAAGTTACTTTAATTTCTCCCAGCAGGTTTTTTTGTTCGTTAGCGAAGGTGGACTAGTTTTTTTAACAATCGTTTAACAATCGACATAATCCCCTCGCTGCTTTCTAGATATATATACGAGTAGTTTTCGTCTATACCTTTGGTGATAAAGAAGTCAATAATATCGGGTATTTTGTTTCTATCCAATGAAAATCGCAATTGCATAGTCTTCCTGCTGCAAACAGCTCTCTTCCTTTTTAGAGGTTACTCTTGATCCCAAGTAGGTGTTTTTTGCATCAAAATCACCTCCGATTATGAAACTTGATCCAAGTGATTTAAATAACGTTCAATAGTCTTCTGTAATTAAATTATTCCTGGGGGGGGGGAGGGGGGGAATATATTTACGATGCAATTGCGATTATAAATACTTTTAAAGTAACTACTTGCATAAATTCCTCTTCAATTTTAAGATCTATAAAGTGTTTGATCCTTTCTTTAATAACCACCGACGATCCTCCCCTTGCCCTTCCGGCTGGATGAATGGCGTGGTACCAACTGTATCCATATATTTTAAGATATAAAGTTGAAGTAAAATAGGTTTCCGATACTAGGCATATTTCTATTTTTTCAGTATTTAGGAAAATTTCTAATTCTGGAATATGTTGCATTAGCCCATTTGCATTCCAGGTTACTATTCTTAATTCTATTCTTCAACAACAAATAAATTGTTTGCATCATTTTATAGAGCATGGATTTCATTTCATTTAGAGAGTCTTGCTGAGCTTGAAGGCATTTCTCTTGTTTAGCTAGACGAATGTTAAGAGCTTCCATGCTTCTTAGTATCTTTTGGAGCACTGCTGTACCTTCAGTAGTGCCCTCCGAAATAACTGGTTTTGTCATGACTACTTGCGAGTACAGTTTTGGTTTTGGTTCTCCCGCTTTAGTAGCATGAGGTTTAGGTTCCCCTTTGGTGGAAGTTTGATAATTTTTTACCGATATTCCTGGATTTTGTTTTCGCGTTTTATTTCTTATTTTTTGTAGCTCCTTAGCTATTTCACATCCCCGGTAGTTTGCGCGATGTGACTTATTGCAATTGACACATTTTGCAACAATAATTTTACTAACCGGACATACCTGGGAATGATGCTTTCCGGCATATTTCACGCAACTAATCTCTCTTTTGCAATATTTCTGCGTATGAATAAAACTTTGACATTTTTTGCACTGCGGTATTAATCCGCTATTTTTTCAATGGCTCTATTTTAGCTCTCATGCTAAGTATTGCCTTGATATTATACACATCTTCCACTTTTTGTTTGTTATTAAAAGTGAGCATAAATAGTAGAAGCCCTCTTTTGTTAATTTGAACTCCTTCTTCAGTTTCCATTTTTTCTTTTTTAATGATGTTTACGGCATTTTCTATTTGATAACCCTTTCGCTTGAGATCCTCAATAATTTCCTCATTTGCGCAGGTTGGGTGACGACCTCTAACCATAACTGATGCCCCTCGGAATTAAGCTTTGTAGCCAAAGCTCTATAAGTTTCAGAGTCTGCAACATTAATTTTCCAGACGCCGTTGTTTAGAGATTCGAGTTTGTACTCGGCTATCTTAATCGATTTCATAATCGATTGTATAGTGGAGAAATTTGATATCCCGACACGACATTTATTGGTGGAGGTGATTTTTCTTTTGGTTTAGCTGGTTGTTGTTCTAGAGCTAGTTGTTTCTTGACGATTAACTGATTTCTGGAAACCTCTTTTGAAGTTGATGGTAAAGTCACTGCCATTTCTGGTGAGTGTTGCGCTTTCCTTTTCTTGCTTGGTCTTTTATTCCGGTTCAACATCCAATTTGTTTCTCTTTCTAATTATTCTTCATCCGTATGGAATGAATTAATGTCATCATCGACTGTTGGGCTAGGTGTCGACCCAAGTTCTGCACGTGTGTCAACAGTCGAAATGCTGCATTAATTATATGCACTAGTTTCCTCAACGCTTTCTCCGGTAACACTTTTATTATCTGACCTGTTATAAGATCATATCTTAGAGTCTTATACGCATTCAGATTATTCTTGATTTCCCATTTTAGTTCTATCAATATTACGAGTGTAATTTTCATTTCATCCCGTTTATTTATCGGGGTGATATTTTCCTCTTCCGTTTGTTTGGGGTAAGGTTGGAATGTTTGTTCAAGGTGATTTGCAAACAAATCTGCTTTTTGTTTAGCATCTCGAGCCCAATTTTCTTTACTTTTAATTGGAGGAACCTGAAGTTTGAGTCTTTTAAGATTCTTAGTTGCATTCCATAATGAATAATTAGTATCTTTTTGCCCAGTTAGAGTGCTGAGGTATTTATTAACTGACTGATTTTTAATGTCCTTTATTAGGTATTTTAATTTGTTGCAAAAATGGGTAAATGCCCTCTTATTTTCCGGGTTTCGATGTTTTTGCCATTTCTTCCGTGCTCTGCGCTAGCTAGCATTGCGCTTCATTTCCTTACTATTATTAGGAGTGCTTTCCCACGTGGCACTTTGGATATTATGGATGAGCTTATCTAGTTCGTGTTCTATTTGGGCTGGTCTCTGTATTGGGTTCTGCAGACTAATCCTTTCTGTTAAATGTATTTGGAAGAGATCTCAATTGGTTTTGGAGCTCGTTAATTTCGGATTGCTCTCTTTCATAATCATTGTTTGGCTAAGTATCATAATAACTGGTGAATGATCTGACGATAGACTTTCACTGTTCTCTACATGGATATAATTATGTGAAATCCCTCTTGTAATAAAGAAGTCTATAAGATCTGTAGTCTTACTGATATCCGTAGGCCAATAGGTTGGTGTACCGCCTGAGTGAAACTTACATTTTAGTTGCTTGCCTGCTGCGAACAGTTATTTTCCTTTAGCAGTCGTTAACCGTGATCCCCAATAGATATTTTTTGCATTATAGTCACCTGCAATTAAGAAGACACTTCCTAGTGTTTTGGGAAATTTAATTTCTTCTAGTGTGTTCTGCAGACTCATTTCCTGTGAGATAAGTCTTTTGTTGAGGTTCTCTAGATTTCTCAGTATGTCCTGTAAAATGAGATCCACTTTTGACTGTTTCTGCTCTGTTTGCTGACTTATTTGTGCATAAGTAACGTTTTCATTTACTCGCCCTCTTTGTATGTTGAGATTAGAAGTTGACGATTTAGGCTCCGTGGTTTTTTTATAGGTTGTACATGTCTTGATGTATCTGGTTTGCGTGATTAATCTCTCATTGTTTGTAGTTCTACTGCTACTTCACATCCTCTGTAGTTGGCTAGATGCTGGCCTTTACAGTTCCTACACTTCGGTGTTGTATTTCGGGGAACTGTGCAGTCGTTTCCAGCGTGTTCTCCTGCACATTTAACACATCTTGCTTCGCGATGGCAGTCCTTTTGTGTATGATTATAATCTTAGCAGTTTTTATATTGCGGTATTAGTCGAGTGACCTTTCTCGGTTGTTCTATTTTAACTATGAGGTTGAGAATAGCCTTAATATTATTAATATTTTTTTTT
This sequence comes from Nephrotoma guestfalica, assembly GCA_963691935.1. Lineage (NCBI taxonomy): Eukaryota > Metazoa > Arthropoda > Insecta > Diptera > Tipulidae > Nephrotoma > Nephrotoma guestfalica. The sequence goes on from OY829915.1 coordinate 229,848,087, forward strand.
CTTGATTGACGAAGGTTAGCATGAAAAGTGGGAGTCCTCTTCTCATGATTTCTCGTCTCTCTTTTCTGATTATGTTGACTGCATCGATTATTTCAGGCCTTTGTTTTGCAGGTCCTCAATAATTTCATCTTTTGAACAAGTTGGATGGAGACCTCTTACCATTACTTTAATTGATCGGTTATTTTTATCCTCGTAGGTATACCACTGGTGACCAACAGAATTTAATTTGCTAGCGGAGCTTTATAACATTCGGACTCTGTTGTGTTTATTTTCCAAATATTATTACTGAGCGATATTACTTTGTAGTCATTTCGTACTCTTTTCTTCATTTCTTCGTCATTTCTTCTTTTCTGGCTCATGCACTTTTGGTGCAGTAATTGCATTGGCAGTTTTAATGTGGGTTTGAATTGGCTCAACTTCTGGTAATGATTCAGCTTTCCTCTTGCTTGGGTTACTTTCGTTTCTTGGTTTCTTATTTGCTCTCTTGGATTTCTGTATGGTATCCAATTCGTTTCCCTTTCAAGCTCATCTTCATCCGTGTGATATTCGTCTAGATCTGTGAGTACTTGAAATTGGCGTTCAATAGTTTCCTTTAGCATAAGGTTTTCTTTCTTTAGCACAGCAACTTCATTGTTCAGCTGCGCCATTAATTTCTCCATTTGTTCAAATTTATTTATTAACTCCGCGTTGATTATTATGACAGTTCGTGCATTGGGCGTAGCTTCAGAAGTTAGCTCGAAATTTGTATGCTTCATAGAAGAGGTATTTTCCTTCTCATTGTTACGTTCACACAGTGCGGTGCTATCTGGCGGTGGATTTGATGATGGTGTTCTATGAAGTGCCGTACTTCTACCAAACGGCCATTCATTTATTGCTTGTTCCGTGCTTCCAGTAGTACTAGGAACAGGATCAGCCTGGTTGCTTACCGACGATTTCCTTTGCAATGTCGCTTTGCTTCCTCCAGAATCCGTAGAGTAGCCCGATAAATCGGGGTGAGATTTAGAATCTGAGTTCAGACCCACCTGGAGTATGTTATTGTTTTTACCCGACATTTCATTTTTTTGTTGGTAAACTGATGAGGTGCTGTTTTCCGTCGAAAGGATTGAACAATATGTATTTTATTTCAATAGAACTGACTTTCTTTGCCAGGGAGGTTCACTATGGCCAACCAAGAAAATTGGAATTGTTCTTGTAATGGGGGTTGAAAGGTGTGAATGGTACATATTTTGTACTTTTTGCTTTTATCATTTTTGATTATTTAGATGGTGATTGGAATATAGTCAAATGAATTAAATTTGTAAATTAAAAATTATTAGTTAAAAGTTTTTGATTTTTTTTGTAATAACAATCGCCAATAAGTATTTTGAGAGTGGCATTCAGGTTATACTTGATTTAAACGTATTAAGATAAGATACGATGTTTACAATTCAGGACAGCTGGTAGGCTGGTTAAGGCACACATAAGGCACGATTCGGTGTCTGAACTGACCAGGATTTCTGAACTTGCGAGGTTCTCTAATACTGCAGGATAAGGATGTGTTAAATAATGTTCTAAGTTATGGGACAATCTACTTGAACGAACCCCCAGAAGGCGGGAACTATTTATCGTTACATCTATATTAAATAGTTATAACTAGATTGAAGATCAACTGGCAAAATACTAAAGCCTTTTGGAAAATTCGAAATTCCACCTCTCTAAACTATTCAAACCACCTCATTTTCCGTAAATCCATGGTTCATCACACCAACAGTTTTTGTTAGATTGATGACCAACTGGGAAAATCATGAGCGCGGGACCATTTAAACTCCTAAGACCACCTCCAACAATACCATGATATTTTGCGTAAATCCATGCTTCATCGATTAGTCTTAGGTAGATTGATGACGGTAGTCTTGCCGGGATTACCGGGTAACAAGCTTACTTCAGTATAAAAGCTCAGTCTCTAACGGTGTATCTTGATACCTGGGGGTCGATTCTTGTTCAGTGTGAAAAAATGAAAAAAATAATATTTTCATTTTCATTTTCACGGAAGTTTTTCATTTTTTCATTTCACAGAAAAAAATTATGCGATTCTTATTGTCTTAATGAAAACATTTATTTAGCACAACATTCGTTCATGCTGAGTAATTTTTTTCATATTATACTAGATCGCTGAATTTTGGCATTTTATTCTATCTGTCAAGTGAAAAGAAAATGAGTTTGTCTATTCAACTCATTATAGAAAGACGCAGAAGAAATCATCAAAGGTAATTGCACATCATTATATCAGAAACTAAAATGTAATTCTGTTTTTTAGGCAGAATATTCGCGTTATAAGGAAACGTTTGAGAGACACTCAAAATCCGTTCGAGATACTCTCTGATACGCAGTTTATGGATTTATATAGGTTTCCTAAACGTATTTGTATGAATGTAATAAATAAACGATAATGGCGATCAAACTCAAACCGAACGAATTCAAGCAATTCCCAGCAATTTAAAAATTTTATGCGCATTAAGATTTTTTGCGACTGGATGTTTCCAACGCGCTAGTGGTCAAGACGTCATGGCAACCGTCTCCCAAACCTCCGTTAGTCGGATAATTACAGAAGTAGCAGAAGCTCTCAATTCTGTAGCCTCAGACTACGTTCGTTTTCCGACGGATCAAGAAATGGTTCATTGAAAACAACAATTTTTCAACATTTCTCATTTTCCCGGAGTTATTGGACTAATTGACGGGACGCACATACGGATTTCTGCCCCCGCCAGTAGTATCGAGCACGTGTACAATTGCAGAAAATGTGGGCACTCAAGGAATGTTCAAATTGTTTGTGATGCGAACTATTCGATTATAAATTTAAATGCGAGGTTCGGGGGAACGGCACATGATGCCTATATATGGCGTCGCTCCAATTTAAAGAATATTTTGGAAACAAAATATTCAAACGGAGAACAAAATTTTTGGCTATTGGGGGATGGTGGATATTCCTTACAGCCGTGGTTAATGACCCCTATCCAAAACGAACGAGCGTTGCATTGGAATAATAAAAGCTCGAGTTCCTTTGCCAGATGAAAGTGAGCTAGACTATGATGGTGAACCAGTCCCTGATGAAGCAATAAATCCTCATTCGATTTTGAATGAAGCGCGTAGGGTACGGAGAAATATAGTGAGCGAATATTTCAATTAAGTTTAATTTGTTAAAAATAAATTTCAAACTTTGTTTTAATTTAGATTTTATTTTTAATTTCATTTAATGTATTTAATATATCTTGCAATACATTAAGTTTTTTTTGTTCTAAATCTAGTTTTTGGCGGTTTATTTGTAATTTTTCTTCCTCTATTTTTAATATTTTTGATAAATGTTCATCATCGGCGATATTTGTTTTCCTGTTTTTGGGTGGTAGACGAGGTGTTGTTTTTTTTGGCTAGGGCAGTTGGATTATTTGATCGTCGTCGTTCGGAATTATGGTAATGTCGAGTATTTCGGATGTTGTCGGGACTGAACAATCATCTGTGGTTTCATCTAGATATTCAACAGAATCATATTGAGTTATTGTTGACTCAGATTGTGTTGAATTTAACTTGATTGAAAGATATATTATTGTTGTTGTATTATAAAATACAATTGATTTGGTTATACTTACTATCTCTTGTTGCTCAACAGCTTGTGGTGTCATGATTGACAATATTCTATCCTCAATCTCTGTTAGGGGTTTTGGCACTTTGGTTCCATTAATTCCGCTCTTATTTTTAATCGCAACTAGTTGCGCGTGGCGTTCTTTTGCATACAATCTGAAAATAAATTAAAACGAATACCTATTCTAATTTTTAATAAGTTGTATATTATAAACTAACCTTTGGTCGATCCAGAATTTTCGTCCTTATTGGCTTCACCTAATGCTTTTAATTTATTTCCCAAATTATTCCAGGCATTGTCTCGCGCCCGAGCTCCATCAACAGACGTAAACCAATAATTGAAATCAATCATTTTAATGTAATTAAAGGAACTATGTATGTAAATGTCAACTAATTTGAAATTGGGAAACCCCATAAATAAAATAACCAATAGTTCATTAAAGTGTCGCTAGCTGCGCTGGTAAATTAATAAGAAAAAAACAAACTAATAAAATGTTTGCAAATGTTGAATTTTCAATTTTAAATGGAACGAATTATCCTTAAAATACTTAAATTGTATATTTAGTATTTAGTAAGCCTAATAAGCATCGATGAACAAGAAAATTTCATATGAAAAGATTGTGACGTCATTTTTTTCATTCTCATGTAATGCGAATCAGAAAAGTTAACTTTTCACTGAAAACACTTTTCATTGTAGTTTTCACTGAACAAGAACCGACCCCCTGACACCCTCCGGATCAAACCTGTAACTTTATCAGTGTACTGTGGATCTCTGCATAGATGGACATTTCTTTCTGCGCTTCGCGAAGAACAAAACATGAATGAAACTACTAACAATCCAAGAAAAAATTCACCGCTCTTAAAAAACCGGACACTTTTGTTGGTGGGTTTTGGCCTTTAGGCCTGGTTTCCAAGAGATAGGTAAAAATCTAAAATAGGGTGTAGGTAATTATGCCTGCTCCGCAAGACGTACGAAGAAAACGAGAACAACATAGGACTTTGACCATTAGGCCTCTTGAGACGTACCGAGAAAACATGACACAAGCACGAATAAGGCTGGTTCGTCGAATGCAATCTCTAGGGCAAGGATGGTCCCTTCGAATCAAGGGATATGGAAATGCTCTCTCGTGCCGACCAACGGTCATTAAACCGTTTTTGTATAAAACTGGTAGAGAGCCAATGTGAAGTCAGGGGAGGGATTCAATTTTGGTGGTCGATGTGATCACACGTGTACAATTTGCTCGTAAAATTAAAAATTTAATATATATAAATGGTTAAATAATTTATCTACATTTTGTGATTTAATTTAATAAATTTGTTATTTAGTTTTCAGTTAAATTAACTATTTTTCTAATAACTGTGAAACGGCTAAAAATCATAAATTCATAAAATCTATCAACATCTGTGATATAAATACATAACTGTGATTTTATTAAATATTTTTTTTTTCTAAATTGAATAATAATGTCTGCGTGCTGTGAATGTAGTGCCAAAGTGTCTGAAAACTTTTTTACTTGTGCTGGTGAATGTAATAAACTTATTCATTTTGGATGCGCCGGAATTAAAAAACCTGTGTTTGATGCCATTTCGATTATTCCAAATTTGTCATGGCGATGTGGTGTTTGTATCGATGTTTATAAAATTCTCAAGGAAACGAACGATCATTTGAGTAATTCCATCAATGCTATATCAGCGTCCTTGTCATTGCTAAATAAAACATCAGCCGTTATTAGTAATAACGTGGAAAGTTTGTTAAAACCAACACCATCTCAACAGTCGTCGTCTGTAAAATTAAAAAAAAAACAACACAAACTGATAAGGAATTTGCTACACCAATACTTACAAGATCAAAGAGTAGTGTGAATAATGGCATAACAACGGATTCAACTGCTAAATCGTTAGACCATAATATGGACTCGCCTAAAAAAATTTTTATTGGTAGTGGTGACTTGAACTCTACTTTGCGTACCGTTGAACCGCTACGATGGATTTTTATTTCTCGATTATGCAAGGACGTTACTGATGATGATCTTATGATGTATATCAAAAACAAATTTGAAGTCGAGAAACCTGTATTATATTGCTTTCGACGTAATGATGAGCGCGATTATGTATCATTTAAACTCGGTATTCCTGTAAGCAAATTTAACCAAATGCTGGATCCATCGGCGTGGCCTTCTGGAGTGTTGATTAAAGAATTTTTAAATTCACGTCGGAAATCAATGAATAATAATTTTTTAGTCCCACGCTCACCTCTAACGACGTTGTAACAATATCTACTGCAACCTCAACTGATTTTATACCTTCTTCAAATCCGATGCCGCTATCTGCACCTATCGCTCAACTGACACTGCCACTCTCAGATGAAACCAACACATTGTCTATTTATTATCACAACGCTAGCGGAATACGATCAAAATCGCGTGAAATGTACCTATCAGTGTTGGAAAATGAATATGATGTCATCTGCATCACGGAAACATGGCTGACAAGCTCGCACAATTCTGCAGAGTACTTCCCTCCAGACTACTATGTTTTCAGACACGATCGTTATACGGATCTTGAATCGACAGCGAAAGGTGGCGGAGTTCTGCTAGCGGTCACGAAAGATATACGTGCGGATATTATTGACCTTGGGAGTAACGAGTTGGAGATTTTGGCTGTTAAACTTGCTTTCAATGGAAAGCTGGTGTTGATAGTTGCTGTTTACATACCATACGGATCCTCAGTCAATATATATGGTGAGCTATCTTTATTTTTCTCAAACCAACTAGCAGCTGCAGCTCCTGATTTTGATTGCGTGATGATTTTGGGAGATCTTAACTTACCGAAAATAAAATGGCTTACAGTAGATGATGAACTTCTGCCATTCAATGGTGATCTAACTTCAGATCTGGTGATGGACTCAATCTGTTCACTCGGGCTAAGACAGATTAATAACATCGAGAACCAGTGCAGCAATATCCTCGATCTGGTGTTCGTTCCAGTAGAAGTACATGGCACAATCATTGCTTGTAATGATCTCGGCGGTTCTTCAAGTATTTTTCACATACCACTACATATCCAATTAATATTTGAAAATTGTGTTAATGTTAACGGAAATTTTAATTCTAGTGAGTCTTTCAATTTTAATAAGGGAAATTATAATGCTTTAAATGAGTTTCTGGACAATATTGTTGTTGTGTTTCTTGAACAATTTATTCCCCGTTCACCTGTAGTTTCGTCGATGCGCGAGCCATGGTTTAATAGTCGCCTCTCAGGATTAAAAAATCGGAAATCTAAAGCTCATAAAAAATATAAATTAAACCCATCCGCCGTAAATTATGAAATATTTAGCGCTCTCAGATCTCAATTTAAAATTTTAAATCGTTTCTTGTATAATTTATATATTGTCGAGATCGAATCGAATATTATAAACAACCCTAAATGTTTCTGGAGTTATGTTGATTCGAAACGGAATTGTAGAGGTATACCCTCGCTAATGTCTTTCAATTCTTTGACGGCTAGTGATCCACAAATTATCACTGACATGTTTGCAGCATTTTTTGAAAATGTGTATGTCCCGTCTTCGAGAGGGAATGACGAACTTGTTTTTAATAATCATCCAAACATTCAATTTCAATTTACTACCGATGACGTTCTGCACGCTCTATTGAATGTAAATGTGAATATGAGTTGTGGCCCGGACAAAATTCACCCGCTTGTGTTGAAAAAGTGTGCTTCGGTCTTAGTTCAGCCGCTGACGAACATCTTCAATTTGAGTTTGAAAAGTGGGGTTTTCCCTTCAATTTGGAAATCCAGTTTCATTAAACCAATTTTCAAGAGTGGACGGAGAACGGATATCGAAAATTACCGCGGTATTTCTATCTTATCGGCTATTCCTAAATTATTTGAATCGATGGTCAAGGACCGCATCTTTTTCTTAATTAAAAATTCCATCTCAGTAAACCAGCATGGGTTTTACCCCGGACGGTCAACTGTGACAAATCTTGCTTTGTTTACAAATTTTTTGACGCTAGCATTAGAAGGTGGTGATGGTGTTGAGGTAGTGTTTACTGATTTTAGCAAAGCTTTTGATAAAATTGATCATGTTTTATTGGTAAAGAAACTGGGACAGCTCAACAAGTGTGATGCCGTTCCTTTAAAGTGGATTTTTTCATATTTGACGAACAGAACTCAAAAAGTTTTTTTAAATAATATTTTATCTAGAGACATCAATGTTTTGTCTGGCGTCCCACAAGGTAGCCACATTGGACCTCTATTATTTATTGCATTCATAGATGATGTGAAGCGGTGCTTCAAACATTGTAAGTTTCTGATTTACGCTGATGATGTAAAAATCTTTTGTAAGATTAGAAATGATCGCGATCTGCTAAATCTACAACAGGCATTAAACGTTTTCTGCGACTGGTGTAGCTTGAATAAGCTTTGCCTGAACGTTTCGAAATGTAAAGTTATGAACTTTTCTAGAAGACGTTTTGGACGTAATGGACATGATAATAGTTTATTCTTAAATGGCGTTATGATAGAGCGAGTTCATTCTTTTCTAGATTTAGGGGTTTTGTTTTCACGAGATTTATCGTTTAAGGACCATATTGACAGATGTATTAATAAGGCTAATTCAATGTTAGGGTTTTTAATCCGTTTCTCCAAAGACTTTCATGATCCATACTCTAAAAGTCCTCTTTGCTTCATTTGTTCGATCGCACTTGGAGTATGCGTCAATTGTCTGGAATCCGTACTATATCAATTCCTCTAACCGTATAGAATCAATCCAGAAGCGATTTATGCTGTTTGCCTTAAGGCGACTTCCTCGAGAGGTAAACGCTCCTAAGTATGTGCTTCCGCCGTATCTAGGCCGTTGTTTGATATTGAATATTGAACCATTGTTCGTTCGAAGACAAATTTCTTCCGCAATGTTTGTGCGCGACGTTATAATGGGCCGAATTGATTGTTCACAACTACTATCCTTGTTTTCAATATGTGCCCCAGTGAGATCACTCAGACACCGAGGCTTAGTGATTAATCTGCACTTCCATGGGTTTAATTTTGGTATGTCGGACCCGGTTTGTAATTCTAGCCGTGTATTTAATAATGTATCTACCGTGTTCGATTTTAATTTGTCCAGAAATGAATTTAAAAGAATTCTAAAAACTTTTTTTATTCAAATTTGATTTATATAAATAAACCTAATTTTAAAAATACCAGATGTAAATTAATACTGTTGGTAAAATAAATAAAAATAAATAAATAAATAAATAAAGTCTAGCCTGGTGCTAGACTAAAAGTAGTCGCGGAACCCAGCGACCCAAAATAATTTTTGGAAATGCTACAAATTAGCAATCGTGGACTACCGACCGCCGACTGAAGAGTGAACAAGTTGGAGGCTGGCTGCGCAGTTACACTGAAGATATATGAAAAAGATGAAAGTGGCATAGAAACACTCTCTACATACGCGAAGATGTGCCTTTAAATGAGATTACTTTGTGATTCCCTAAATATTGGGAAAAGAGCAAATCTAATGTTGAAGTTCCTGCTGATTAACCTCCATCACTCCATCGGCGCTCATGCCCAAACTAAGATCAGCGGATTATTTCCTAATGGTTGGGAGAAAGCATTAACGATGGTGGTTGAGATTTGAAATAGGAATTGAAATTTAGATTCTTGAATTTGGAGTTTTTCAATATTTGAATGCCAACCGACCAACCGAACAAAACGCAAACAAACCAACAAATTAAAACAAAAAACTACTAAATTGCTTTAGAGAATTTTGTTTTTGTTAATTAAATTAATTAATTTATATTAATTAATTTATATTAAAAATTAGTTGGAACACCTTAAACCGATAATAATGATAATTGTTTACAAATAGCTAGCTTTTATTATTAATTATTGAAAATGAAAAATTTTAAAATAATTCGATACCGCATCGAAAGACGATCATCACGTTTTTAACATTACTGAAAATGTAAATAAAAAATTGTTAGTAACATATTATGTTAAGCAATAATTTAATTTTTATTATATATGCGAGCATAAAAAACAGTGAAAGTATTTAATTAATAGTCTTTTAATTTATGGGTGGATTATCTAAAATTTAAAATCTCATCTTTCAAAACTATAAACACTTCTTTTGGGCGCAAACAATTTGCAATCGCACCAAATCTGCAATAATAAATTGGGGGGGCTTGGCTGCTTCATAATAAAATACGAAAACACGAAATTCATAATTTTTTATTCAAATTCTTAAATCGAGCGCAATCAATCAAATCGTTTTGTTAAAAAAATATTTTTTTTGCCCATTAATTTATTCATTTCCTTATAACAGTTTTATTTCTTATTAATACACTTTATTATTTTAATTTTCTTTTCATTACACTTTAACCAAACATTCAACGTGTATATAATTGAAAGAGTTTTACTCCCATTAAATAGTTGCTTGAATTTTTAACGATTATTGATCTTGACATTTTTATGTGTGTGCACGCGCGCGCGCGCTCTATGCTGTGCCGAACGCTGAGTTATAGAGTGTTGTGTTGTGTTGTGTTGTGTATATAAGGTGAATGATAATTCATTTAGAAAATGAATGAACCTTCACTCAATTTAATACTCAATTAATCATATTCAATCAAATGTGCGATGATAATTTTTTTCTTGAAGTGTTTGTTAATTACGTACTCGTATATCAAAGGTAGAAAGTTATATGGAATTTAAATGACAATGGCTTTGCTTATTAATATATCGTGTATTTGACATTCGGAGACAAGACAGCAGCGAACAACATGCTGACTTGTCATCAGAAAGTTCAAAGTTTGTGATTTCTTAATAAATTATGGTTTCGACATGCTTAATAGTTGTTCTTGTTATATGCATGTTCGATTGACCTAAGATATTTTGGATTAGTAACTGAAGTGGTAGATTTAGCGGTTTGGTTGGTGGTTGGCGACCAAATCTTGGCTGTATTCCGATATTTTGCTTGAAAGGTCTTGGAAAAGAAACTATTGTGTTATTAGCACTTTTGTTCACACCTTTAACTTGCTGGTTGTGCGGGTATCGCACTTCTTCTGTAAGTTAGATTTTATTGGAGAAACCACTTGTATAAAGACAACGTAGTACCGGCAAAATATTAAAACTGGTTTGATTTAGCTTGAATTTGTTTATATAGAAAACGAAAAATGCTCCAATTATAGAAGTAATCGTTTGTATCTCGTCGATTACAGATTACGTAAATAAAAAATTTGTCGCAAAGCTTCGTAAGATTGAATCTGAAACCCAATACTAAATAATCTAGCTTAGGTACTATTCCTCTTACAAAAATATTTTTGACACGAAAATTCATGCAAAAATACAATTCGTCCAAAACAGTTGAATTTTGTTTTAAACTCGTTGGGACGGTATTATTTCGAAACGTTTCTCATTTGAATTAAACATTAAAAATTTTGAAATCTTATACTACTTTTTTCTACGTTGTAAGTAAGTAAGTAGGTAATTAAATATTGCAAAAAATTTGGACCTCAACTTAAAAAATGTAGTTTTTTTAAAATTTCTGTGAGTGCGTACACACTAAATGTCTGTGTTCCCTCTACAGCCCAGACGTTTTCTCTACGATTTACTGTCAGTTCATCGTGAACAATTTATCGTGAACAATTTATCGTAGAACAGTTTATCGTGAACAATTTATCGTGAACAATTTATCGTGAACAGTTTATCGTAGAATAATTTATCGTGGAAACAATTTATCGTGGACTCAATTTATCGTAGAACAATTTATCGTCAACAGTATATCGTAGAACAATTTATCGTAGAACAAATTATCGTAAAACCGTTAATCGTGAGGACCGTTTATCGTATATCACAATTAATGTCTTGGATTTGAAATATGTATCTTAAAACATAAAAAATTGTCCAATATATGTCGTATAAGAATTCGGCCATTTCTTAACCAACTATGTTGAAATTGGATATGATGGATGGAAATGGGACCCTTCAATGATTTTTAGAAGACGTCCCAAAAAAATATTATTTTAACATACAAAATTTTGGCAAAGCGCCATCCCACAAAGAATATTTAAACTAATTATTACATTAAAAGTATAATGATGACAAGTGCCATCTTACAATGAATAGTTTAAATAAGTTTACAGTGACAACAAGTGCCATCTCGCCATGACTAGGTTAAAAGAATTTACTATAATAGCTGTATTCGTTTGGTAAATTTACAACACAATTGCATGTATCTAAATTGAGAAAAAATTTAGCTAAATTAAAAAGAAAATAGATTTGCGAAAGTTAAATTGAATTTTTAGTTAAAAGCTTACCAATCGGAGATAATTTTAAGATTTTCAAACGTCGGTTACAATCAAATAGCTTTCTAAAAAAAATTCAATTTAGCTACATTTTTCCTTAATTTAGATACATGCAATTGTTGTTGTAAATTGACCAAACGAATACAGCTAATAATAGCCGTGTTTTTTATTAGCCGTGTTTTTTTATTAGCGCCCGATAGCTGTATCCGGAGCACGCAATTTTCTATGTCGAAACTTATATTTAGCGTGCTATCTTTGCATATAATTAATTTATTTAAATCTAAACTAAAATTTTTCATTCAACTTTTTAGTTAAAAATCGATTAAAAAAATATCTTTACCTATTTATCAGGAGCCGCTATCTGGAGCACTATCCATTTCAAAGGAAAATTTTAAATTTTCTTTGTTCTGTACAACTCTTAAACCATTAGAAACTTATTCTGACAACAAAAATTTAAAACGCAGCAAGATGATTTATTTTTTATAACGTCATGCCAAAATAAATGTTAATTGGTATATTTCAGGTCGTTAAATGTTTGTTTTATGGATGAATTTATTTTTTCATTTGTATGGTATAGCGAAACCAGTGAATAAATAGCAGTTTCAGTAGAAACTTCCCTTCGGCGTCGAATAGTGCTCTAATATTAAAACGCGGCTAATATTGGAGCACTATATATTCCAGAACTTGTTGCAAAAATCATTGAAGAATCCTATTTCCATCTACCACATCCAATTTCATCATAATCGGTTATGAAATAACCGAGTTCCGTTCCAGATGGCCATACACCAGAACTTCTTTCAAAAATCATTAAAGAATTCCATTTCTGTCCACCATATCCAATTTCATAATAATCAATTAAGAAATTACCGAGTTCCGTCCTAGATGGCCATACTCCAGAACTTCTTCTAAAAATCATTAAAGAGTCCCATTTCTGTCCAACATATCTAATTTAATCATAATCGGTCAAGAAATTACCGAGTTCCAGAACTTCTTTCAAAAATCATTAAAGAATTCCATTTCTGTCCACCATATCCAATTTCATCATAATCAATTAAGAAATTACCGAGTTCCGTCCTAGATGGCCATACTCCAGAACTTCTTCTAAAAATCATTAAAGAGTCCCATTTCTGTCCACCATATCTAATTTAATCATAATTGGTCAAGGAATTACCGAGTTCCGTCCCAGATGGCCATATTCCAGAACTTCTTACAGAAGTCATTTAAAAATCCCATTTCCAACTTACAAAATCCCATCTTATTTTATTAATCTATTAGGCTGATATAATATAAAACGATTTAGTCCCTTCTAATCCCTTATACATTGGTATATGGCTTCTTCGTCATTCTGTTTGGACACTAACATTCCCACAAATGTTTAAGCATTTTGTTGAAATCAACCAAATAAATAGAAAACAAAATATTTAAATTTCTGAAGAGACTTACCATTTCTCTTCATTTCATTTCAAATTAGTCGATCTTTCAAACCTGACTATTTAAATTGGCTTCAAAAAATTTTAAGACCGACACAATACATCTAAAGTTGTAGGCTTGTTATCAATATAGCAACTTTTATATGAGTGCGTGCTGTCAAATATCGTAAATCTTAAATTGATTTAAGATCAAACATAAATCATTGCTGTTTTTAGTTTAGATTTAACGAATCAAATTTGGGTTGTTCTGGTTGATAGCCAGATATTGCTTTTACATCTAGGTGAGGTTATCAAGACGTTGGAATAGAAGCTTGGTTTCGAACTAATGAAACTTGAATTTTGTAATTTAAAAAATTCGGTCGTCTCATCAGACTGCAGTAAATAAACCACAAAAATAGTAAAAATACTTTGCACTTACGTATAAAGTATAATCACAATGCCTTAGCGATTTATTATGTTTCGCTACGCAATTGTCAACCCCCCCCCATTGTGATTATACTTTATACGTAAGTGCAAAGTATTTTCAATATTTTTGTAGTTTTGTAGTTTATATTTTTCAAAAATTCTATGGCAAACTGATCGAAAAATTTGTCCTAAAACCGGTTTTTACCGTAGTAAATGATTTACCTTAAGTTTGACACGCCTTAGATGAAAATTTATTATTTTAAGACATTGTTTCACTCGTGCTAAAACACACTGGAGCGCGCAGTATTAACACCATCCTTTGAGCGAACCAAAAAGTACATCGAAGCTGAAGGACTAAATTTCAAACTGTTTATCCAATTGAATAATGCGGAGAGTACTCTTTAAAGCTAAGTACACCAAAGGTGAAAGGCAAGAGAACTTACCTAAGACAAGCTTGTTGCAGAGAATTAAATAACGTCCACGCCGATAAACCATCACGAATTAAAAATAAAGTGCGGAATAAAATTTACTTTTTTCACAAAATGTAAATCAGCAACCAAAAATAAGGATTACCGATTAAGACTCCAAAAGGGAAAAGGTAGAAAGGTGGAAATATTTTTTCGTACGTTGCTTTTTTCGAAACATTTTGGTGTCTTCACTTAAATCCACTACCGGTATAACACAAAATTTACTATGGAGAACGCACGCTTCATAACGATTTAAATTACTCAAAACCATTTCCGCTTAACACGTCTTACATTACGAATATACTTTGTTGAAGATTGAAGTCATCATCATTAAATACATTCCAGAGCTCGTTAAGTGACTTCATAGTATAAATTGTATCTTCACAGCAAAGAGTCTATAAAATATAAATTAAATTCGCAACAGGACTGTAATTTTTTTTTAATATTCTCTCGCTTTCTTATATACATAAATCACCTTATCAATAACAACAAGGTATAAATATATCCAATGGAATTTCTAATCCAACACAATTTGTATTGAAATTGAAATATTTCAAGGAAAATGTTTTGTAAACTAGTTTGCGCCATTAAAGTAAAGCAAATTTTATAACCGGCGTCCCCCTATACATTATTTCATAGGTAGATGTAGAATTTCTATTCAGGTCACGTGTCTTATATATTGTTTTTCCTTATTCGGCATTGGTTGCAGCTATAAACCAAACACATGATATTTATTATGGTACCAAGACTGTACGACAGAAAAAAGCAAAGTGAAACTGGTTTGGGGATTTTGGCATATACAAGTCTTTGAAAATAGAGAATATTCCTTATGGCCGTATACGTTGAATGAATTTCTAATTGCGATCGTTTAATTCTCGACTGCAACATTTTTTTTTTGTTTGTAGACAAGTCTACCAAAGTTATTTCATTTATACCAAGAATAGTGCTGAACGGGTGTAATGCATCGAGATGTTATTTAATTTGGGCGCCACTAAGAATATGGTTTTAATACGAACGTTATGTACTTTCACTTTAAACTAAGCGGGTTGTGTCATTAAAACAAATCTGATTTTAATGCAAGACGTTTAAAGTTAAACGTTTATATCATCCGCCAAAGTTAATTGTACAGATTATTAGAAACAATTATAAGATGAATTTATAAAATACCGCACCATTCGTTTAATACTTTAATGATTGAGGAAATCTTTTGGCCGTTTGCGTTAATTGAATAAAAATGAATTGAATATGAGAATTGTAATTTAATATTTTATTATTTTTTAATTGTTCCTAAATGGATTGTGCCATCTTTATAAACACGCATTAATCATATAACCATTTGAAATAACAAAAAATGCAGTGAAAGTAAAGAGTAATTGAAGAATAATCCATTGACTCAGAAAATGAGGATCATAGATGTTAAGACGGCCGAGGCAGGTTAATTCGGCAAATTTCTATAATCTACGGGATGGATCGTTGTAATTACTCAATAAAGATAATCAACGCCTCGAAGTTCGATACCAAATTGCCTATAAACTAATGATTGCCAGTTGTAAGAATTAATATCAGATTATGGCTCTTGAAATGGAGTTTAACCATAATTAGGCAGCTTCGTTATAGGTGGTTAGGCCGACGAAACGAATATCCGTGTAGGCCTGAACCTTATTAATTTGCTTCAAATTTTCTTCTTTTTTATTCTAAAATTATCTTGAACCTTTCGTAGGTCTATTCTTAACCTCAACAACGTAAGGCAGTAAATATTCTAGTTCCGGTATTTTGAGCCAATCAATCTTTATAAACTTAACGGTAATAAAATCTTAAAACCAACTTTAAACTCACTGTTGCTAAAACCGTGATCTGACAATAAAAATCCACGTCCCGTGGATTAAAAATTTAACTGGATGAATCGCAGTTCAGGTTGATGTGTGGGAAGTTTCTCTTGGACAGTTGCTTTTGGCAAAAACATCAGTCCTCGTCTATGCGCCGGTCTCACCCTGTATGTCAGAAACATAAAGACCGAGCCACAACTAATGACTATGATCCCACTGCCAATGGCGACCGCTTGTTTGTGTTCGTCGAATAGCTCATGTAATTGTGCAATGTTACCCGGATACAGATTGTGTATGTATTTTGAATCGATTTTGAAGCCCTTTTCTGTGATGTTCGTGCGTAATACGAAGGGTAAATCTTGGAATGTCTTCAATTCTTTACTTACGAACGTGGAATTGTTGATATGGACGTTAGCTCGTTGTGGGTGCTCGTGCTTCTCGTTAGCATATTGCACCAAATAAATTGTAATTGAAATTAAAATTGAAATTGGGTGATTCGTCAATTTTCTTGTTTTATTGTTAAGAGTGGAGTGTCGTACTCATAGATACTCAGTGGCATAGTAAAATCAACAATCTAAAGCCATTGACTAGAAAAGAAGAGAAGGAAAGCTTGTTATAAGTATTGAGGTAATATTAGAAAATTGGTGTGGTAGGTTTCTGATTTGGGTTTGATGGATGCGTCTTCCTGAAGTAGTTGTTACAGTGAGATTGTTGTCTTGTGCATCTATTCCTTGTCGAAATTTCGGCGTATCTTTTCTTGAAATATGTTTGGTTTCCGTTGTTTCCGTTGCGTAATCGAGTGTATAGAGGCATTATAGTGGTCCACTGCTATGTTTATGAGTCCTTTTGTAGGCAGTTCCTTGTACTTGTTCTGGAGGCATCGAACTATGTATTGTCAATATGGTAGAATGAACTCTCTCTATAGTTCCATTTACCTCACTTCTTTGGGAAGGTATTTGATAAATTTGGATGCCCAAGCTGCTTTATGATTCTATTCCGTACATTCAAAATGAATTTATTTTTAATACGAAAGAACTTTACGAACGTTAAAAATTTATCCACAGAGGATGTACATTTTTCCTTTTTGTTTCCGTTATGTCCAAATGAAGAATTTCCGTAAGGTACGAGTATGTTGAAGTTGTCGATCGTATTTATTTGTGTTTCAGGTATCGCAGGCTTGAGAATATTTTTTGATCAAACTGCGGGCATTCTTGGAAAATAGTAGTGTTCCGAAATTTGCTTTCGGTTTTCCATGTGATTTCTGTGTGCTCGCTTGTGTTCTTCCTTTATGATAGGGAATTTATTTTCTTCCTTCGAATATCTTCAACATCTTTTTGCGTTAGTCGTATTTTGAAACTAGAAAACTCTCCTTAAAAACTTCCTGCAGAAGCTGAATATACTCCTCCGGGATTTTGATTACGTTGATAATGGTTGAATGCAATTACTCCTTAAGAATCTTGCATAAAATTCCTTTGTTTAGCTCCGCCAAACTAATATAGGTAGTGTCTGTAGTAAGATGGATGGGACTCTTTCTATGAACATAATTGTCCTGACCTTTCTGAAAGATCAGTTGGCTTAATACTCTTCTGTACTGTGAACAGTTCCAGCGTCAGCCAGGTTTGTAAAAAGCTCGTAATTATATCCCTGCAATCGAGCTTTCCAGCACTTCAACTTGGCATTGTTGTGCTTGTTACTTAGTGTAAACGTTAGTAGTTGGTGGCCTGTCAGAATTTTGAGTTTGCGTGCCTCACGTAAGTAGTTGCGAAGGTTATCCAATGCCCATATTATGGCGAGCGTCCCCTTTTCATTTGTTGCTTAATTTTATTCAATTTTACTCAGTGACCTGCAGTTGTAGGTAATTGGACGGTTTTCCCGATATATCGTTGAGGTAATACAGTGCCAATGGCGGACGAGGTAGTTTCTCTGCAGAAAAGGTTTGTTAAAATTTGAAAAATAACATCTCCGTTGAAGATAAGAGCTTCTTGATATTGCGAAACGCTTCTAACTCTTTCTGGTTCGGGTCAATCTTCACTTTCTTAGATTGCGATGCTTTGATTTGCGCATTTTCTCCTCTCGTTAAGTTGATTAACGGGTTAGCTATGAGTAAAAATACGAATAATACGTTGCGAGTCCCAGAAAGGATTTGAGGTCTATCAAATTCTCAGGATTGATGCCCTTCCAATAATTCCGTTTCTGTTTTTAAGAATTCTGCTTTGCCGATATTTATGCGTAAGTTGGCCTTCTGTAGTGCAAAATATACTTTCTCGTCGTTGGCTAGGTGCTCTTCTGCAGTTTTCTTTCCGAGGGCAATAATGTCGCTTAAATAAACATTACAGAGCTCACCAATGAATTCTTTCAAAACTTTATTTATCATATTTTCCAATCATAGTGGAAAATGAGGTCTTCGGAATATCAGCCTCTTTCATTTTAATCTGGAGAAATCCTGAAGTCAGATAGATGGTGATTTAATATTTGGAAATTCTGAGATTTGCTAGTCTATTTGAGATATCCGAAATGGGATTTGAACCTTACATTGTCACAGCATTCAACTAGAAATCTACTATACCATTTGATATTTCTTCGTTTGCAAGATTTCCAATTCATATCCAATCCATTTTCAATTCATAGTCATTTCATGTTCAATTCATATTCAATTCACACCTAATTCATACTCAATTCATATTCAATTCATATTCAAGTAATGTTCAATTCATATTCAATTCATATCCAATTCATATTCAATTCATATGCATTCAATTTAGATTCAATTCATATTCAATGCATATTCAATTCATATTCAATTCATGTTCAATTCATATTCAGTTCATATTCAATTCATATTCAATTTGTATTCAATTCATATTCAATTCATATTGAATTCGTATTCAATTCAAATTTAATTCATATTCAATATTCATATTCAATATTCATATTCAATATTCATATTCAATATTCATATTCAATATTCATATTCAATATTCATATTCAATATTCATATTCAATATTCATATTCAATATTCATATTCAATATTCATATTCAATATTCATATTCAATATTCATATTCAATATTCATATTCAATATTCATATTCAATATTCATATTCAATATTCATATTCAATATTCATATTCAATATTCATATTCAATATTCATATTCAATATTCATATTCAATATTCATATTCAATATTCATATTCAATATTCATATTCAATATTCATATTCAATATTCATATTCAATATTCATATTCAATACTCATATTCAATATTCATATTCAATATTCATATTCAATATTCATATTCAATATTCATATTCAATATTCATATTCAATATTCATATTCAATATTCATATTCAATATTCATATTCAATATTCATATTCAATATTAATATTCAATATTCATATTCAATGTTCATATTCAATATTCATACTCAATATTCATATTCAATATTCATATTCAATATTTATATTCAATATTCATATTCAATATTCATATTCAATATTCATATTCAATATTCATATTCAATATTCATATTCAGTATTCATATTCAATATTCATATTCAATATTCATTCATATTCAATATTCATATTCAATATTCATATTCAATATTCATATTCAATACTCATATTCAATAATCATATTCAATATTCATATTCAATATTCATATTCAATATTCATATTCAATATTCATTCATATTCAATATTCATATTAAATATTCATATTCAATATTCATATTCAATATTCATATTCAATATTCATATTCAATATTCATCTTCAATATTCATATTCAATATTCATATTCAATATTCATATTCAATATTCATTCATATTCAATATTCATATTCAATATTCATATTCAATATTCATATTCAATATTCATATTCAATATTCATATTCAATATTCATTCATATTCAATATTCATATTAAATATTCATATTCAATAGTCATATTCAATATTCATATTCAATATTCATATTCAATATTCATATTCAATATTCATATTCAATATTCATATTCAATATTCATATTCAATATTCATATTCAATATTCATATTCAATATTCATATTCAATATTCATATTCAATATTCATATTCAATATTCATATTCAATATTCATATTCAATATTCATTTATATTCAATATTCATATTCAATATTCATATTCAATATTCATATTCAATATTCATATTCAATAATCATATTCAATATTCATATTCAATATTCATATTCAATATTCATATTCAATATTCATATTCAATATTCATATTCAATATTCATTCATATTCAATATTCATATTAAATATTCATATTCAATATTCATATTCAATATTCATATTCAATATTCATATTCAATATTCATATTCAATATTCATATTCAATATTCATATTCAATATTCATATTCAATATTCATATTCAATATTCATATTCAATATTCATATTCAATATTCATATTCAATATTCATATTCAATATTCATATTCAATATTCATATTCAATATTCATATTCAATATTCATATTCAATATTCATATTCAATATTCATATTCAATATTCATATTCAATATTCATTCATATTCAATATTCATATTCAATATTCATATTAAATATTCATATTCAATATTCATATTCAATATTCATTCATATTCAATATTCATATTAAATGTTCATATTCAATATTCATATTCAATATTCATATTCAATATTCATATTCAATATTCATATTCAATATTCATTCATATTCAATATTTATATTTTTTTTTTTTTTTTTACCTAGTTTTTATTTCTATAAAAAATATAAAGCATATAATTACATAAAACGAAAAGAATCATATTCAATATTCATATTCAATATTCATATTCAGTATTCATATTCAATATTCATATTCAATAATCATATTCAATATTCATATTCAATATTCATATTCAATATTCATATTCAATATCCATATTCAATATTCATATTCAATTCATATTCAACATTCATATTAAATTCGTATTCGTATATTCAATTCATATTCAATTCGTATTCAAAATATATTCAAATTCAATTCATATTCAATTCATATTTAATTTATATTCAATTCATATTCAGTTCATGTTCAATTCATATTCAATCATATTCAATTTGTAGTCAATTCATGTTCAATTCATATTCAAGTCATATTCAATTCACATCATTTGTCGCTCTTGATAGCAAAGTAAGTAGAGCGCTTGCTTTGTGATTGGGATCCCAGTTTCGATTGCTGGTGGTGACAAAAGTTACGACTGGTCGTTTTTAATGTGTTATGTGCTACATTGTGCATTGTCTATATATCTCAAGCCATAGTTATCGGCTTTTCTCCATAAATATTTTAAATATTCAATTCATATTCAATTCATATTCAAGTTATATTCAATCACAATCAGGTCATATTCGATTCACATTCAATTCATATTCAATTCATATTCAATTCATATTCAATTCATATTCAATTCATATTCAATTCATATTCAATTCATATACAATTCATATTCAATTCATATTCAATTTGTAGTCAATTCATGTCCAATTCATATTCAATTCATATTCAATTCATATTCAATTCGTATTCAATTCGTATTCAATTTATATTCAATTCGTATTCAATTCATATTCAATTCATATTCAATTCATATTCAATTCTTTTCAATTCATATTCAATTCATATTCAATTCATGTTCAACTCATATTCAATTCATATTCAATTCATATTCAATTCATATTCAATTCATATTCAATTTATATTCAATTCATATTCAATTCATTTACAATTCATTTTCAATTCATATTCAATTTATCATCACTTCAATTACTACTTCAGCTTTACTTAGAAGTTGTAGGAATCATTGTTTGTATTGCATTCAGACAATCCCTGTTGTCTTGAAGGTTTGATGTCAAATTTGAATAATTACTAGCGACATTTGATTATAGTATAAACTACAATTATTTTCGTCTGAATGAAAATATCGAATTTTTACACAGTATATGCGGAACGTTTCGACAATATGTCTTCTTAGATGATTATTGATCAGGGTACTAACGAGTACTATAACATCGGAGTTGGTAAAACTGCAGTGTGAAATTAAAGATATTTGTTTATGTAAAAAATGAGATAATGCTTTATTCAAATTATGTCCCATCGGAGCCTGCAGCATTCAGCCAAAAATCTGCATTACCAAATTGAATAAAATAGTGGTGACAAAAAGGACATAAATACAGTAGCAGTCCTTTGCGTGGTGTACGTGTAACGACTAATTGCAGGAAGCATATTATAGGAAACTATCTCAGCCGCTACGCCACGTTGAAAATATGTATCATATCATGAAATGTCAAACAAAGAATAATATTTTATATTAAATTTCAGAGAATGGAGTTAGTCGCAATATTCCTTGCGACTTGTAAAATGTTGCTCCTCTCTACATTTGAAATTCTTAAACATTTCGTTCCTTGTTGGTATTTTAAAATTTTACTTTTCGCTGGTCACTTTCAATTCCATGATTACATGACATCTGTATAATGTTCTCTGTGCGCGCATGAAATTGGAAGAATTGAATTTAAATTAATCGGCGCATGTCCAGATAGTAATTCGAGATATTTGTTTTCGAGAATTGTTTTCGAGATTTCTCGTCGATATCCCAAACAATTTATAATCGAAAAGCAAATTACCAAAAGCCAATCCCAAAAACTGTGTCAAATAAGAATAAGCCAGAAAAACTTAATCCCAAAAATTATAATCCACAAATAATAATCTCAAACATTTCTTAAATAAGACCAAGTTAATCCAAATCTGCACACGCAATTCCATCATAATCAGTTAATAAATGGCTGAGTTCCATCCCAGCAGGGTATATTCCAGAACTTCTTCCAAAAATTATTTTCGTCCAAAAAGCCTAATTTAAGGGCTGTAAGATGTAAAATCACTCAAGTATTATTATATTTTTTGAGAATAACTCGAGAGAGAAATATAAACAGGGCTATCAAACTACTGAGCTAATGTAATTAAAAATAGAAAAAATTCTCTTAAAAGTTTAAAATTAATTAATCAAAGATAATAAAGTTTTTAACTTCATTTATGGCCAAAATGACAGTGGCTACAAATGACCGCCTCAGATGTGAAACTGAAGTAATAAGCCAAGGATCCTAAGATACTGTAAAAAACACTGTCGAATACTTTTGTGAAGTCTGTTATAACAACATTGCTGCCTTCCCCACTTATGACGTTTAGAGGTAGTAATGTGAATTCTGTTAATTGGTAGTCGTAGCTCGACTAACGCAAATCTTAGGAAAAATATGTATTATTGAGAAAGTGTTTTCTTGTGCCCTTGAGCTATTTCTTATTTAAAAATTATTTTGTTACCCAAAATGACACTCAGCACAGACAACATTAAATTAACAAAAATTATATATCGTGCAATATCAATTTCATATTTGTATTTCATCTTAATTTGATAGACCCAAAATGTTATTTTTATGGTAAATTAAATTCAATTAAGATGAAACCGTTAAATTTCTTAATTTCCAATTCGTTTTAACACCAAATTATAGTGGATTGCACGTTACCGAAAACATTTTCTTAACATCCAATTATTTAAAATCAAAATATTTCTAAATTTCCAATTATTTTTTTCTATTTTCAGGTAAGCAACAACAAAATATAATTTGCTTTAATGATTATTTACGTACGTATGGCAATTTAAGGTAGGTTATACGGTTTGATTTTTCTTTGGTGAACCGTCGGAAATGACCACATGAGTGGTGTTGTGTATACTGTTTTTAGAGTGTATATGCGACCGCAGTTTAACACCCAACCGAGTAAATCGCGCATAAATCTTACTACCTCATTTTTGACGTTTCACATAATAATTTTGCAATAAATTTTATTGGATATACACGAGTGTACTCGAGTGGAGGGGGGATGCGGAGAGATTAATTTTAAATGCTACTTTGTTGCCCCGCAAACCACTTGACTTGGTGCGCGGTTGTTTGGCGCACAAAACGTATAATTTAATGTAAAAACGATTTGGAAAATGTTGGATATGCAGACATAAATAAATAAATCAATAAAATTCAATTAATTAATTTTTAGTTTTGGAAAAAGCGTTTGCATATGCAGGAGAGATATACAATTACATATGCGAGAGATGTGGTTGAGATTTTATTATTTTTTATATCAATGATTTATTATGCTGTAATTACCGTGAATTCCATAAATTTTGAGCTAAGAAACGTTTTTTTAATATTTTTGTCGATATACGAGGTAATGTAGATAGTGGCTCGTCGACGGAAGTAATTATAAAGGTTTTTTACTTATGCATGGTGTTTCGTTTTGTGCTCATATCTATAGAGGTTACCGCGGCAGTGCACGGCGTTTAAATGTTTTTATTTAATTATCCGTTTTAATACAACTGTAGACTAGCGACATAAGCTAAATGATTTATTGGATTTGCTATGTGTTTTACTGATTTATACGATAAAAGGTCTCGGACCTCCCTAGATGTATGTAGGTTACTTATACATGCATGACATTTAGAGTTAGAAATATTTTGACGGAAATCTGTGAAAGTTTATATACGAAATTAGTTAGAAAGACTTATAATTTGTTTTAAATTGCATGTCCAATTTTATTTATTGTTGCATTACAATATGAGAATGTAAGCCAAGGTTAGAGAGGTAAGTGTAATTTTATAGATAGCAGGAAGTAATAATTTCTCTGATATCAACTAATCGAATTCGATAATAAGATTCTTGTAACAGTTATTTTTTACTTAATATAATTAGTAAAAGGAGCATATCCCGCTGAGATGAAAGCACTGAAAAGTGCACTGACCATGGAAAAGAAACAAAATACAAATTCATTGAAACCCGAAAAACAGAAACTGTCAAACGGAACCCAGCTCTCGATTCTTCAGACAGAAGTCATCAGACTTTATACAACAATTGCGATGCTGTTTGTTTATCCTGTTTAGTTCCAATGAAGAAGCCTATGCGTTGGTTTGCAAGATACCAACATCAAAATTTTCCGGGGAGTTGGTCACAACTTTCATACCTGTGTTAATATTAGTCTAATGAATCTAAGTAAAAATCAGCTTATAACGAAATTGAAAGAAGTGTCCGTCTATCAATGATCTCACTGACGATATCTAGTAAGGTGCGTTCTGCATCTGATAATACAAAATTATCGGCCATGATAAAATCATCCCAATTTTATCCTTATGAAGGAAATTTCCTGCATTCAATAACTGGAATTACATTGACCTCAATACCGAAAAGAATTCAGCATGCCTAAAAAAACTTGTTATCATCTGGCTACCAACACGATTTCAGGCGATCTGCCGACATTTCGAAATTACTTTTTCCCTTAAGTTTTATTAATAAATTTTGTTTGCTTTTTATTACCTGTAGAGTGCACAGGGAGAGCTTTAATATTTTTAAAACACCTAGTAGATTTACTTTTGCCTATTGCAGACAATTTTCATTTTCTGTAATCCTCTCCAAGGACATTTTACCACCTATAGATTGTATATATCAGTACCCCTAACCCCTAATTTTCATCCAAACGGACATCAGGCATTCATTGCGATCACAACAACTTACCAATTTACCTAGGCTTTTGTTAGTGTAATTGAACCGAATATTTCAACATTCTTCGATCAATGTTGCTTGAACCGTAATAATAACGCTTCTTCAATGTCAGCCTTTTTCGAATTTCGCAGTTTAGTCTTTCTGCTTCCTTGCGAATCGAAAGGCTTTTGAATGAAATTCTTATTTTTCCATATTATGTTTATTGTAGAATGCGACACCTTAAATTATTTCGCTAATTCAGAATTTGAACATCTACCTTCAATTCGACAAATTATAGCAGCCTTCTCTTCAATAGAAAAATCAAAAATGGCTTTATTGTTTTTCAAAGTTTTCTCCTTCAAGATCCAATACACTTTTGTATGCGTTTAAACCAACCAACCGTTGGTACCTCCAAATTTTGCGTTTTGAACGCATCAACCGCTTTTTCAGGGGTCGAAAAACGTTATCCTCGCAATTTATTTTTGATTTGCGGGAATAAAACGAAATCATTGGGTGCCAAATCAGGGCTCATTGGCGGATGACCTATTAATTCGATATTTTAACCGGTCAAATATTCAGTTTTTTTGCCGTTCGTGATGGAGAATGATCCGTCGTCGGTGGTTGGTTTTTCTTATTTCGCCGAAGATTGCCAAACAAGTTGTTTTTCCAAACGCCAAAAACGCCTCATATTGGATTTTGCCTCATATTAAATAACACATACCGTCGACTGCTGTTTGGTTTCGGGCTCATACGCATAGATCCACGATTTGTCACCTGTCACGATGTTATATAGACATGTTCATAAGCACCGCGATCATATTTTTTGTGGATTTCTTTCGTCCAATTATTATTTGTTGAGCATTTCTATTTGGAGCGTTTAGCAAATTATGTGGGATCCAATGCGAAGCAATCTTTTAACCAGCCAAATATTTATGCAAAAATAAATGTATGCTGGACCCTTTAACGCCCAAAAATGTCTTAATTTCACGATAAGCCATACGACGATCTTGCAGTATCAGTTCATTCACAGCTTCAATGATTTTTGGAACAACAACCGATTTTGGACCACCTTCACGAAATTTTTCTTTCGTGAAACACTGGTCCTTGGTAGTGCTTCATCGCCAAAAGTCGAATCAAGTTTATCAATGCACTGTTGTTGAGTTAATCAACGTCGAAAGTTGTAAAAAATAATCGCACGAAGATGCGCACGATTCAATTCTATTTTTGCACTGAAATAAAATTTTGAATTTATAGTGAAATTACTAAAGGGTTTTCCAATAGGAATGATACAATTAAAAAATTAAAAAAAACACAAATTATTCAGTGAGACCAAATTTTATTTTATTTGGAAGGTTACATTATGACATTATGTATGGAAAATAACACCATTCAAATGCATTCTGTCAGCCCAATTCATCATCACTTTTCCACATAAATTTGGCTGAATTTCATCAATACCACGTTCCATGTTGATTTTTAATTGCTCAATTGTTGTTGGATTATCAGCATAAACTTGTGACGTAACTTATCACCAAAGAAAGAAATCGCAAGGTGTTAAATCACACGACCTTGGGGGATAAATCTTGAGATACTTTCATCATCAAATTTTGTTTCCAATAAATCGATTGTTAAGGTGGCTACATGGCAGGTGGCACCGTCTTGTTGAAACCACATATCTTCCAGATTATTCTCAACAACAGCAGGAAAAAAATCATTTAACATTATTCTGTATCATTCTCCATTGACTGTTACTCTTAGCCCATTTTCTCCAAATAAATATGAACCAATCACTCTACCAGCATGAATTGCACACCACACAGTGACTTTATTTGGATGTAATGGTTGTTTTGTGTGGATTTTCATCACTCCAAATTTTGCAATTCTGTATGTTTACATAATCATTTAACCAAAAATGGCTTCATCACTGAATAAAATTTCTCGATAAAAATGTTCATCATTTTCAAGTCTAATGGCTTCAGTTCTTGAACCAGTTGAATTTTGTAAGGATGTAAACCCAAATCTTTTCTTAAAATTCTCCATGTTGTTTGAGAAAGATTTAGTTGTTGAGAACGACGTGGAACCGATGAATTTGGATTTTCTCTTACACTTGCTGCTACCAAATCAATATTCTCTTGAGGGCGTCCATTTCTTTGTCGCGATACCGCACTCCATTAACAGTTAGCACATTTCCAGTCGCATTTTCAAAGAAATACGGCCCAATTACTCCGCCAGCCCAAAATGCACGCCAAACAGTTACTCGCGGTGGATGCATTGGTTGTTTGAGTATCACACGAGGATTTTGAGCAACCAAAATCCGATAGTTTTGCTTATTTACGTATCCGTCGAGTTGAAAATGTGCCTCAAATGTGCAAAAACCTGCATTAATTTGATGATGTTCCAACACCCAATCAGTAAATTCACGGCGCTGTGAATGGTCCCTTGTACGCGTGCAAATGCAGATCTTTTACTAAAATTCCTTGCGTAGTGCTTCTGGAAATGTTTAATTCTTGACCACGATGCCGAATAGAAGTTCCTGGATTCCCGGCCACAGATTCCCTTACTGTGGCTATATTTTCGAGTGACCAACAAGGTCGACGACGAACAATGGTCTTCTGATCCATCAGCGTAAATTTGGTCTCAAATTTTGTAGTTAAACGCCTCACTGTCGATTCATTTGGCGCATTATTGCGACCGAAAACTTGACGTAATTGGCGAACTGTTTTCGCAAAATTTTCACCATTTTTGTAATGTGTTTTACAATAATTAAACGTTGTTGGTTTGAATACTTCTCCATATTCTTAAATTGCGTGGTCTGTACGTGACAACTGTCAATAAAATCACTGTACAACTCGTATTAACAAAATGGCGGCAAATTTAAATCCGGTGCTCTTGTTGTGACACCCTATATCATTTTTTTACGCTCAGAGATGGCGAATGTATACCAATATTGGGCCAGTACGTTGATGTAACTACGTCCTTCTTACAATCTGCAATAACAGCAAGAGTTTTCTAACAGATAGACTATTAAATTTTTATAGGTTATCGCGATTTTGTACCTCGGATTTTTTTTTCCCGAGAGATTTTGAACCTCGGTATTTTGAAATCTTGGAATTTTGTATCCTCAGGATTTTGCACCCTCGATATAAATCGGGATTTTTATAAACCATCGGGATTTTGTAACTTCGGGATTATTAATATCGGGATTTTGTCCCTGTCCCCAAAGAAATGTAGTCGGACTTATTTGCTTACACTTTCGTGCATCTCGGCATAACTTTAGACGGTAAACTCAAACTTTTATGAAATATCACATCGAAAATTAACTTAACATTTTAACACGGCCATTTTTTGCCAATGCAAAAGAGCAGTGGCAACATCTTGGCCGTTATCCTAAAAAATGGTGAGAATGGCCTGTAATTACATCGAATTTCTCGACTTCTATAGTTTTGGTGTATGTTACGAAATGTATTTTAGGCTGAATTGATAGCGCTCACACTCTGTATGGTTGCAGAAAGTAATGCTGAACTCAATTTGATCAGCTTCAAAATCTTCGTTATTTCATATTGACGGCTTATGTGCAAGTTTCTCGTTGATACGATAATGGAACCCCTACCATGGTCACTTGACCCAAAATTTTAGTCTCAATGCTCTAATTGCAAACTAATTACATTTGGCCTTAATATAATTCGTCTCATCGAGTGGTCTAATCGTAGTTAGATTCATTTTTGAGATTTTTTGCACATTCTTCCCTCGTAAAAATATTTTCTAGCACAAAAGTTTAAACATCATTCAATCTTTTACCGCAATTTAAGTTATGTAAATTATATTAAAATTTATTAGAATTCGGTTAATTGATTTAAATACTTAGAGTTTAGATCAGCACAAATAATGTGATTGAACAGTTTGTCTTTGTTAACTTTTGAAATTTGTGCTAATGGTGTTTTATGCTATGATATCAATAGTATCATAGCAGCAGATACAAAATTACTGTGCAACCGTATTTTACACGCTTTAATGAATCGTAGCATTCGATGGTTATAACCGTGTTGTAATATTTTATATGCTGCTTAGCTAATTTTATTGCCCTTTACGTAATAGCGGAAATTCCCTGGAACTCGTACATAGCGAAACTAAAATAAGATCTAACCTAATGGTTTTGCTCTAAATTAAATAAAATTTTAAAAAAGTGAAATGAGTTACTATTGTAAATTGCTTGAATCAATTCACGTCAATTCATTCAGTGACCTGGATCGTTGAAGAGAGTTAACTTCCAACATAACAAGGCGATACATCATATCCCTGAGCAATAATTAGTAGCTTCTCTTCAAACCTTTTCAAAAGATACTTGGTTACGTTTTTCTCAAAAAGGCAGCAAATTGACTAAAAATATTAGAATACAAAAATATTTGTGACACTTTGTGTGATCGCTCGCGGTTGCGGTTGGCGTCAATGACTTCTTGATTCAAAACAACTATCCATATTTTCGGTTGTCTAGGGCAGTAAAGTGCTAGTTTAAGATCGAAGCGGATGAAATCAGTGTTTGGTGGAGCACGGGCCATGGGCGACCTATATAGCTTCGAGTTTATGGGCTCTTTTCTAATTTCAATAATAAGCCAAATACACACATCTACCAATTTCTGTAAAAGTTACAGCTCGTGCGCATTCCAGGCCAGCCATCAATCAACATCAGTTAGTTGTATAAATGAATATTAACGCCAAGAAAGCGTTTCTGTATGTCTGGTGGGATTGTAAAGAAGTAATTTAGTACGAGCTTCTGGAACCTAGTGAAACTGTTACAGCTGAACGTTACCAGGCCCAATTGATCAAATTAAGTGATGCTCTGGAAGAAAAAAGACCATTTACGAGCCAAGGAAGGCGGACGGTGATATTTCTGCATGATTGGAAGTTTTACAGAGTGCGGCGTATTCTCCAGACTTGGCTCACTCTGATTATCACTTATTCAGATCGCTGTCATCAAAATTGAAACACAGGATTTTCGGTACCGTGATACTAAGAGTCGCCCAAACCGCAGCGTCTTCTGCGGCCGTTTTATTCATCCGAAGTGATTTATATTATAAACTACCTGGAAGAAAAGCACGCTATATATTTATTTGGTTTTAGCAGTTGCTTGCTTAAAAATATTATATTTAATATGGTTGACATCCTAAGGATCTCATTCAACCGTATATACGGAGTCGTTAAAAATTGTGAAATAAAACACTTTGGACCACCGGAGATTCATTCGAGTATATACACGATTATGAAGTAAGTTACGCACCATTAAAATACCTATAAATTACATTAATAATTACTTAAAACTAAAAGCTTTAATCAACCCAGAATAGCTACTAATAATAAATATATTTTAATAGATTACTTGATTTGCGCGCCATCTCTTATATCGATCATGACAGTGTACAATTTCCATACGTGTTTAAGGAATCTTGCCAATGACCTTTTTAATATCGCGTATTTTGCACAAATTTACGTAATCCTTGCACAAATTGAAGCGCCTAATTTACCAGGCTTACGCCCGTCCATCTACACAAACCAGCATACATCTTCCACCCCAACGACAGCGGCCGTGCAATTATGAAAAATATTGTCAATTTCTAAGCGACGGCGTAGACAGCAAAAGTACTGTGAAAGATTGTAACGACATTGAAATATTAACCAGAGGTGGTTATATTGTATTTACCGCTTCAAGTTGAAATAATTGTCCGGACTAGTCCCGATTGTCTCCAACTCTGGAGGTATTTGGTAATCCGCACAACGGCGCGGGAAAGTGATGGACTTACGCTAATACGGCGATAATAAATCATGCCGGGCACCAAATTAATTCTCATTGGGTTTAAAAGAACGCGTTCTTATAACAATCACCGTTAAACCCGCCACTATGGTCAGTACATGCTCAACCTGGACAACTGCCTCATTGTGCACGGTTAGCATGATGAAGACACTTAAAATTCCATCACAAAACATAAATAAAACACAACCTTGAGTGATGATGGCTTATATGCCCGAATTAATGTAGCACCCATTAGAAGAGAAAGAGACGTGTACGAAGTTTTGTTGTAAATAGTCGTCTGGACTGGAAATGCCATGTATCACAGTTAAAGAAATCACTTAATAGTTGTATTCGGAAAATGGGCTTCGCGCTCGGAAAACCCACTCAAGGTGCTCACAAACATTTATCTTGCTTTGGTTTAGTCTAGATTGCGTTAAAGTATTTGCTGTTGGGGTGTTATTTATTTTGTGGCAATCCGACCGGTAGTGGTCGCTCGTCGCAAACGCAGAACAAAATGTAAGCAACATTATGGCCTATCATGGCATCTAAATTATTTGTATGTCAAAAAATTTGTATGTGTAAAATTGTTTAATGAGACCTTTGATTAGCCCTCAAAGAGTCTTAAATTATTTGTATGTGCGTTCTAATGTTGTTGTTGCAGCTTTGAAAGGGAATAACCTTATACCTTATCTAAAGCGAGTAGAGCAACAAACATTTTAACGGGGCATTTAATTAGTCTTTATTACTTTTTTTAGCTGAATTTGCTGGATGTCGTGTTAACGCATGTTGACGGTTATGGCAATGCCAATTTCATAATCCCCACCAAACAGTGACTTTCGCGGGATGCATTTGGTGCTGGTGTATTTCATGTGGCTTGTTATCGCCCTAAATGCGACAATTTTGCTTGTTCTCAAATCCATTCATCCAAAACTGGGAACTCATCGCTAAAGATAGTTTTTTGGCAAAATTTGGGCCAACTTACACAGTTGGCTCGAATTTTGCCACCAAATGTCGAATAGTGACTCAGCAGGACAGTCATGGCGATTGATTTTGAAAATAAAATTTGATGATTTGCACACCTTGTTCAACGCATAATCTTATTCCATGATGATTTGCCATACACTACAGAACAATTCACCACAAATTTGACATATGTTGCTTTAACAATATAACTGCTATAACCCTACAAATTTCGAGCGTCCCATTATTGCACGTTGCATTAGTGCACGTTGAGAATGTTACCCAGGTGAGCATTTAACGGTAATTGTTGTGATGAAAAATATTGTTGTTTGATTATTACAACAAGAAGGAAGTGAACTTACCACTAAATTTTTTTCAATCTCAGTTTGCAAATTTTTACATGTTATTCACGATATTTGGCACATTGGCGAGACTTCTTAAATATCGTAATTAGAAATTGAATGTGACAGTTTATAGATATATGAAAAAATTGTAAACTGTCAGAGTCGATAGAAATCCTCTATCGTGACAAATAAGTCTATTTGATAAAAGATGGCGCGCAGAGCAAATAATCTTAGTTTAAGTCAGTATAATAGGCGGTCAGCATAATACTGTCGAATAGTTATGTGACTTACTATCAGAATGAAAACATATTTGGTCCTCAGGATAATTAGACATTTACCTAATAGCTAGACTGCAATATTATCAAACCGGCTAGTAAAATAAAAATAGTGAGTCAATCGAGTTTTTAATATCATTTCCTAGGTTTTCGACATTGTCTACTTTGTCAAAACTTCTCAAATAATGAAATCGCTACTAATTTTTAAGAATTATAATTATTACATGGTACATAATTTAAAAATGTAAAATCCCAAATCCCTAATTTTTTCAAAATATGGATTTTGTAAATAGAGGTTTTGACTTTGGGATAAAATGCCCAAGCCGATTTCTTCACCTCTACTGTGCTGCAGGGTATGGCTACAAAATGAGTCAATCAAGCAAATAGTGAACATGCAAACCCTAAAGGCTGCTGCACGACTGTGAGATTTTACCCGCACTCATATTCAGAAGTTAGTAACTAATAGATTTTGCTTAATAAGACGTTTATTTAATCGATTTAAATTTTTGTAATTGTGTGCTTTTATTATCTTCGAAAGATATTAAAGCGTGCCCGTATACCACCTCCCTTCCCCTTGGAAATCCTCAGAGATATATTGGTATGTAAATTTTAAATGCTTTCATCAAGTGTTTCGGGACTCAATTATGAAAATTGCGATCGATCGAAGCCAAAGCCATTCCAATTCATTGTACCGACTTATTTGTGACGTAATAACAATAAACAAAACGCAATTTCTCTTACATGGAAGAAAACAATTTTTTTGGCATGTTGGTCCGTTGTTGGTCCGTCCCAAAACCTGCAAACTTAGTTCGGATTTATCAATAATTCGAAACAATTTGGAAATTAAATTGATAAACTTTACTTTAGTAAGTAAATTTTAATTTCAGACGTGATTTGCTTAGCGCTATCTCTGAACGACTAGTATGAAATAACCATCAATCGGAAATTTAGACAAAAAGTCGGCGTCAGGCGCAAAGTATAAACTAACTTCATATTGGTTCATACCAGTTATCAATAGATGGCGTAAATCCTAATGCACTGAAATTTTATTCTAATTTGTTAAGTTAATTTGAGTTTTATTAATTGTAAAAGTATTTATTATCGATTAAACGTATTTAGTATCGATTATTATTAGACTGTTTGGCTCACGCCAATTTTTTGGTCTAACTTTCGACCCGCAAAATTAATGGTAGGTTCATACTAGACCCTCAAGGATGGCGCAAATCAAATCGTGTCTGGAATTCAATTAAAATTTGTTAAATATTATGAATATTTTGGTTTAAAACTATTAGAGATATTTGACTGTTATGAACTCATCTTCATGGTATAATTTTATAGTTAGAAATTTAGACAAAAAATCGATGTCAGGCACATAGTTTTAACGGAAAAATGGTGTGAGGTACACAATATAAGTTATTTGGAACTATGTTAACAGAAATTAAAAATATGTTGATTACTCAATCACTACTGGTGGAATTAAAATTGGTTGTCGACGTTGTCTACGACTAGTCGTCGTTGTCTACGTTGTCGACGAGTTGTTTACGCAATAACGTAAAATTTAGTAGATGACGCGTAATCGCCCAACTCTGCTGGTAAGCATTTAAATAAGTAAAATGGATGAGTTTAATAATATTTACAATTTTTTAATGCTACATTTTTCTATTTTAAATTCAAAAGTTTGGCTAATTTGAGAGAGAATATAGTCAAAGTGTCTTTATAGTAACCTGCGTCAAACTGTTATGGACAAATTTGCCTGAGAGTATTGAAAGAGAGTAAAACCAACCAAAACACTTTATTTTGTAATCAGATCTTCCCTTTACATTTTACGTACCCCCTGCAAAATATGAAATGTTATTTTCAGAGGTACCAACTCATGAGTATTAAATTTATGTTTTTGCCTAATTTGGAAATTTTTGTTTATTAGTTTTTGATATTTACGATTTTTTGATGTTTTTTCTCAAAAAACTAAATTTTGTTTACGTCGCCTCTGTTACTTTTAAAATGTAGTACCAACATAGAGAAATAAAAACTTACCACAATTAGCTTACTTCATTTCGAAGCACATAAAGCAGGTGCAGATTATGTTTCGCTCTCGTGTTTTATATTACACAATTGACGATGTGCTTATTTCTCTGTCCCTCCCTCGCTCTTTCTTTTTTAGAGCAACCACCTTTTAGAGCAACCACCTTCTTTTTAAGGAGTTTTATAATATTTACAATTTTTTACTACGACACTTACCTATTTTAAATTCAAAAGTTTGGCTAATTTCAGAGAGAATATAGCCAAGGTGACTTTATAGTAACCTGCGTCAAATTTTTATGACAAATTTGACTGAGTGTATTGAAAGTGAGTAAAACCAACCAAAACATTTTATTTTGTAATGAAATCTTTGCTTTACATTTTAGGTGCCCCCTGCATAATATGAAATGTTATTTTCAGAGGTACCAACTCATGAGTATTAAATTTATATTTTTGCTCAATTTGGAAATTTTTATTTATTATTTTTTGATATTTACGATTTTTTGATGTTTTTTCACAAAAAACTAAATTTTGTTTACGTCGCGTCGCGTCTGTTACTTTTAAGGATGTAGTACCAACATAGAGAAATAAAAACTTAACCACAATTAGCTTACTTCAAGCTTACATAAAATAGGTGCAGGTTAACGTAAAGTCCCCTTCAACATTATGTTTCGCTCTCGTCTTTTATATTACACGATTGACGATGTGCTTATTTCTCTCTCTCTCTCCCACCCTCGCCCTTTTTGTTTTAGAGCATCCACCTTTCTAGAAAGACTTCCACCAATGCATTCTATGAAAACCATGTTCGAAGCGAGTGCAATGAAAGTCATGTACTGAAACATATAAGGCTTGCACAGTCTTCTTAGATGAAACTGGCAAAGCTGAACCGAGCACGTCTATATCCTTTCAACACAAAATCTCGATAGTTTTATTCAAATTAACGCCAAAACCCACAAAGCTCATATCGTCTTTAGATAAATTTCATATTTTATGTATTTATTCAACATATATCAAATTTTAATCCCTCACGTCTTTCATATGCATATACAAAACGTTAAAGAAAAGTTTAAAAACATAAAAAATTATATGTTAAAGATGATGACCTAACATGTTGTACAAACAAGAAAATGAAATCGGTAAAGTAATTGAAATTTTATGTATTTCCATTAATTTTCCAATTTGATATGAGGCATCATGTACGCGGTACACGATGATACAATGCGTGCTAAATGTTGTTACCTGTCATCGTCTACATTGTTTTGAAGCGCCTACCTATCTACACTAAAGTGTTGTAAAATCGTATACGATGATTGCGCGACACAAATAACAAAAATTCCTTAAGTGCGATGTGTTGAAAGTGTCGTCTTGTCGCTCTACAACAAAACAGTCGTTGGTTAAATAAAGTCATTTCCGTTTGTAATTTCCTTCACACTTGTAATGTTAAGAAAGTTGAGGAGATTTTTGTATTTGTTTACTGTCTATAATTTTTTTTTTGTGTGTTTTGGATTTGGTCTTGGCATTACGAAAATTAATGTGAAAATGAAAAGAAAACAAATGATTACTTCCTGTTTAAATACGGTTCATCTCTTGTACCGCTACATACAGTGCTAATTGGTATCGCATATAGGTAATGTACGTGCACCTATACCACAACATCGAACGAAAAAGTAAAAGTGAAAATGTGCAAAAAATTTTCATTTTTGATAATAATCGATTTTCGTTGTTATTGGCATGACAATGGACCACAATTGTTATTGGCATGACAATTAACCTTCTTCTTATATTTTGTTTCCGTCGGAAAGCAAAACAAATTTTCACTCATTTATCAAGTTAACTAGTTAACGATGTGCGCTTTAATCGTTTTGTCGATCACTTGTGTATTATTTATGGATTTTGCGATAAACCGGGTTGTTATGCAATTTGTTCGATCGTGTTCGATTTGATCACACAATTTCATAATTCTTACGTTTTTATGTATAAAAGTGGTTTGTGCATAAATTTTCCCGAAATCCCCGGAGGACATACATAAAGCTCTATTGTTAAATATTATTCATGTAATGTGGTTTTGGATTTGATTGGAAAATGCAATAAGGAAATCGACATTTTATGTTTTCGTTTTACAAATAATTGTTGTTGTTGTTACATTTTATCAATAATTTTATTTTATGTGTTAAGTCAAATTATTATTTTTTTATGTGAAAAGCGCGCGCGACTGCGAAACGAGATAAGGTGTTTTAGATATTCGCGCAAAGAAAATTAATTTTGTTTACGTTTTGAATTTAATTGATTTTCTATAGAATTATGAACCGTATTGTTTCGATTTAATGTTTTTTTTATATTTATTAATGTTGTTATTTCCTTGAAATTTATTTATGCGTGAAAATTTGAAATTATTATGTTCTCGATTTGATTTTAATGCTATTATGTCGTTAAGAAAATACCGAGAATGTTGTTGCATATAGTTAATTTTTAACAGTTTGATATATTTAATAATGGAGTATTTATTTAATGGTATATTGAATAGGTATAACATTGGCGACGAGTAAATTAGTATAACAGTCATATTGGGCATGGTCGTAAACTGCTTTATATACCGTCGGTTACAATGAACGAGACGCAGTTGAACAAAAATGCATTAACCTCGGAATTCCTAACAGAAATCTATATACATCTGTGTGGTGTGGAACCTCTTTAATATTTGATATGAAAATGAAGTTTGTGGTAAAAAAATATTATCAAATTACACTGTTAAATTTGTTATTCTCCCAAATGGAATTTATTTTAAAGAGAAAATTGTAAAACTGAACACGATTCTAAATGTTGTGCCGTGTACAAATTCTAGCTGACATTTTTAGGCACGTAAATCATAGATCTTTCTCTAAGGTTTAGGTTAGGTTAGGTTTCAGTGGTTGCTATCGCACACTTAAACCAATTATGGCCCATTGTGGCCAATTATGGCTCATAGCTTTCGATTCGAAATCAGAAAGGCTGTCCATAGTGTGTTTGCCCAAGTGATCATGCCTCTGCCAGCTAGCGCATAGGAACTTGCAGCTTCCGCAGAAGTCATTTGCATCCAGACCCAGCCGTCTCGCAAGATCTCCGAAGGGGCAGTGTCCAGTAAATACCATTACAATTATACCTAAATCACACTTCCTTAGTGTGATTTAGATCTTGGAGCGATTCAAGTTCATCTCAGTTTCGCTACCCTGCCAGTCGGACTGGCGAGCCACCTAGCATTTGCTAAGGCAACTACTTTCCTACGGATGCTGCTTTCAGCACAGACATAGAAATATCTACACATCCTCTCCCGTTGGAGAGTCGTACCGTACCTTGCTAATTTGTCTGCCCTACAATTTCCCTCAACAACAGAATGACCCGGAACCCAGACCAACTGGATATTGAATAGTTCACTCATCTCTTTAAGAGATGTGTGGCAATCCAACGCCACCCTTGACACCAGGGAAACTAAAACAAGTGAAAGAATGGCCACCCTACTGTCCACATAAATAGTGATATCAGTCAAGGATATTACATTATGCATCAACCAGTTCATGACCGCTTCAATCGCTATAACTGCAGCCTGGTACACACTGCAGTAATCAGGGAGACGAAATGATAGACCCACATTTAATTCCCCACAAAACACATCAGCTCCCACTCTACCATCGAGCTTGGAGCCGTCGGTGAAGAATTTAACTGTCTCGGTTTTCACAAAGAGACCAGTCTTCCAATCCTTCCTAGAGGAGAGAATCACCTTAAAAAGCTTGCAAAAGCACAACAGGGATGTTATATAATCCAAATTCACCAGATCATGTCTTACAGAATTGACTATAATTGAGTGCCCTTTTAGCATGCACTTCCATCCTAAAATCCTTCCATCCGCATAATCTCTAAGGCACTAGTGAGTGTCGTTTTCAGCGCCTCATTAATGAGCAAACAGGCTGCCCTCTGTATCTTCCCCATCATGTTGCTGTATGATAGTTTATTCAGAGCTGGCCACCATACACTCACACCATACATCAGTACAGGCCTTACTACTGCCGTGTAAAGCCAGTGCACCAGCTCCGGTTTCAGACCCCATTTCTTTCCGATGGCATTTTTGCAAGAAAGAGTGCCACGGTGGCTTTCTTCACTCTTTCTATCGTATTTGGTTTCCAACTGAGCTTACTATCCAGAATAATCCCTAGGAAAAGAACCAACTCTGATTTAGATGGGTTGATCCCCAAACCACATCTGCTGGCCCAACCCGCAGTGATTGATACCGCATTCTTACAATTAGGGATTTGGTCCTAATTGTACCAAGGTTCTTTCTCGAGACAACTATTGCTTCGTCATCGGTAATCGGCATAAGCAATAGTAGTCCGTTGATTACTACTTTATGCCTCTACCTCCACATTGTTGAAAGCGTCCTCGATATTGAGAAACGCCACCAATGAGAATTCCCGAAAACCCAGTGACTTCTTAATTCCCGAACCAAGGCATGTAATACCGTGTCCACGGACTCACTCTTATGGTACGCATGTTGAGACTGTGCCCAGTTTTTGGGTATAATTCTCGAACGAATATGAACATCCAGCAGCCTTTCCATGATTTTCAGCAGAAAGGATGAAAAAGATATTGGTCTTAAGTCCTTAGGGTTGATGTGCGAGCTTCTACCTACCTTCGAGGCCACTCTAGCTTCCCTCCATTTCTTCGGGATGTACCCCAGCTTCAGACACCCTTTGAAGATAACCGCCATCTAGGGAAGCAAGACCTCCGAGATCTTCTAAATTTCTGCTGGTACAATCCCATCCGGAACAGCTGTCTTAAAGGGCTTAAAACTTTTACTAGTCCATTTTATCTTCCTTGTATTCAGAATATCCTATGAACACAACAGTTGGGTTCATAGACACGCAGTCATCCAAAGGCCCCGCAAACGGCGCATCCTCACTTTCTGGGAAGTGAGTTTCCGTCAGAAGATTAAGAGTCTCTTCACTATAAACCGTCCATTCGCCATCCGGTTTAATCAGATGGTCTAGAACAGCTGGACTGGTAGAGAAAACCTTTCTTAAGCGCGAGGTTTTCGAAACCCCTTCCTTTCTATCACAGATAGCCTCCACGAATTCCTTTGCGCCTTCCTTATCTCTCTTTTATATGTATTATCTAAGGCATTCCTTATAGAAGTCCCAGCCATGGCTTTCTTTCGATCTTTTCGCTCTATTGAAAGCAGACGTGCGGACTTTTCGGGACTCCGCAAGTGCCGAGGTTCATCAAACAGGTTTTCGCTTTCCGTCAGCTTTGTTAAAGCACAGGCTTCTCCCATAGAAGTATTGCAAGCTCTAATAAGAGTATCCACTATCAAATCCAGATCCGTGTCGGGGAGTTCTGGAACTCTAGATGGAATACTACCCTCCAATATATATCTATATGGTGGTTAAGCTTAAAATTTAGATATCGATCGTCAGATCCACCGTCCATAGCCACCGTCCATTCCCTGATCATAGGTCAGTTAAAATTGAATACCAGAGTAATATCCAGAACCTTCTGCATATTTCTAATAATAAATGTGGGTTCCGGATTCCCTCCTGTCATTGATGTCTGAGCTACGCCAGATGGTATGGTGCGCGTTCTTACTCTAGGATAACTCCGATTTTCCTCCTTTCTGCATCACAAACAAGTGCAGGGCGCAGTAATGTCCCCATTGCACTACTGCGGAAGTAGAAAAACATATATACATTCTGCCCAGTATACATGATCTGCTCTTATCCATCTCAGAAGCGTATAATAGGGTATAGCCCTTCGCTCGCAGACCGCAGATCTTGTTATTTTTGATCCATGGTTCTTGGATCAGAACTATCTCCTTCCTTGACTTAGCAAGTATGAGAAATAGCGCCGCCGAAGCAGCCTTGGTGTGGTGTAAATTTATCTCCACAAACCTGATCATTGTTAACAGAACAGTATTCACTTACGTACTTACGACAGCCGTGCTACGTCGGTTAATTGGACCCAACGAAGTCGACGGTCTCCTTTGTCTTCCTTCCTTCCCAGTCCCTAAACTTAAAGAGCTCCACTTCCCTCCCATCAGGGTCCGATGTGTCCCTTTCTCTATGCCTCAATCCCCTAGTTAACCCCTCACTTGGATTCGCCACTAGCTGCGATTTTAATACCTCCTCTGGAGAGTAAAATCGTCGGGCTTTCCTTTACAAGCTGTACCTCTTATACCTCTTCTCGGTTTGCACGGTGCTCGGTTCAACTCTGACCTCGTCCTTTTTGGAAGGAACACGTTTAGTGTAAGCCGAAATTAATTACCCCTTTAGTTTTTGACAGGGTAACCAGAGATTCCTTATTGATTATCGTGATGGATAATCTAAAGTTGCCTTTAGGCTCCTCCCGCTTTACAATCTTCCAGTTCCCCGTCGGAAGATCCGGATTGCAAACCTGGATAATGCTAAAGGATTTTTCCAAGTTTGCCGGCTTCTTGGGAATCCAGCCCTAGGATAGCCCTAGGTCTTCTTGGTATTTCCTCTTTAGGAACTGCCCTGAGCTTGGCTCCTGCCCATACCTTACCTAACTTCTCGATCGCCTTCCTGTACAAGAAAGCCGATCTCCAATCAGCCCACGCAGTGTTAGCTTCAGTCGTCACTGATGCCAACCTGCGTCTCTGCAAAGTGACGGGGGTCTCGGATGTTGTCCAAGGACTTTAAGAAATACGAGATTAAGTACATTAAACACCAACCTCCATTTTTCTCCTGTGATGCTCCCGTCCTCATAGTTCTCGTCCTCGACGGCTAGCACCACCTCCCATCCTTCACAATTTCGCTAAAAAGCTTATGCCTTTTTGGCGACTGTCACACACGAAGTTTGGCTACATGCTCCTCTTCGTTGGATCTCTGCCTTTTAGACCCAAGATCCTTCTTGCGTGCATTGCTCACAACGGCAATACAGCCCTTAGGCTCCCAGTTGGCAGATTTCCTCTGTTCTTTAGTTCAGGGCTCTTCCGGGACTGTAGCCAGTCTGTCTAAGATATGGAAGGCCAAACGCCTATTCCTGTATCTCTGAACCGACGGAGCAATAACTTTCTCCTTACTGTTTCTACCCTAGTTACTGGCTTGAAATCCCCAGAACCAGTCCTACCATCACTGACGAGAAGTGCTGGCCACTTCTTTAGATTTATAATTTCCAGATTCCATTTGGTCGTATCCAGAGGGCCCCGTTCATGACTGGGTAATTATTTTTAGATTCGTCCCCAGCCTGGCTGTTCAACGCGTCACACCTAGGTTACTCATTTCACCCATTCTTGTTTACAATCATGAGAACCTGGAGGCGGCGGCAATTGTGAGGCAAAGATTTAAGTAAAGTATATTTTTGCAATTCGTTCTAAGTATTAAAAATTATATTTAGAAATTGAGCATTTTTGTAAAAAATAGATCAGACAAACCACTACTTTCGAGATGACAAATACGGTTTCATAATTTTTGCCTATGTAAATTTTTTTTTTACCGTGGATCCTAGAGATCTCCACGCCATTACACCTATATTTTTAGATAGTTCACGGGTTGTAGGCTATTGTTTCCAATAGCTCGACGAGTGGCGCTTTTCTGGCTTTCCCTGGGCATAGGGAATTGGGAAAGATATGTTCATAGCATTTTTGTTTGAATTGTATTTTTCTGGCCTATTGATGGAATCAGTTTAGTGAAAATGTTTACAAAGTTAATTGGGAAATTATTTTTCCCAATAAAATGTTTGTAGAAAAAATGTTTCCCATTTAACATTGTTTTCTAAAATATTTACACCAAACTGATTCCATCGGCCTAGGAAGCCTAGGAATATACAATTCAAACGAGAATGCTATGAAAATATTTTTCCCAATTCTCTATGTTAAGGGAAAGTCAGAATAATGACACAGCAAATTAAAATTGTTAAAAAGGTAGTGAACAGTACATGATTCTGGCGAACCTTGCTTGGGTTAATAAAATTTTAAATTGTTTACAAATTTACTGTTTTTTATACCGCCGATCCTAGAGATGTCCACAGTTCCTCACCCATTTTCGAATAGATTACACCATATTCTTCTCTTATAGTGATTGGCATCCGATTCTAATAATTTTTGATATGTCTTTAATAGTATTCATGTTTTCATTTATAATGCCATTACCAGAGATGTGCACGGAATCTCGTCTACATTTTTCAACTGCTTTCTAAGGGGCGAATATGGATCAATTGTAATGAGTCTAATAATAATTTTTGTAATTTTCAAGTTCCGTAATCTTTAGCAATCTTTCCAGTTGGATTTTAAATTGACATTCCCAAACAAGCGACGAACCCGTTTTAGTCGATTTATTAAAATATCTGGAAGACTATATATGTTGTACGTAATCCGACCACAAATTTTGCCAATTTACAATAAGTTTGAACGATTTATGGAAACCGATACAAGAATTATCAAATAGTACTCAATTGATGATCAAAAGACAGAAGCTACGAGTAATAACACATATTGTCAAATAAAAGGTGAACAACTCAACCATTTATTATCGATTATTTGTCGACCATATTGTCATTACAAGATTTGGTTTATAGGGTTAACTTACAAATTGGTTTTATTTGGATAGCGATTTAATATTAAAACTCGACAAGTTACTCAATATTGTCAAGTTAAATTTGAGATGTTTTTCGTTTAGCGTGTGACACTTATCCCAGCGTCATACATGCATGGTATATCCACAAATGTATCGAACAGTATCGAAAATGTATGTCATGTTATGTTATGTATTAAGGCCGATATATAATTATTGTTTATTTGTTGTTTTATTATTAATAAAATGGATAATTATTGATCGGAAAATTAAATTTTTCTGTCTAGATTTTAATTTAATTTAATTTAACCGTTTGTATAACTAATTCAACACTTGTCAGGAATTTGAAAATAATATCTACAATTTTTTGTTTTATTTTTTGCTTTTCTGCAGCATAAAACAGTTTTTTGAACACTAAATACGACATGATAAATGTTAATGCAGTTTTATAATAAGCATTATTTTAAACCGGAAATCTTGACAGTTTTTTAGTACTTAAACCAAAAATTCGCTTGTATATGTACTGATTTGTTTAAATGGTTTATTTAAACCTGAGGAATAGAAATATAGTTCGAAAGGCTGATTTAAACCACATAAATTGATTGCTGCAGAGATGAGGCCTTAAATTTATTAATAACATTTTTCTTAGTTCGTTTTGAAAAACTGAAAAGGGAAGCTGTGAAATTAAAATTATCATCATTCAATAAACACGGAGTGCACTAGACTTTCCGGTCAAACTTTAAAAAATATAGCACAACCCGACCAGACCATTTATTGTCGATTACTTGTCGACCATGTTATCATTACAAATTTTGGTTCATTGGATACCAACTTAGTGTCGGAACTCAAATTAAAAAAAAATGTTTTTCTATTTTATTGTGATATGCGAGCTAATTTTAAGCCAAACTAGAAA
Source organism: Nephrotoma guestfalica (assembly GCA_963691935.1). NCBI lineage: Eukaryota > Metazoa > Arthropoda > Insecta > Diptera > Tipulidae > Nephrotoma > Nephrotoma guestfalica. Next base: position 229,892,565 of record OY829915.1, read on the forward strand.
AAAATTGTTGCGTGGTAAGTTTCCGAAAATGGATTCTAGGCTACGAATTTCGCTCGATAAAATTAAAATTTATTAGTCAACACTAAAAATGTTTTAGATTAAAGCTACATAATTTTGAGATGTAACACTAGTAGTCTACTTTAGGACAAATTAGAAACAAATTGTTCCGTCGCAAGCTCCCGAAAATGAACTCTGGACTAGAAATTTCATTGATTTTCATTTAAATTTTCGTCGCGCTCGATAAAACTAAAATTATTTCGCAGCACTGAAAATGTCTCGGATTAGGACTGATTTTTAGATGCATATATTAGTAGCTAATTTTTGGGCAAATAAGACTATAAATCGTTTAGTGCTAAGTACCCGAAAATGAACTCTGGGCTAGGAATTTCATTGATTTTCATTTAAATTTTCGTCACGCTCGATAAAACTAAAATTATTTCGTCAAAACTAAAAATTCGGATTATATGGTTGTATGGACTATATGGCTGTATGGACTAGTAGCTAATTTTAGGCCAAACTAGAAATAAATCACAAATGAACATGAACATCAACTCTGGGCTAGGAATTTCATTGACTTTCATTTAAATTTTCGTCCCGCTCTATAAATCTAAACTTATTTCAGAAAAAGTAAAAATGCTCTGTACATCTCAAAATCATGTGGCCCTAATCCGAAACAATTTTAGTTTTGGCGAAATAATTTTAGTTTTATCGAGTGGGACGAAAATTTAAATAAAAATCAATGAAATTCCTTTCATCGAGCTCATTTTTGGGAACTGGCCACGGAACGATTTTTTTCTAACTCGGCCTAAAATTTCCCGTTACAGTTTTTTGATACTTTAGTTCTTATTCGATCAGTTTTGGTTGGTTTATAAATTTTTTAATCGTATGTTTGAAGACAGATCGAATTTTATAAGTTTGATAATTTTTCGTTTTTTTTCATTATTTGTTAAAACATTTCTGGCCTGGTCCAACTTCACAAAAGGTTAAATTGGTTATCGAGATGTTAGTGTTGCTTGATTAATTTTTTTTATTTTCTGGCATAGAATGTTAGGATAACTTCATTCACGTAACTTGTACTGAGAAGATTACAAAATATTTAAGCGTATTGGAAGCAAATGTATGCAAAGTACTTTAAATTATGTCGTCTTAAGAACTCAACCGAATGAATTTTAACATAGATATGGCAGGAATGTGAAAACAATAACTGTAATAGAATTAGTTGACGAAGAAGTAAGAACATTTTTGTTTGCTGTTTGTTCGCTTTACTGTAGCATAAAACGATTTCCTCCTACAGTTGAAATCTTACCAGCAGAGTTCTACTATATATAGACTATCTAGTTAGATCAGCGAAAGACTAGGGGTATTTGAACTAAAAACATTATGGTCCCGCTTAATTTTCTATTAAGTCATTCCATTTAACATTACAATCCCACGGCTGCGGGCTAACATCTGAAGCCAACAATTTTGCAGTTGTGCAATTTTTGCTGCTTAACCTACCTATTGAAATCTATCTATTGAATCACCTAGAAAATCGTTACTGTTTGACTTGGATTGAAAGTCAGCTTGATAATGTCCAACCGAAACTTCTTTACGAAAATTCCAAACATACGACACGTCACCTTTCTTTTGAGCATAAGTCTCTCCATTTAGTATTAAGTATTGTTAAATTTGGCAACGCACCAAAGGTCTAAATATATCAAGGTTTATACAATTTAATGTTAAGGTTGCGGTATTTCATTTTCGAGACCATTGTCAGTTTTCAATTATACCAAAACGAACATTTTGATTAATTTGGCATCTTCTCAACCAAGGCCACTAAAGTAATAAACAGTTCATGCCTAATACGTTTGAAATGATTTACAGATGAAACAGCTTAATGTACGATATTAAACCAAATTAGGTCAGTAACCAAATTCTCATCCCAAATAAGCGATATGTAGAATAACAAAGCCATTTGTAATTAAATAGGAAATAGATTTTCATCGTATGTGTGGGAGACGATGTAATTTAAAATCTTATTCGAATTAAAAAAAAATTGAATAAATGGGTGATGATTACTTTACTTTGTTTAATTTCCCCTTTTTTCACTCTAATACTATATTCTCGTTTACTTCTTATATTTAAACTTTAATTGATTTTCTCATGACCTTTTTTTATTGCTTTTGTTATTGTTATTACTTATCTTCGCTTACATATTTTATTGTTATTTATATATTTTGTATTTCTAATGATCGAAATAAAACTGTAATAATTTAAAAAGTATAATTTTTTTTTTTGTAATAATGAAAAAGGGCCCGATCATCATTCTCGATCGGAGTGATCATTCCGAATACGTTCTACTTTATATTATAATATGTGATATAAAGATCAAAACATAATAAAAATAAAACGGTAATTTTATGTTAAAAGGTACACAAGAAACCTTTTGATGATCTTTATCTCTCACTCGCCTCAGATCGATTTTGATCGTAATAATTTTTATGTTTTGATTTTCGACAAATTACTCTGTAGATTTATTAAATTATCGCTCACTGTCATACATTTTTAAATTAAATTTCCGTTAGTTTGTTTATTTTGTTTTTTGTATTTTTAGACCACATTAAAAACGTCATGATCATTGATCACAGTAATCATTCTTTCATAACTACATAATTTAATTAATAAAAAATTTTGGTATATAGGGAAAAATAATTGATTAGAATCTACCGTTATTTAAAGGTTTTAAAACACGAAAATTTTTTATCGATCGATCAAGATGAAAATCGATCGTTAACAAGAAAATGCACACGATCGTATACGTACATATATTTTAATTCACACGATCGAAAATTTATAAATATATATTGCATTTCTAATACTAATTAATTATGTTTGTCTTTATTTGGTGAACTCTTGAACCATTATACGATCGTATAAAGTTTGGCCTTATAATTCCCTTAACTAATATTTATATTAGATTTGCTTTTTTTGTTACTATACAGAGAATATCACCACGCCTGCCATTTTATAAAAGATCGTGTTATACTTAAGGCAATCAATATTATACACAAAGAAAAATATATTGAGGGTGATCTCTTCTACGTGTTCAATATTAGCAACACTAAAATTTCCCATCAAAATTCATTTTTAGAATTTCCTAGAAATAAAATTGTAATGGTCTCTCCGCTACTCTGTTCTGTCAATCAAACATCTATCAGTTTCATATTAAAAGCAATACGTCATAATTTTTTTAACAAACAATATACAGGAAGTAGTTCTAGATCTTTCATCTTCTACTTTCATTTACATAAAATAAATTATCGGCATTACTTTTAGAATCACCCCATGGCATATGTATAACGTACGCAACAAAGTTTTTTTTTTGTATTGATTGATTGAAATCACATGACAAGTATACTTGAATTTTGACTTAAAGGAAAATTTTAAAACAACACAAATTACTACTACACACGAGATACGCTGTTCTGTATTTATGTAATATAGAAAATGTTGTGTGTTGTGTTGAAAATAATTAGAGAGGAATTCCTATTTATGGATATTGGATGTAAGTACTTATACAAAATAACAACTAAATGGAATTAGGTTGTTGTCTGTTAATACGCAATTAGAATTCAATAGAATTTCTCAGAAATTTTCCGGTTACATTTTTCATATATGTACTATCCTATTCAAAATTGTGTGTGCTAAACAAATGCACGGATTTTCAGGATTTTTGTAACGGTAAAACTAGCGCCTAAAACGGTTACGAAACCAGAATTTAACGTAGAAGTCAGAGCAGATATGGTAACTAATTTCAAAAATGGAATTTCGGCCATTGAACTGTGAAAGTTAATCCGTTCGCAACACATCGAAATGTTCAAAATATAATGAATCCTTCAAGAGAAAAAAACTAAGCTAACCAACTATTTGCCGTACATTGAACAAGCAAGGAATACATCACTAAAAAGAAACCATACATTCCCAAAATAATAATACGAAATGTTTGAAATTTTCTCGTGATCACACCATTATGGACGGATGAGTCTATGTTTTGAGAAGGTAAAACGTACAGCAGTAACTTCAACACGCCATTCTGGTGGGGGCCACATGATAAGGGGCTGTATGTTATATGATGGTGTTGGCCCAATTAAAATGTTACGAGGAATCCTCCTTAATGAGATCGGTTAAGTTACGGAATTCAAGGTTATTGGAGCAGATGCACTGCAGCACGATAACACACCTATTCATAAAGGAAGAATATTACACAAATATTTTTGAATCAAGCTTCATTGGTTGTAATTTTGCGCAGAAGTCAAAAATAAAAAAAATACATATAATTGAATTGAAAAGCCGTAAATATTCGGCAGTGAATGAAATTAGAAATTTAATTTTCTATAAAAAATTTAATATGTTGCACTGAAATTTTAGATTGCACAAGTAATTTTGAATAGGATAGTACATAACTGGTATAAATCATCATAAGAGTTGACATAACATTTATTGCACTTGGGAAAATTATTTTTAGTTGAACAATTTAAGTGTAATTCTGACTCTAAATTTTTTAGCGGGCCATTTTGTTGGGTCAAAGTCCGAGTATTTTTATAAAATAAAAATTGTTTTCAAAAGCTTCCGTAAACTTGTATTTAACTAAAAGTTAAGAAGTTTTTACATGTCTGCGATCAAGTTACGATTATTTTCTACATCTAAGGAACGTCATTTTCAGCTCAATGCCAAAAATATCGGTATCGTTAAGAAATCGTTTGTGAATTAAAAAGTAGCATATGACAAATATATGAGCTTCAGTTCCCTAAAATTTATTACTTTAACAACTTTAACTTAACTTACGACTTTGTAGTTGTAGAACTGATGTGTCTTGACTACAACTTTAGCAAAGCCGCTTTACTCCTCCCTTGTGACCAGTGTTGGGCGCGTGAATTACACGATGTAGTTTACACGGTTATTTACGTGTAAATTACATAGCTTATTTCTAACAGTATGTAAAATAAAAAACTGCCTTTTCATGACAAGCGCGCTACCTATTATATAATTTTATAATTATTTAATTATTAATAAAAATTGACTGTGTAACATTGAAAATAAACAATAAAATTTAATTTGAGGTTATTAGTTTTCTGGTGTTTCGATGCTATCAAAACGGGGATAAACCCCGTAAGTATTAGCATACCTAAATTTGATACATTTCAGAATAAAATAATATTCTTATCAACAGTCGCCACAGATCCACGGCCAAACCACAGGTACACCGCCAAAAAGATGATACACTTAAAACTAGATGAGCAACCAAATAATATTTTGATCCATAATTTACCAGTGAAACCTTTACGTTCATTCTATAGGATATAGTTCTATGATTTCATGATACGGTTCCTCACGCTAATTCCAACCCTACGTAGAATCCAAATATATTTGAGTGTAATGTAATGACATATTTTGGTTCTTGGCAAAATCTGCGTAATTAGATTTTGGTTATTGGGGTATTCACACATTTGCTGTTACATAAAATCTATAGCGATGCGAGGAAGATGATTGTTACTGCTTCCGTTAAAGCTTTTAAAATTTTTGTTTTTTTAATACAAGTAAAATCTAGGCGAGGTTATCAAGACGTTGGAATGGGAGCCTGGTTTCGAACTAAGGAAACTTGAATTTTTTAATTTAAAAAATTCGGTCGTCTCATCAGACTGCAGTGACCAAACTACAAAATATTGAAAAAACTTCCCCGGAAATAGGGAATTGGGAATTAGTGACGTTTTTCTAGCAGTTGAGAATTTTTTATTCGCCATAGTGTATTCTGACGTTTGTGAATTTTTTTATTGGGAAAAAATAATGCCATTTTATAGCAGTTTTGATGTTAATTTTGAGCATTATTTTTTGTGGGAATTGTGATTCGTACATTTTCGAATTTTTAAACATCATTTTTTCTAATAAACTTGTAATAACGTCGCAATACGCGTTTCGTGATAAATATAAGATAAGATGTATACAACGTAGGACACCTGTTAGGCTGGTTACCTATAACATACTACATGCTAAGTATGCCCATGTCAAGATGATCACAGATTTATTCGAGCAACGCAGCAACTGAATTACTTGAGCACATGCACTACTGCTACTTCATTCGATTATCACCCAATTATTCGACAAAATCTGTATTCAAAAGACACGATTCGGTATCCGAACTGACTAGGAATCCTGAACCTGCGAGGGTCTGTAATACTTCTGGATAAGGATTTGTTAAATGTTCTAACTTATAAAAGAACCTACTTGAGCAAACTGTCATTTTTCCACATTACAGTTTGGTGTTTTGTTCTCACAAGTGCACCATTACCCTTTCGACAGACCCTTGTTAATAAAGAATTATATTATTAAGGTTAGTCGGTTAGTCGGGACAGTTCAATTGACTATCTTCCTTCTACTGCCCAAATAAATGTTTATAATTTGTTGCATCTTCTTCTGGTTTTCGCTTTTGGAATTAAAGAATTTACGTGTTTTAGTTTATAAATGTCTACATAAAATCTTTTGCGATTGGTAAAAAAGGCCGTCTATAAATAAGTTTTCGTAATTTCTACACCCTTTTCATAACTTAATTGTTTTTATGAGCGAAGGTGTTTGGGCCTGCCGTTCAATCCGCTAGTTACGTTTGTGGATCACGTACTGGTGAGAATCTTAACGCTGGATGCCTACCTTGAACACATTTATATAGCCAGCCGCTTGGTACAAGACAGACGCCCGCTTCAACTACTCCTAACTTAGGTTGTAGTGCCCATAACTATAAGCAGAATTACCTCTGCTCATCTCCACTTCACCGCCTCATTCATTTAGAGTTACCCAGACAGCACCGCGAAGAGGTATGAATCTAGGACTTCACTCTCCAACTTTAATTGGAGCAAAGATTGAATCTTTGTTAAAATAAAAGTTGCGAACACCGAATATCGGATTCGTATGAACCACGAAATAAAGCAACTTCTCATAGGTAGCGATATCATCGGATTGATAAAATCCAATCGAGTTAGATGGCTCGGCTCGGCCACATTGAAAGGTCTCCACAACAACGGATAATTAGTAAAGTGTTCCATCAAGAATAGAGGAAGACCCCGACTGCGCTGGCGTGACGACGTCGAACAAGACTTACGCATATTAGGATGCCGAGCCTGGAGGACGACCTAGTGAAAGAGAGAGAGAGAGAGAGGGTGTCGAGAATTCACAATTATCTTATTTCCCAAATTGATCGAAACAAGTATTCAATAACCTCAAATTGAGTGAATACCAAAAGTCGCGACTCCATTAATCGGTATGATCGTAGCTTACTCATATACTAAAGATTCGCTCGTACGAGTATGTATCTAAACGATGATCAAGTTGTTGAGAGAAACAGAAAATGAAACATAATACATAACTGGTGATGGTACTTGATTAAATCGTTATTGCCACAAAACCCATCGATCGGTTAGAACTTTTATACAGAATCACATATTTTATTCTCATAAGATGGATAATCAACTCGGAAATATAATATTTTTTTGTGTATGTTTTATGTTTATGGCTCAACATTAATTAGTTATATAAGATGTAACAATCGATCGTTAAGATATCAATCAAATTGGATTTTGTTATTTAAATGCTAATTGATCGTTTCGAACCAGGCTAATAAACTTTTATTTATCAATTAATTTGTTTTGATGACGCTAGATCTAGAAAATTGATAAGCGAACAATAGATCACAACTAGCAACTTCTGTGGTAAGCACGGGTTAAGTATAAAGGCAATAAATAATATCTTAATACGCCACTGCGGTGCCCGATCAACAGAAAATGTGCATAGTGGAAATGCGGTCTCATTTTGAGTATTGTTTGTGTTGTTCAACTGGTACGTTACCCAGAATGCCAAGGAAAAGGCATGTTTGACTTTAAAACATAATTTTTTTTATAGCATTTATGTTGTAGACATACGTAGTTATGCGTTCCCAATGGGATAATTAAATATGAAAAACTGTTTTATTCTAGAGGTGTCTCTCATTCTTAATACACATTTTGGTATGTACAACGAAATTTATTTATTTTATTAAAAATTCTCTTGATGAATTTTAATAACGTTGTTTTGTCTTGTGGTGTGCCCATGGGAAAACAGAATGGAGGGGATTAACATAAATTTGATGTGTTATAAACCGAAAAGTGTTGAGAAATGTTAAGAAAATCACAAAAAAAATATTTGCACTTCACTTTACGCATACTTTAGTGTTAAATTTCGCCACTCTTAATTCAGATTTTTCAAAGAATTTAAAGAATTCAATTTTTCAGTTTCAAGTGAAACTTGTCTGTATTGGGAAGGTGTATAAATATGGTCTACTTATGGGGCCTTCGCTCGAATATATTGGAGTTTAAAACGTTAAATTTATGCACGAATTTAATTAGCAACAAATATAAAAATAAAATTTCTTGTACTTCACCGAAAGAAACACACTATGCTAAAAAGTTGTAGAAAATAACGAAATGGACATAAGATTATAGGGGCTCTCATATCGAAACATTTCTGTAGACAATAAAAAAACACTAAATTACTAATCCTCATCAGGGCCCTTTGACATAAGAGGCAATACGGTAGCAAAAAACAGAAACAAAAATATATGTTATTTAGTTACATGCTCCCTGTACACATACATACATATTGTCCTCATTCAATATTTGGTTGTAATTCATTCAAAAGTTCTACTAATTTATGGTTGTTAATCATTGTCAAATGATTACCTTTGACATATTTCAAAACCACTTCACCTTCAGTGCAATTCCTTACTTCGTAATCTTCATCGATATCAACAACCGAGGCCTGAGTTGCTCGAATCAATGTAATCGAAGATTTAACTTTTGGAACATCAGATATTTTCAAATTGATAACCATTTTACATCTATTGCAAACCCCTTCCGTAACCCGTCGCAAATATTCTTTACTATATAAACTTTGTGAATCAACAAATTGTAGTAACTTAATTATTCGATTACAGTGGACTGAAGCTGGATGTTCAGCTCCAAAACAGGTGAAGTCAGAACGATCGGCAAAAAAGGTCATGGCATCAGTTTTTTGGGATGCAAAAGCGGTTTCGTTGATTGATTATCTGAAAAAAGGTAAAATTGTTAATTCTGGATATTATTGCAACCTTTTGGGCCAGTTGGATAAAAAAATTCGTGAAAAGAGACCTGCTTTACAGAAGGAAAACATTATTTTTCATCACGGCAATGCACGTGTTCAGTCTTTTGACGATGGCTAAATTGAACGAATTAAAGTGCAAATTGTTTGAACACCCATCGTATTCACCAGATTTGGCTCCCATCCCAGAGCTTTCGGAAAACCATTACAGAGATGGTATAAAATTATTGGAGGATCATTGGAATAAGTGTATTGAAGTTGAGGGAGATTATATTGAATATAAAAACTAATTTCATTAATAAATTCACATTCTTTCATTTTTGCTTCCAATACTTTTCAACCAACCTGTAATTAGCTCAAATATTGTGGAAAGTGTAGCATTCAAGAGAAAAAAATAAAATCAGGAAATCATTCTCAATTGGCCCTGTTGGTTTTTGAAATTTTAAAACATAAAAGACGATTTTTGAATTTGAGTTTTATCTTTAGAAATAAAATATTTATCTTTCGGTTAATGAGTGATTAGACCATTAAATCCTAGCCAGGTCCAAGAGGCAGAGTGGATTTCTCGTTCAATTCCATTTTACAATTTGTTTTGTGCTGCCACCCATATTTATGTTATCCTAAGTAATGGTTCCAACTCAGCCACAAAAAAAAATTTAAATTTGTAGCAGAATGCTTATTGCAACTATTTATGAAAATAATTTTTAAAATTGGGGTCCATCAATTGTTTTATGTGCAATTATTCGATATTTACAAAATCAATTAATGCAAAAATTTAATTTTTGAAAACCTCGCGCATTAATTCAGGGTAATACACATTCTAATAAAGATAATTTTTTGTGTCGCGTGACTTTTTAAAATTCATTATTACAGTGGCTCGGCTCCTAAGCATTCCAAAATATTTATGTTTTTGATATCGAATAATTCTGACCGGCGGTACAATACGTAACAAATTCGATGGCAGCAATTAAATATTGACGTAAACTCGAGTTTTTTTTCCTGATCTGTTCTGGGGCCGAAGCTCTCCCTACTCTTTCGCGGTTCGCTTATTTACGTCCTTACCTTTACGCCTGTATTGACCAATTCGAGGACGTACGGTCATAGATGTGTTCCTTCTCATCCCAGTTCCTAATTTGTTGATGAAAATTCCCGTTGCATCCTGCCCCTATCGGGATTCGAACCCGGTACCTCCCGCTCCAAACGCCAAAGCTTTAACCACTATGCCATTTGGTCGGTAAACTCGAGTTATAAATATTTTAAATTAATTAAGAAATAAATAAAACTAAGAATGTGTTGTACAGTTGGCAAATTTTGATAAACATTGTTTAAAGGGGGTTTTCGAGTACCAGGAATCGATTCAAGGGTCTTTCGGTGTTTCCCTTTTTATAAATTTTTTTCTCAGCTCAAACGACATTGATAAAAATTTGCTGTATATGGGTTTTAGTGTACTAGAAACTGAAACTCAAAATTTCTACTATCACAGCCAGCTATTATCTTCCTAGGAAAAAACTATAACGACTACTATAACTATAACTATCATCCCTGAATAAAATTTAAGCCTAGCTAATCGCTATAGCGAAACTTAACTATCCTAGTTTTGTGTATTAGTGTTACACTGTAAAAACTTAGTTTTTAAAGAAACAGATATATTAATTCAGAAAGAGATGAGAAGTGTGTAGCGGCTCAAAAAACCTTTATCACTTCGTGACACTCCTCGAAGCAAAAATATTTATACACCGAGCCGCTGTAATTAGGAGGGATAGCTCGTTTTGCTGAACAGAGTTAGTTCGCTATCTACATTCGCGAATGTCAAGAAAAAAGAATCAGAAACGGAAAACAGTCAGTCGACTGTCGAGATTACTGTCTACAATTTTTTATTTAATCTGTAAGGCATCGCGATTTCACTTGCTTGAGTAGTTTTTATGTCGACTAATATTATGAGAATCACAGGAGGTTACAACAGCTCTTTGTACTAAGTTATAAACTCTCCATATGCCATGTCTCAGCGGTGTCGCCGATTTTAATTTTTTTATTTAATTTGTATGGCATACCGGTTTGACCCGTTTGAGTAGTTTCTATGTCGAGTAAAATTATAAGTGTCACAGGGATTCTTCTAAGAGGTAATTAGAAGGCTACAATAGCTCTATCTGCTAAGTAATGAACTGTCTTTTTGTCATGTCTCTGCGGTCTCCCAAGTTTTCAATTTTTTACTTAATTTGTATGGCATACCAATTCTACTTGTTTGAGTAATTTATATTTCGAATAATATTGTGAAGATCGCAGGAATTCTTCTAAGACGTCACCAGGAGGTTGATGATAAATTGAAAATTGAGGTACATAGAGATATTGTAATATGCTGATGACGTCTTAGAAGAATCTCATAATATTAGCCGACATATAAACTACTCAAATAGGTGAAATCGTTATGCCATATAAACTGTTTATTACTTAGTACATGGAACTATTGTAGCCTCCTGATGACGTCTTAGAAGAATCCCTGTGATCCTCATAATCTTAGTCGACCTATAAACTACTCAAACAGTATAAATCTTCATGTTATACATAATTATTTAAAAATTTAGAAATCGGGAGGACGTTATATAATATGGCATATGGGCCTATTAGCTTTTATCAATTGAAACTATTTTATTGGCTTCATGGCATATTACAACAACCCCCCAAACCAAAGCAAGTTTATTCAAAAAATTTCACTGAAAATTCTTATTAGAAATTAGTTAACAATGTAACACTAATACAATGATATATTGGTTATTTGTTAAAAACTTCACGCCAGTTACAATACAAGCATTTTATATTGTGATATACCAGGATTTAATATCCGCACGCACTGGTTTAAGCCCCACCCAGCGAAACTTTAAGAGCTTAAGTTGTGCTCCGTTTGAACCACTTAGAGGGGCGTTACACCACTAAAATTTTAGAGGTCGGTTCTTTATTGGTGACGAGAAGCCTACAAAATTTTATTTTGATGATTGTTGCACTAACCGAAATGGTACAAGCAGCATGCAACTTAAGCTCTTAAGTGTTCGCTGGTTGAGGTATAACCGTGTATTAAAATTAAACTAAGCGTATTACGCTGGGCTGATATTGATCGGATAGTTAACTTTCGCTGTAGCGATAGCTGGGCTAAAATTATTTTCTATAAATTTTCTATGATAGTTTAGGGTTATTTATACACTCGCGAGAAACTAAATCGACTCAAAGCTCCGCGCGTACAAAAAGGCGTATTATTTTAGAACGGCTTAACCGAATTTCGTAAACAACTTAGTATTTTATCTTTACAAGGACACCTTTATCATTAAAATTTACACAGTACTTTTCAAATCAAAGGAATCGTAGCAAAACGCGATGTTTCGGTAAAAACAATTGGCGTGCTGCAATCTCCTGTGTAATGCTCGGTCCTCAACAAAATTGTATTTTTACGCTCACAATTATTAACACCCAAATGTATGTAAAATATTATATGCTCTCTGTTTTGTTTAATTGAGAGAAAAATACAAATTTCTAGCATCATGCCTTCTAGCATCATGCATGACAAAATTAGACGAGTGAGGACCGAGCATAATACCGATATTTGTCATCAGGCACTTATCAGACGTTGACCTGAACAAATTTCTACCAGTTTCATTCGTTGTTTCCTCAAAATCATGTATGCTACTCCAGAAAAAGCCGCACGTTGTTGCTTTATTGCAAGAAGGACGCAATCAACAAGAAGTCGCTCGTCAGATAAACATGAGCCAATCAGCTATCTCAAGAATATCCAGAGGGTTTCAGGAAACTCAAACTTATCGTCCTAAGCACTGCGAAATTGCCGTCTCACAGGCGTCGATTTGTAGCAGGAGCTAAAAAAATGTCGAGATGGAGCTGTTAGTCAATGCACGGTAAGAAAACGATGTCACACAGCTCGAACCACTTGTCAGTTCATGGATGAGGTTGGACTCGAGACGATGAAGTGTCCAGACATGAATCCAATTGAGCATTTATGCGATCCCCAAGTCTTTGTCAAAACCTTAATAAGGTCAATGGAGAACAGCATGCGAACCGTTGTAGACCCAACTGTGGGGGTGGGGGGTTCGGTAATACTATAAAATATTACCCAATAAAATTGTTTTTGTTTTGTTTGAATTTTTGTTGTAATTTAAATTTAAATATCCCCAATATTTTTTTGGGATGCGTTTTCATTCAAAATTCATTATAAAAAAGTACTGAACCAAATTTCATGCAAAAAATTGTGTCATGTTAAAGTAAAAATATCAGGCTTTCAAAAAAAATCACCTTTCTGTCAGCACTGAAGGTTTGAGTCGATTTAGTTGCCCGCGAGTGTAGTTTTCCCCTGGGCTGACAGTGATTCCATAGGATCAAAAAAATGTCGTGATAGTTTAGTGTTGCCATTAGTTGTATCTATAGTGGGGCTCGGCTTCCGTTTCTTTTAAGTTGTCTCGCAAGAATTTGTTGAAAATTGTCGAGTGGCAAGAATCGGTTGTTCCGAAAATTTTTGGATTTTCATAAAAGTTGAGGTAGGAGTCTCTCTGTCGGGCTATTTTTTTGAGTGATGTTGCACCATGTTGTCGGGCGCGTTGCTTGTTGTTCAGGACGTGATGTTGCCCCAGCATATTGCTAATCTTGCATCATATTTTATCATGTTGCTTCGTACTAGAAGCCTGGCTTTTTGTTGCATCATGTTTTGTCATATTACTTTGGTTGCGTTACGGATAGATGTACTCGTATGTATGATTGCGCTATCAATATGAATTTTCGAATGTGTAGAAAATCAGTTCCGCAATGTAATTTGGTAAAATCATTAAATGGGATAGTTCGAAAAGCGATTTTCGAGTACCAGTAATCAATAGCGATGAGTCCCGTTTTCGGAAAAATTAGCTTTGGGAATCTATCGGTTGGACTCGCGTTTCTTTTACTTGGGATCGTTTTTAAAAGGATTCGTGCGATGGGGGTGTGGGGTATTAGAAATTGATTGCGGCGAATCCGAATTTTTGGCTGAAATCGTTTAGGGGTTCCTCCGGTGGAGGTCGGAGTCTTTGTTTGAGTGTTTTGTTGCTGGCATGAATTTGATATAAATTGGTGAGGAATAGAAGCAGTCCTGTGGGGCCGTTATTTCGAGCCATATTGCACCATGTTGAGTCATGTTGCACCTTGTTGCGTTATGTTGCATCAAGTTGCGAGATGTGGCACCATGTTGCAGGATGTTGCTTGATGTTGCGCCATATTTCTAGATGTTGTACCATGCTGGGAGATGTTGCTACTTGTTGTGTGTGTTGCGTCATGTGTTCTTTGTTAATTAGACGTCTAGTGTATGTATAGTTGCGTTAGTCGCGTCTCTTCGATTTATTTTGTATTATTCGTTATCTTATTAATGTTTTTGTTGCGTCGTGGTGCACAATAGAACTAGGTAATTTCTCAAACAATGGGGATGGAACCCAGATTAAATTATGAAAATCGAAATATAATATAAATTTTGGACATACTTCTGGAAAATTGACAATTTATATGTACGTAAGCCAGTCCTTAAACGTTTGGGATAAAATTCTATTTATAATTGTGGTAGTGTTACAGTGTTTGGTCAAGTAAATTTTTGATCATGGACGCGTTCAAGGTAAATGATTCATCGGGAATAAACTTTTATCCGAGATCGGCGAACTCCATTATAACACTTAGGTATAGAAGTATAGAACAACCGTAATATCCAACAAAAATGTATACTCTGTCGCAATTTATTGCGACTTCTATAGTTGTATTAAAACAGTTTTTTACTGGGGTTCCTGGAACTTTTATTTTGAACCGAAAATACGTTCCCAACGAAACATCTGTGTATTCTTATTTGTGATTTAACTTACTGGTTTCCTTGTCATCCAGCTGTTTTGAACGACTTTTCTTCACAGGATCACGATCGGTGATGTTAATATTGGCCTATTTCTATGACACGATTACAACAACATTCCCGTTGACTAAAACGATTAGTTTACCAAGTTTTGCTTTAGCCAAATAGAATTGTTGTTGTAATCGTGTCAAAAAATACGCCTTATACACAATTATGATCGACGTGCGGAACTCGTGCGGATTGCCGAAGCCGGGGTGGTAAATTGTAATTGTGTTCGTCGGAGAATGGGTAGGGTATAGATGTGTGATTGATTGGTATTCAAAGAAGCACTTAGAATCTTAGTTGTATTTAACTTTAGTTTAAAAATTTTACTCATTCAACGTTTGTGTCGCACTTTTATCTTTCTCTTGCGATCATATCCACCTTTAATTAATTACTCAGATTATCAATAATTGACCAAATCAGTTAAATAATTTTCTTATGTCTCATTTTGTATGTGAAAGTCTTGATTGGCTCATGTAAAATGCATCGCAAAGAAAATCGGTATCCCATAACCATTCACCACACAGAAGGAAAGCGATAAACAAATAGAAAAATCTCCAAGAAATGAGATAAGAAAGATGTATCCGTATATAAATATGTCCATTGACCTAGACCAATATGGTTATTTATAAGATGTTCGTCTTAATCATTTTGTTGTGCACATTTCTATTCCCTCTATAAATCAACATCATCATCATGAACGATGTAAACTAATAGATTTGTGAATGTCTGGTTATAAAAATGGACACATTACACGAAGAAGTTTCCATCGCGTAAAATCGTCTTAAGCTTTCCTCATTTCTTTTGTGCATTTGAGGTTGTGACCTAAAATAGCGAACATTCACATTGATGTAATTGGAACCGCTAGAGATGGTTTGATATACAAAATAGCCATTGAGGGACACTCGTATAAATTTATGGTCTTACAGATCAAGGCAAATTTCAATATTTTACCACTTATTAGGTCATGCTGTGTATATCTAGTCAACATAGTCTTGTTTATATACGGTCAAGGTGCTTAAAATCGTGATATTTCGCGCGTACAATCAACATAAATGTCTTTTACAAATTTACACACAACAAGAATATTTTTTGCAAATAATGTTGTTAAAACTTGAATGAATAATAATTCTTGGAAATGTTTTACTCATTTGAATGTTTAAGAATTGTAGGTGGATTAATTCTTACATTCTTATGCCGCTCGAAATCTAGCATCTGATTATGGTAATTTATGGTTTGCATGCAATTGGTTTATATGTATGTACACAAGCAATAGATGGTATCAATGTTTTATTACTGGGTTGTGCCTTGAAATAATAATTTATTGTGTAATGAATACTGTGCGTTCCTTCATTCACATGTGATTCTGGTTTTCGTCTACGGACAAACCGAAATCTAAATTTGTACATCTAGTATGAACTTAGTACAGGGTGTCCGCCGGGAAGGTATACTACTTTGTTTTGCCGCCATTTAGGCGAATATTAGTATTGACGTTCATACTTGACAGTCCTGAAGTAGACACGTGGCAAATTTATTATGGAAAAATATTCGATAAACCATCGTGTCAATAGGATGTTACAGCTCGCCCATCACAACCCCGATTTTCATGAAAAAATCATAATGAGTGACGAGGCACATTTTCATTTAAATGGATATGTGAATAAACAGAATAGTCGGTTCTGGGTAATGGAAACCCCTCACATTATTCATCAGTCGCCTTTACATCCATTAAAAGTGACAGTCTGGTGTGCAATTTGGTCAGGAGGAATCATTGGACCTTACTTCTTTGAAAATGAAAACGGCGTAACGGTAACTGTGAATGGGGAGCGATATCGTGATATGATTGAAAACTTTTTAACGCCACAACTGCATACTTTGGGCTTGATTAACATGTGGTATCAACAAGACGGTGCCACATCGCATACAGCCAGGATTACAATGGAATTACTGCGAGAACTCTTTCCACAACAAGTTATTTCAAAAAATGGTGATGTTGATTGGCCTCCACGGTCGCCTGATTTGACTGCTCCGGACTTCTTTTTGTGGGGATATCTAAAAAGCAAGGCTTATGCAAACAAACCAGAAACGCTTGAGCAACTCAAACAAAATATTCGTGATGAAATTAATGAAATACCGCGTGAAATGTGTGAGAATGTAATGAAAAATGTGCTCAAAAGGGCTCGCATTTGTGAGGCTAACAGAGGAGGACATTTATCTGATATTGTATTCCATACATAATTGCCGACATTAAATAAAACATTTATCAATATAAGATCCATTCTCTTTCATTTAATCAAAAATCATAAACAAACAAAGTAGTATACCTTCCCGGCGGACACCCTGTATTTGCGGATTAAAACTATTTTCGATAACTAAAGTAGCCCGTGGTTTTAAGATTTGATGCTATCGTCGATTGTAAATTTTTTTCGGAGCTGTGCCACCAATTCGGATTGAGTTGAATTGATTTTTGGCTGAATAAAATCTCACGTAAGTCGTATATTTTCACCGTAGACCAACTGTCTGAACGTGCTTTTAAAATCTTCCCGAAATGCTCTCCTAAGGGATAGAGTTTGTCCATTGAACTTCAGCGGTACACATAATTGCGATTTTCCAGCTGCGATGAAAATGTTCGATCAGAGCAGACGAAATTTTGAATTCGAATCTACTAGTCCCAGTTTTTATTAGTGCGTCCGTGAATGTTTCTGCCTTCATATTTAGATTATGAGGTGAGGCCTCTGGCCAATTTCAGTGAAAGATTTATAGGTTGAAGAATATATTCTCGTTTCGCTTTTAACATGTTCATAGACGGCTAAACGAACTTCAAGGGCATTTTGACATGCTTCGCGTACCAGGATGCGACACGTGATGCACTGATTGGAAAATTTGATGAAAATTTTTAGGGATGAAAGGATTTGCTGTTCCGGTCGAAACATCGTATCGGCAAATCGGAAATTTTTCCAATTTTAGAGTGTCCGGTAAATGAATAAGTTCGGTATCGTTCGTCTGTTGACATTTTTTGGTACGTGTAGTAAATGTGATGGATGTCGGAAGTAAAGAGTGATCCAATAAGAGCTTCCGAACTTTGAAAAAATTGTATTTGTGACGTAAGTTCGGTTTATGGTAATTAATGTTTGAAAATAGTTTCTTTTAAATGTTGTCCGCGACTGACTCTTAGATGATCCATTCTATTTCAATTTTCTAGCACTCGTTCGAGAATTTCGGCCGATATTTCGTTAATTACGCGTGTTATGTTCACTTCGATTGTGGTTTATCGATATAAACAAGTGATTTAAGATGCCCCATAAAAAGTAATCTAACGGCGTTAGATCACAAGATCTTGGAGACCAATTCACGGTTCCGTTTCTTGATATGATGTTCTCGTTAAAATTTTCTTTCAATAAATCGATCAACCGGCTTCAATTCTTGGACAAGCTCTAATTTCTATGCCTTCAAACCAAGAGCTCTCTTCAAAATACGCCACAATGTGCCATACGAGGGACCCAGATAAATTTTTAAAGTAAATAAATTTCCACAATTTCTAACGTTGTGCTCGCGTAAGTCTATTCATGGTGAAATGTCAATGAATACTGAACACGAATGCCATATGAACATGACAGTTGTGACGCATGAATCCCAATGAGAATCCTAATTGGAAAAAGTACCTCCTATATTGGATCACTTATATTGTGCGATTAAACCTAAATGTCTCTAAGAACTTCTCTCCCTTCCACTAAACATTTAAAGCGTTCTAGTTCGCATAAGCCACCAATAGCCCTCAATCTTTCGTACTGTATCGAGTTTCGGCGCCTTTAGTTTTCGAAAAAACAATGGCTGCCAACCATCTGAGGAATATTGTACACCGCGGCTATTGCTGCCATGAAGACGGCGACCATAATAGCGAATTTTGCGCGTGATAAGGGATACGCTAGCTGTGCCGCTTCGGCGAGGTGTAATTTGTACGTTTAGAACGACTTAATACATTCATCATTCCATATTAGTGGCTCGTTGTTTTTTTCTGCGATCTTTTAGGAAAGCTTATAAATCTTGATTGTCCGCCACTTTAGCAGAAAACTTCGGTAATAATTGATCACGTCAAAAAACTCTGCGTAGATCTTTAAATTTAGATCGCTACAACGCGAGACTTATCCGAAAAAATTGCCTTTGCCGATTTGCCGAATCCGAGAAAACTTATTTACTTGACTGCGACAATGCGCTTATTGAGGTTGATTACCAAACCTGCGTCACTTAGCCTCTGAAAGCTATTCGACGTTTTTTCGACGTTTTTACCTTCGATCAGAACCTGATGATAGGCCCTAATTAGATCAACCTGAGAAAAATATTCGCATAATTCAATCTGATGCGTGAAATTGGTTACGAATGGTATTGGATAGCGATCGGGTTTCGTTTTCTCGTTTAAAGTGCGGTAGTCGCCACAAAGTCACCAATTTGCATCCTTTTTAGCGATGTGGAGTGGACTGGCTCAGTTACTTTTCGAAGGCCTACAAACACATTGTCTTAACCTTCCTGTTTTCGCTATTTGAATCTTTTCAGTACTTAAACGAACGATTTTTGCACTGCATGGTGGACCTATTGTTTCGATGCAATGTGTGAATAGAAGTTGCGAAAGAAATGGATCAGCTCGGACAGTCGTTTTATTTAGACTGACGCCTAATAATGTGATAGGATCGATAAGTTTTTAATTCTTAACGTCGACCAAAAAACCTCAATATTAAGGAAAATTCACACCGAGAATACAGCGATCGACATTTATTGAGGATGAATGTAGTGGCAGCATAATTTGAGTGTTGACAGGTTAAATTATTCAAGAGATGTCGGTTGTATTACCAAAATTTCCGCTCCTGCGTGTCTATCGAAAATTGCAGTTTGTCGTGAACGATGTTTTCGCGCCAAATCGATAATGAGCCGCCCGGTGTAAACCTGTCAGCTCAGAACTGTGATCTGAATAACTTTTCAACGCGATCTGATAAAACATCAGATCGTGGTGTTAAATGCCTTTATTTGGATTTGAATGGAACGTGTGAATGTTCGCAGAACGTCGTCGCTAGTTTTAATAGATCGGCGTCTTCCAAACAATCTTTTAAGCTCAGATTCCTTGATTTGATTCTGGGTGGCTTTTTATCGACGATTTGAAGATCAGATAATATTTGGTTGCCTCGACGGAAATGATCCTAACCCCGACCTGAGCCTCCAGTTGCGTAAACCATATTTCCGGGGCATACAGCTTGAAAGGCGAATATTTTATCGACATTTTGTAAATGTTAGTCGTATTTAGAGAACCGACAGAAGATTTCACCTTGCTTGTTTCCAATTCGAATCTGACATTTTAAATTTAACGCGATTGTTTAATAAAACTGACCGAATTAATTTAATTAAAGTATGTTACAGCTTAAGTTTAATTTTAAAAGAAATTTACACATCCGCAATGGCCGAAAATTTTAACAAATGGTGAATTAATTTTGCATCAAATTGCCCAAAACTTTGTGATGTACAGAGCCTATGTGACTCTTTATTAACCGAAAATCTTGTGTGTGTTGAATTTCGAGGTTAGACTTTAAAATGAGCTGATTTTTATTTATGGAATATATTTCTTGTTGTCGGGGTCACCAGTTTTAAAAGTAAATTTCATTTCTTTGCGACCGTTCGCTTTGCCTGATTATTTCGAACTGGTAGCGAATAACGAGTGCACCTAGATAATAATGGCATCATTGCTATACAAATTTTGTTATATGACGTCATTTTATGTCGACGGTTTCAATCTTTGGCTATAGATGGCAGTATAATTAAACAAATGATTCGATGCTTTTGTATAATATTTTTTCGTGCGTTACTCGCGATGAAAAGGCAGCAAATTCTACAATAGTTTCAAATTATTATTAAAATTTGTATTAAACATTTCGTTAAAACTGTAAATATCGAATACTTCTTACAAACATCACTGCCATCTACAATTGAGAAAAGAAAGTGTAGATATATGTAAATTTGGTGACGTACGAAGCAGTACTACCTGGTACAGCACTCGACCGTTTGAGCCGAGAACCTGGTTATTCTTATTTAGTGCGTTAATAGTTTTCATGCCTTAAGATTTTAATGCGAGGGAATGAGGCAGGTGATGTCGCCACAAATTTTTCTGCATCGAATTAAAATTTTAACCTCCAGTGTCCATTAATCGCCTCATCACGGTATTGAATTCTCGAACGAATAATAAATCAATATATATAATGTCGAGGGGGAGTCTCTCTAACAGTTTGATCCCGCCGGCTAATGAACCCTATTATTAGGATTATTAACTTGCAAAATTCTACAAAAATTTTAAAACAAAATCGGATTCCTGCGATTTAGACAATGCAACGTGTTCGAATGCGGAACAACAAACCCAAATAGAAGATTGTTATCATTTCGCCCCCCATCCGTGCAGAATAAATTTATGTGTATTATTCGGAAATTCTAAAAACGTTTTATGAATTTTAAATTAAATCCGTATAACAAAATCGTACCGAAATCAAGACATTTCTTGCCAGATAATATATATTACGTACAATAAAATTATTGATTTTATTTTTTTAAACCAAATATTTTTCTTGTACTCTTTCTAGGTGATATAGACGATTGTATTGTAACACCAACCGCCCAGGGCCAATTTACACCACTAACCGAAGCTTTATGTGATGTTATTATGGATTTAACATCGGTCGGCCAATCGGCTACAATTGAAAATATGAAAGTAAAATTAACAATTAGATTTCCCCATATGCAATCGCCCTCGGTTGAAATGATTTACGATACACTAGCACAATTGATGCAGGAAGGGAAAATATATCAAACATCAAAAGGATATTTTATTGTAACACCAGAGTGAGTATTTACCGATATTTTTCACCAAATGTAGTTTGTAACACTCGTTTTATACTTTGCTTAGACGACGACGCAGCCGTTCCCATTCACGAAATAAACGATCATTTGACGATAACAACATGAACGAGTCGAATGAATTGCGAACGGTGCTGATGACTAATTCGGAAGCACTTCACAGTTTATACGGTGAAATATCGACGGAACGAGACGGTGATTTAACACATCAATGTATACAAACTAATTTAGCGGATGTCATTTGCGGTGGCAACCCAAACGATAAAATTTTATATCCACGAAATGCTAAGCGACGTAGTGCATCGTTTCCAACGCCTCGTAGTCTTGAGAGACGGCACAGTTTACGGTTATTTGGTTCGTCAAAACGGTTACAGCGTTGCGCGTCCACAAGGTACAGTATTCTGATTGAATTCAGCTTGAACTTTCATAATTTCGCTTTA
This sequence comes from Nephrotoma guestfalica, assembly GCA_963691935.1. Lineage (NCBI taxonomy): Eukaryota > Metazoa > Arthropoda > Insecta > Diptera > Tipulidae > Nephrotoma > Nephrotoma guestfalica. The sequence goes on from OY829915.1 coordinate 229,914,927, forward strand.
AAAATGTTCTTGTATTTTTATGTCATGCCTTTCAAGGAGTTTGTCTAAAAATTATGCACAAACGTTACTTGGGACGGATAGCAGCAGTTCAGAATACCAGAGTACCGATTCATCAGCACCAAGTAAATTTAAAAGTAGATATTTACCGATGTTCAGTCTTTTTTATATTGACCGATATTTTTATCTTGCAGAAAAAGCATCACTACTTTCTCGACTATTTCGACGAAGTGGTCGATCAAAACAGAGACAGCTCGAAACATATTCAGCCCAATTTCCACCTGCCGAATGGTTCAATTCACGTGCAGTTCATTTACATAGCGTGGGAACACAAACAGTCGATCGTGTAAGTTTTTCGCTGACCAAAACTTATTATGTGATTTTTGTATAATTTGATTTTAATTTTTATTCGATCGACAGGAACTCCCTCAGATTCACACACTATCGAACTCTACATTTTATGATGGTTCGGAATTAAGTAATCGATCATCTACACTACCGAGGCGACATCATCGTCGCCACATGTCAAGTGAATCAACTTTTGTAATTTCGTCACGTGATTGCTCACCAATTCGGCGCCGGTCTCCAGCCTACTGCAGTGGTAGTTTACCGCGTTCTACGCATTCAGTAAATAAACCATCGAAGACGTCTTCATCGGCGAGCAAACAAATTATCGAGGAGCGAAATACACGAATAGCTACGTCAAAAGGAGGTAATGACGCATATCGTGGCAGTCCGACCCGAATTTTAAATGACCGAAACGATAAACTTTATCGTAATGTACAAAGTGGTCCATCTAGTCTAGAAAGTGGTAAAGCATCAATAATGACCACTTCTACCGGTCCATCCAGCATCGAGAGTAATAGCAAACATTCGTATAGTCGAACAAGTGGGCACTCAAGTTTAGAATCGCATTGTTCCACGAATACAGTTCAGTCACCAAACCGATCTTTTCCGGGCGCGAATACATCCAGTTCAGGTCAAAATAACCCATCACCCAAACGGCAGTCTCAATTGACAAAAGTGAAAATGGTAGAGCCCCAGAATAAATTGCCAAACTCAATGCAAACATCACCAGTACACCAGCAACATTCGGCCGGTACCAAGCAAAATATACCGAATTCGAATTCAAATAGTTCTATAACACTGCAAGTTACCACAAATTCGAATTCATCGTCACAACATCCAAGTACCAAAATATACGTACAAAATTCACCAGTGCGTAGCGTGATAACGCTGGAAAATGGTAAATTACGCGACAACTCGAATGTCTTTATCATAAATAATGAAACTACAACAAATACTAAAGGGGATGTTATAAAACGAACTTTGTCGCGGCAAAACAGTATACCATCGACTCGAGTGATCCAAACAACATCGCCCACTAGCCAAACATCGATGAAGAATAAAGAGAATTTTTTCCATAACGAACAAGACACAATTTCTGAGACGACATTCGACGATTCAATTTCAATGATCAGTGAGATTTCGCCCGACTCCAGTTTAACGCCGATCAACAATAGTAGCGACAATATAATCGAAACGTCAAAATTTACTAAAAACATAAACAATGATGCAACAATGAACAACAGTCGTAAGCTATCGTTACAAATCAATCCAAATAATAACAATAATAATAGTAGTAGCAATAATAATCATAATAATAGTAATGTATATAAAAATTTCTTGAGGAACAATGAAACGCAATCGCCAACATCACCGATCAACAATAAAAACGTTTGCCTATTTGAAAATTCATTAATCAATAACACGATACAGTCGTCGCTGAGTTCGAGTTCAATCGGTAATTTACGGTATTTTAATGAGAATAAAATGTTAAAGTCGGTTAATGAGAATCAGCATCCGAATGTCGGATCGCATCAAACACATCACAATCATCATAATCAGCAGCTGGTTACAGATAATTTGATCAATTTAATGAAGAACGACACAAAACTAAATTCCAATCCGACGATTAATAAATGCGATTCGAATTTAGCAAATTTGCTGCATAAAAATATTATAACGGTTGGCTCTGAACCGAATTTAATCTCGATCATAAATAAAAATAACGCGTCAAACGATAACATAACGACGACGAATAAAATCTTCGATAAGTTGCTCGACATCGACAAGGAGAAGTATGAGTTGCGTCGATTAAGTTTGAACAAGGATATAAATACGGGCGCAAATAATTTGATGTCTCCGGCAATTGTGGCCACGAATGGTACTGGCGGCGGTCATGGCAGTATGTCGGCCAACGACGATCAACTCATGTACAATTTTCCTAGTTTGACCGATTTAAGTTTTAATTTTACCTCGTTGGCTGCAAAGAAAATACTACAAGGCGCTAGTATAAATAGTATTGATACGCTTGTTGAATTAAATATGGCGAATAATAGTAACGGGCCGAACGCAAATCAAGCGCCCAATCAGGATAAGCAAAAAAATAATTTGAGTCCAGTTTGTACCGACTATGGCATGGTTTAGGACACTCGGCTGCGAGATTTATTTTCAAATATTAATTTTGTTTTAAATGTATGATTTAGTTTGCAACATTGTTCTAGTCTGGCATAGCTACTTATATATTATACATTATATTATAGTTGGTCTATTCGGAATTAAATTCCTTAAAATAAAATTCTAAAAGTCGAAATAACAAAAAAGTTTATCAATATGATTATCAATTTTATCGATTTTCTAATATAATCAAAACAATACATATTCCCATACATTTAAAACAAATAAAAATAAATTAGAAATACACAGAAATAAATAATTAAATAGTACATAAATAAAAAGTCTAAAAGCAAAAAATTAGTAGTAGAGACACAAACCATTTGAATGGTATAATTTATAATAGTACTTTTATACAATTTTTATAGTTAAAATTACACGCCATTTTATATAACGAATTAATTGTAAACCTATCTATAAATACAAAATATATTATAAAATATAAATGGCATTGAAATCAAAATAAAAATAATTATTACACATAAATATGAAACATATAAAATTTAGTTAAGAAACCAACCAAATCGTAAAAGGTCGAAAATTATAAAACATGTAATTAAAAATATCCACGACTCAATTTAATATGGCTAATTTCTTAATTTAAATAATATTCAATAATAATTTTAATTAATGAAATAAACTAATAATAATTATATATGAAAGTGCCAAACATATTTAGTCAAAATTTTGTTATTTTATTAGTTTTTTTTATATTTTTTAACAATTATTATATAGTTTGTAGCGCCGTACTACATTTTTTATGTAACAAACAATTATTACAAAATATGGTCTATAATCAATTAAAATTTAATATACATACACATAATTAATAATATTAGAAGTTATACACAATTTTTTATAAAAATATTAATAACAAAAAACAAATTATTTATATATCAATTATTATATTATTTAGATATAAAATAAATAATTATAATTTAATATAAATAAACACAAAAAAAATTTAAATAAATATTATTAATAAAATCATTAACATTAACATTAATTATAATGATAAAATAAAAATTAAAAAATTTATTAACAATTTAAATATTACGTTTCAATTTTTTATCGCACCGGGTTGATTCTAACTAATTTGGTTATGAAGTGGAATGCAGGCGCATGAACCTGGTTAATGCTTTATACAGCTGATGAGATATGTAAGTATTTCTTGGCACCTACAATTTCGAACTCCTTGAAATGTGTAGTAGTCCCAATCAAAATGCGTTGAGTCGCGATGCTTGAATTCGTATTTTTTAGAGTTCTTTGGCACTTAACCCAAGCAAACAGAGATTTGACACTATATCTATTTGACACCTCGTATGACACTAAACTCGTCCTAAACGACTGGACCAATTTTGATGAAAGTGTGTGTGTGTGTGTGTGTGTGTGTGTGTGTGTGTGTGTGTGTGTGTGTGTGTGTGTGTGTGTGTGTGTGTGTGTGTGTGTGTGTGTGTGTGTGTGTGTGTGTGTGTGTGTGTGTGTGTGTGTGTGTGTGTGTGTGTGTGTGTGTGTGTGTGTGTGTGTGTGTGTGTGTGTGTGTGTGTGTGTGTGTGTGTGTGTGTGTGTGTGTGTGTGTGTGTGTGTGTTTTTAACCGGGTAAAGTGAGGAAAATCTTCTATAAGACGAAGCTTAACATCTCAGCAACAGTGATGGATTCCTACCATCTAAAAACCACACACCCTTTCGAACATCCCCCATGCGGAACTATCAGTTAGACAGTACTTCGCATGGAGGTGACTAGTTACTAGACTCTTTTCTCCTCTCAGCGTCTCAACCTAACATTGAGATTGCCACCGCTATCTAGCCATACCGCGATGTTCCTCTCTAGCACGCTCTAAGCATCTCAGCTCCTTAAGCACCACTGCTGCCATGTGGCTTACTGCATTCCAATTACGTTCACACACAAGCATTAGCTCTAGTATGTTATCAGGTGTCACGAGCTGCCCGAGGACACTGGACAGTTCTATTCGAGTTGTCTCGAACCTTGGACATTGAAAGAATATATGTTCCACATCCTCTTCTGATCATTTGCAGGCAGGACATTCCGGTGTGTCGGCATGTCTAAATCTGTAAAGATATGCACCAAAACAACCATGCCCACTTAACAACTGCGTCAGATAGTAATTAATTTCACCATGTCGACTATTAATCCACTTATTGATGGATGATATAACGCGATAGGTCGACCGGCCTTTCTCCGAGCTATCCCAGCGCCTTTGCCATTCTATCATGGTTGCAATGCGTTCTGATGCTCTACTTCCTAGGTTTTCTCGACACACATATCACTTCTTCCTTTCCTTTGCAAGTAGATCGATGGGTATCATCCCTGCAATAACGAGCGTTGCGTCATCGGATACTGTGCGAAAGCCACATATAGCCCTTAAGGCACCCAGTCGATACACCGATGCCAGCTTGCATCTATACGATTTATTGTCCATCGCATCGCTCCAGATAGGTGATCCATACAGGATGATGGATGTTACCACATTTGCCAGCAGAGTCCTACGACTCTGACTTGGTCCACCAGTGTTGGGCATAATCCGGGAGAGGGCTGCAGCTACATTGGCAGCTTCCTGCTCACTATCCTTAGGTGCTCCCTAAAATTTATACGTGCATCAATTTGGACACCAAGATATCGTAACGAAGGTTGTGTGGGATTAAAACTCCGCCAACATCATTATTTACAGTCTCTATCACCTTCCTACTGGTAATTAAAACTGCTTCGGTTTTATGGTCAGCCAACTGGGGTCCATATGAGATCAACCACTGTTTGATAATTATAATGGTCAATCTACATATCTCCATTATTTCCTCTATGGTTTTCGCGACTACAACAACGGCAACGTCGTCCGCAAATCCAACAACCTCTACGCCATCGGGTACGTTGAGCCTCAAGACGCCGTCGTACAAGATGTTCCATAGTAGAGGCCCCAATACTGATCCTTGAGGAACTCCACCCGTAACTTTGTAATCTATGATCCCATCGTCCGTTTTATACATCAGCATTCTATTGTGAAAATAATTCGAGATAATCCTCCTTATGTACATCGGTACTTGCAATTCAAGTAGGGCATTGAGAATACAGTCCCATCTGGCCGAATTCAACGCATTTTTGATATCCAGCATAACCACGGCACAATACTTTTTAGATCCGTCCTTCCATCTTCTACCTTGTGTTGCTTCCTTTAACGACGTGTTGAATGGCGTCGATTGTCGATCGGGCCTTTCTGAATCCATACTGGCTTTCGGCGAGGTCTCTGGCCCCTTTCACAACTTTCTCCAATCTCCAATTATAGATTATGCGCTCTAACACTTTGCCAGCCGTATCCAACATGCACAATGGTCGGTATGCAGATGGCTCTCCAGAAGGTTTATTTGCCTTTGGCAACAGAACCAGCCGCTGCCTCTTCCATCGTTCCGGGAATACCCCCTCCCTCAGACATGAGTTGTAGGCTTCTCTGAAGTCGTCAAGTCTAGCTAGAATGGTGGCCTTTAATGCAATATTTGGAATATTGTCAGGCCCAGAGGCTTTTGAATTCGCAAATCGTTGATATGCATCTATCAGCTCTTCTGTGGATACCAAGGGAACTTCTTCTTCCACGCCAGGTATTACATCAATGGCGTTGATCAGATCATTTTGCTGCGGGAATAAGGCGGGAATAAGGCGGAAACAATTCTGTTCAGCATCACTGGGCAAGTGGGAGGTGAAGCATTTGCGTTTTTGTTTCTGAGCCTATTCATGACGATTTTGTAGGGTCTCCCCCATGGGTCCACTTCTTCGCACAGCTCTTTCCAGCATTCACGTTTACTCGCCTTAATTGCCTGTTTAAGTTGTTTTCGAGCATCCAAGTACTTCTCGCACAAGCTAGGATAGGGCTCCCTACCCCAGTCACGTTGATGTTTTCTCCTTGAACGATGGCACAACCGACGCAGTTGTGCAATTCGCTCAGTCCACCAGTATGCTGGTTGACGGTGACTATTTAATTGTCTTTCTACCATAGTTTTAGAGCAGGCGTCCGTGATCATACTCATTATCTGCGCTGCTTTTGCATTGGCAGTCCCCAGGAGGTTCGGCTTTGCAAGAACTAGGTTAAATAGATCTTCCTCGAAGGTACTTGCCCTCCAACCCGCTGGTTTCCTTTGAAGTTTTGTACGTCTATTTTCCATTGCCAGTTTTATTTCAAAAATAATGGCTTGGTGGTCGCTATGTGTGTAGAGTTCACTGACTTTCCATGTGGTCACCAAACGCATCAAAGAACTGCTGACGAATGTCAGATCAATTACTGAGGAGGCACCATCTTTACGGAAAGTCGGTGCATCACCATTATTGAGAAACACAACATCTATGGAGGAGAATGCCTCGAGCAGTGCCACTCCTCTTCCATTCGTATTTTTACTTCCCCATTCCGTTGCCCAGGCATTGAAATCACCAGCAATGACGACAGGATTTCGCAACCGAGCATCAGCAATCAATCGATCCAAGTAATGCTTAAACTCTTCTATTGTGGCACTAGGTGGTGCATAGCAGCTGTAGATGTGCAAACCATCCACTTTCGCTCTTACAAATCCTGCGTTTGAATTATTAGCCCTCTCCTGTATTGCCCGTCTGCCACAAACCCATATTGCGGCTTTACCTGTTGCATAAGTTGTCCAGTTACACCCTTCCATATTTATGTATTGTTCGCACAGGATTGCGACATCAACTTTCGCTTCATGCACAGATTGTACCAATACATCCTGTGCAGCCTCATAATAGCTTAGATTTAGCTGTAGGAACTTCATAGACGCTGAACTTTTATCAACGCCTCTACGTAAGCTATGCATCTACCACTGCCTGCTATATGGTTACGGTTCTTCTTGGTTTGGCAAAGCACACAATTTGCTTCTTCCTTACATTCTTTTACTCGATGACCATCTCTTCCGCATTTGTAACAAAGGCGAGAGCGATCTACGTCACACCTATCTGATTTGGCTATATGTCCATACTGCCAGCACTTGTAACACTTTAAGGGCAATTTTTTCCCACGAATTCGGCAGATTACCCAACCAACACGCACCTTACCTTCAGCGTTCATAACTTTGGCTACCGATTTTGGCACAGCCACTACTGCTGTTAGGGTACCTCTGTAGGCAGCTCTCAGTGACTTGACACAGTCTATCGGCAGATTTTGTGCATCAGCAAACTTATCCGTAATGGCTTTATGTACCTCTATTTTTGTTGTAGCCTCATCAATATCTTTAATTTCAACCATAACCTCATCCTTCTGTGCTAATGTTTGCACTGTTGCATCCGCGCCAAGTGAATTTTCTAACGCGACTTGGAATCCAAGTTCTTTTGCGCATATGTCTTCGCCTAACTCAAGTAGGAGTTCACCTTTTGCTGTCCTCCGTATGCGAGTAACCTTATCAGAGAGGCCGTTCAAATTTGAATCCCTCTTCACTTTTTTAAGTATCTCAGCATACGACAACGATCCGCTCTTTGTGATCCGGATGGCATCAGGGCGAGGACGCGGGGTCCTTACACGTTCCTTCTTTTTTCTGGTTCTTTCCACCTGCCATTCAGGGCCCTCCTCGTTGTCGAGCTCGTTGGGCTCTACTGGGTTTCCACATGGACTTTTGGCTCCTAGATCCTGGGTTTCACCAGTTTTCTTTTTCCCCTTTTTCTGGGCCTGTCCAACAGTTGGGTTTGGCTCAAGCGATCTTCTCCTTTTACTGTTCGTATTAAGTGCCGTTTTTGATTCGGCTACCAGCGGCACTGTCCTTTCTTCCATGTTTCTCGGATTTGAGATGGTTGGCGAAGTTTGAGTCTCGCAGCATACCGTTATCTGCTTAGCCAGCTTTGCAACTGTCTGCGTTGATTTAATCTCCTCCTCTAGTTTTGTGCTCTTATATGAGTGTTCGGTATAAAGATTTTTAATCGACATGGCAAGCCTCTTTATCTCATGGTGAACATTACTCTTCCCCTGATGTAATCGCAGAGGAGATCAATTTTTCTCCCCATCAGAATAAGAGCATCATGCTGGTTATTGTCCGAAAGTAAACCAGACCTTTCCTCATCTACAGAGCTACTACGAGGCTTAGGCGATTGAAATAGCCTGAATTTTTGTTGTAATACCTTCGTCATAGGCATTATTTTCTCTCCTTCCCCTGCAGGATCCGAAAGGGTCAAAGAAATGTCCCTCTGGATATTTGGAGGTGATCTCTGGAACGTGTTACTACTTTTAAATGGGTCTACGGCCCCTAGGCTGTAGTTACCGCTGCCTGCCATATTCATAGGAGCTCCTTGTTTCGGTAATAAAAATTGACTTCTCCTGCAAATATATTTGCTTCACTTGTAGTTCCATATACTTCAGCAGCCAAGTTTTCCACTACTGAAGTACTGCGGTCGCTTGCAAACGACGGCTGGGAGCCCGCTTGCTCACTCCCCGAAGCCGCCGGCACTAAGATAATCATCCTTTGCGCCGTAAACAGGTATACATTTTCATCATCACTCATCTCGGTTTTTTTTTGATCAGGGTGGCCTTCCCCTAGCATTTTATACCTACTGCCAGGTAAGGAATTCAGCCGCCTCTTACATGAGGGGCAGACGCTGTTTGAAGCCGCACCTCCTGGTGAACAGACGCTTCTTGCAAGTTTTGGTCCACGAGTGGTATTTTATTTCCCACTTACCCGCCGGTATACCGGTGAGGGCATCCCCCTATCCGCTACCTGGAGACGTGCCCGATAGGAGACTTGCAACTCTCACGGGTGTGTGTTAGGTATTGCTTCGCGGCCAAGTTCAGCTTACACTGTTCCTAATCGGCTAGAATTAACTCCTTACTGAATTCCTGCTTCTTTCGCGGCGTTGAACGCATCCATTATCCGTGAGACACTTCCGCTTACGGCGTTCTACCCATCTTCGGATGCCAACATAAACTCCAGTATATTTTCCGGTGTTAGTTGGACCCCACTTGCACAGATACTGCTTCTCTCCTCAGTAAACCGTGAACACTGAAATACTACGTGCTCTACATTCTCCGTTACTCCGATGCATAAAGAGCAACCTGGTGACCCTTCGTGTTTGAATCTGAACAGGTATGATTTAAAGCAACCATGACCCGTCAGAAACTGTGTAAGAATATGATCCACTTATCCATGTCACCTGTTTAGCCGCAAATCCAATGACCCATGCATTACTTGGTATGGGCAGTCGAAGTACACCATCGTACATCACATTCCAGAGTATAGCACCTAACACTGATCCATGAAGAACTCCACCAGTCACCTCGTAAGTTTTCTTTCCCTCCTCAGCATCATAAATCAAGATCCTCTCGCTAAAGTAACTGGAAACTAGTTTCAGCAGGTAGTTCAGTACCTTCATCCGTGTAAATGCGTTAAATATGCAGCTCCAATTTGCCGTGTTGAATGCGTTTTTCACGTCCAATGCAACTATGGCACAGTATTTTTTACTACCACATCTTTAACTGCATCCACAGTTGAGCGCGCCTTTCGAAAGTCATACTGATGCTCTGCCAGGTTTCCTGCTCTAACTATAGCCTCTTATAACCGATCACATACAACTCTCTCTAGGGTTGTACCTGCCGTATCCAACAGGAAGACTCGGCATAAACACAACCAAATTTTAGCAAATGTTTACTCACTGGACGTTTGACAACAGGAAAATGTCTTAGCACGTATTTCGTATCGCTTAAATCGCCCAAATTTTAATAAAGCTCAATTATATCCATAATTACGCACTAAAACACTTAATTTGTTGCACTTAAATATTTATTTCTCTTTGAATATTTATCAATTATTAAATAAACACGTTATTCAACGTGGAAATTTTGACAGCTAGTGGTGAAATTGCAGTTTCATTGCGGATCGATAACGCAGATTTTCGTCGGATTCTATAATGCAAATATTTGCAAATGAGGATCAAACGCGAACTGAATGTTCTCCCGCCACAGTAAATCCGGCGAGTTGTAGAATTGGCATGAATATCGTACGTTCGGAAACTCGACGAATGATAACCGAATTCCTCGGTTTTTGAGGAGCGGGGTGCACTGATTTGAAGGGCGTCATCTCTACGGGTAAGCTTAGAGTCACATAACATCAATTAATGTGTTTCATACCGAAAAATGATGAACATCCTTCCTTTACATTGAATCTTACCTAATAAACGTACACAATGTTCTGATTTTTAATTTTGAAAAGCACAAATACAAAATTTACTATTAATCGCAATTATATTTTATTTTAGTTGACCGAACCATTTCATTCAATTTATAGGTAGTAATTCTTTCAACAGTGTTACTAATTTAAGATTATCGAGCATTGTTAAATGATCGCCCTCGATATATTTCAAAAACACGTCACCTTCTGTAAAATATCTCAATTCATAGTCTTCGTCGATATCACGAACTGAGGCTTCGGTTGGCCGAATTAATGTGATAGACGATTCAATTTTTGGAATATCAGAATTTTCCGAAGCAGCCACCATTTTGTATCTGTTGCATACCCCATCCATAATTCGTCTTAAATATTCCTTACTGTAAACGCTTTGTGAATCGGTAAACTGCAGTACCTTATTGATTCGTTCATCCCAGGTAGTGTACAAGGCAAACGCTTCTTTTATATAATCGCTTCTATTTAATTCGGGGAAAATTTGGTTTAATATACCTGCACATACAGTTAATTCGATACTGCTTTCCGACATGTCCGGGATTGAACCATGCGTAATTTTTTTCATAAATGAAATTGAGCCATCGACTAGCACAACGTTACCTGTCATGCCAGATAATTCAAATTTTTTGGCTAAGCACAATGCGATTACAGAACCAAATGAATAACCCATAATATTAAACGTTTTAAGATTCTTGGCAAATTCTTCCTGAACATCTGTAAAGATTGCTTCGACAATTTCTGTGATGCTCTTAGCGTGGGGAATATTGGTTAACTGAACACAGAACGTTGGTATATCAAATGATGAAACAATATTATTCCATTGCGGTCGTAGTACTCCCTCAATCCCGGGTATAATGAGCAAAGCAGTTTTAAAATTCATTGAATTATTGAGACTGGGAAGTCGTATTACCGATTTGTCATAAGATATTTCTTCACCTATACCATGGAGCAGCATTTCTATACCAGAGCCAACTTCAACATAAAATTTTACATCATCCACATCAGAACTACTATGCTTCTTTTGCTCATTTAATTCAAGTAGTTGTCTAATTGTGATTTTTCTCAAATCTTGTGCCGATAACACAATATCAAAATCACGCTCCAGAACCTGATTAATTTCTACGGCCATCAAAGAATCCATTCCAAGTTCGGCCAATTTGGCATTCATTGAAATTGATTTGATATCTCGTATAGACATGATGTCCAATATGCTTGATATAATATTCTTGGTATCCGAGGCGGAACGTTTCTCTGCCACTACCATACTGGCAACAACCGGATCATTGCATAAAAGTAAATTATCGAGTTCCTCGATACAGGATGATATTCTTTGCTGTAAAGTACCCCCAATCTCCATTGTTACGTGACTGTCTTCCTGCATATCGGCAACTAATCCGACATCACCAACCGCACCCCATTGTATCGCTTTACCAGGCAGGTTGTCTCGACATCTTTGTTCTACAACACGTTCCATAATGGAATTTGCCATACCGTAATTTGTCTGACCAGCGTTTCCTCGACCGCAAGATATGCTTGAAAATACCACAAAATGTTTCAGGGTAGGGCATGATGCCCGAGACAGTTGATCCAAATAAATCGTGGCATTTGCCTTGGGTGTAAAAGACTTCTTGAATTTTTCGACAGTTTGGTTTTCAAGAATACTGTCTTGAAGGCTTACGGCCAAATTGAATATACCGGCAACTGGTCCTAATGTATTAGCCTCTTTTAATATGGTGTCACATCCAATTACAGATCCAATATTGGAATTTTCAATCTTTATCGTTGCGCCATAAGATTCCCATATTTTAATTCTATATGCCTGGTACGGCTTAGATACGCCTCGGCTTGATGATATTATAACATTGCGGGCTCCCCTTACTATTAACCAGTCTGCTAATTCCAAACCAAATCCACCAAGCCCCCCAACAATGATATACGACGCATTTCCATCACAATTGAATCGAGGATAAATTTCGATTGGTAGAGAAACTTTGTCTGAGGAATTTTCCCGAATTTTTAACAACACTTTGCCCATGTGCTTTGCGCTCGCCAAAAATCGGAATGCAGCTACAATTTCACTTGCCGGATATATAGTAACTGGAAGTGGTTTTATTATACCGGCATCGATATCTTTTTGCAGCAACTGGTTTAGCGTAATTTTTTCTTCTAGTGGAGCGTCAAATAAATGATCGAGTGACACAGCTTGGAACGAGATTTGATTCATAAATTCACGCAATCCTATTTTATTGTTGTTTGCCATATCGAATTTGCCTATTTCTAAAAATTTGCCACCTTTGCTTAAGCACCGTAAAGATGCCTCTAATTTTTCTTCGGCCAATGAATTTAGAACGTAATCGACCCCCTTGCCATTAGTTTCCCTTTGAACCATGTCTTCAAAAGTTAAATCCCGTGAGTTTCCGATATGAGAATCTGAATGGGTGCAAGGTAGAATATTTGATTAATTTTATACTAAACTAGTTTAAATCCCATAAGAATGGCTTACCTTTTAAATGTGGAAACATCTGCAACAAAAATTTTCGTTTTCCTATTGTGCTAACAGTCGTAAAAACGTTTAAACCATTTGCAAACGCAACTGTAATAGCTGCTAAACCAACTCCTCCAGTGCCAGCATGAATTAAAATTGATTCTCCTTTTTGTATTTTAGCTTGAAGGAATAATGCAAGGTAGACTGTGCCATAAACAAGAGGTACAGTAGCAGCTTCTTCCAAACTCCAATTTATTGGGCATCGCCATGTAAGTCCTGGATCTGGAATAATGTGGGTGCCAAGAGCCCCTGATTTTGATAATCCCATTATTCGATTGCCTTTGGAATTTATACCTGAATACTCATAGCCAATAACACACTCTTGGTCGAGTCGACTCTCTCCAAACACTTCAACAGCTAATTTACCGGTGGCTAGCATGACATCACGGAAGTTAAGCGCCGCGAAATTAATTTTAGCTTGCTGATCGGTAATTTCCTTATTGAACGGTCCATTCATCCACCGTATCGAAGATAAATCTCCTCGTTGGGCTATATTCGCGTATGCATGTACATCGGTTGGTCCATTATGGATAGATGCATCTAATGCCAGATGTCGATATGTGCCCCATTTGCCATTTTGATAAATATTGATTGCAAACTGTAAATCTAACTGGCTTTTATAAAACGGATTTGCGGCATCGAATGATGGTGCTCTAGGATCGTTAATAAACATGCATTTAACGTTTGCACCATTTGGTTCTTTCCGAATACAATTAACTAGACCTATGACGCCGGAAAGTGGTTCGTTTTGTGAATATAACATAACGGGATTCCTTGCAACCTCTGACTTTACTTGTTGGAGCCAGTTAAATTGTATATCGTGTAAAGAGATTTTTATCAGTTCTGGTGCTTCTGGAATTTCATTTAATTTCATTTGTAATAGTACTAGAGTTTCATTATCAAGTGGAATTACTGCAATTAAATTGAATCCAGGAGGTGAAATTATTTGATCGGATTCTAAATCAACCGCCTCTCGTGATATTATATATCCATATGGCAAAAGACTCGATTTCGAAAGTTCAGTAAAAGCCAGCTCAGTTAAACAGTTTGATTTGATAATAAACAAGCAGTTAATTTGAGATGAGACTGGGATATTTTCGACGAGTATATTCTCACATTTAATTTTCTCTGCAGATAAAATCAATAAGTCTCCGGTTGTTAGTGGAAGCTCTTCAATGGCGCGTTTTAGTCCCGTTATTACAGGTACTGCATTTTTATCAAGTACTTCGACACATTTTACTTTTAATGTTGGATGGTTTTCCAAGGCATGCTGTATACATGTTCTGGCTGCATTGACTTCACTCATTTTGGGCGTAGGCCAATACGGAATAAATTTATATGATTCTAGTACGAGCTGGCTTAGAACTTTCCGCCTGCCAATTGGATTCGCTTGTAATCCTTTTATTTGTATTCCACCAGCTTGAATAATCTTTGAATGTTTATTCACGGTAACATCAAATACATAGCTTTCTGGTGATTTGGGGTCAAATTTGCTCAGCACGTTTTGATGCGTCGTAGTGTCGATCGTTATTTTGTCGATAGCCGTTGGTACCAAAAGGCCCCGTGTATCCTTTCCGAGTATTGAAATTTGTAATAAACAATCCATGAATGACACCCAATTAGAATTCCAAAAAACTTTTCCATGTAGTCCATCAAATCGAGCTTCGATAACGCCACGAAAAAGTCCAGTGTATTGATAGCCACGCAATCGTAATTCTTTATAGAAATCCTTTGTTGGCAGACACGGCTGGTCATTTCTCATGATTCGTGGTAATTCTGTTAATTTTGCATCTTCCGGCAATTCCTTTATGTGCCCGGTCACGACAGCTACACTTCCTTCGGAAATTTCAAATCGCCCCGTTCCAATTTGAATCATCACTAGAAAATCTACAGGCGACTTGGGTGATAACGTTGTGGCTCGTAAATATTTAACATCTGTGAACTGTACACTCATTTGTGAAAATTGTTTATTCTGTACCCAGCCCAAAGTTTCCCACACTAAATTTAAATATCCTGTAGCGGGGAACAAACATCGTCCGTCTATTGTATGCCCCGAAATGTATTCGTAATTATGGTCTTCGAGAGAAACCGTAATAATTTTCTCTCCACTTTTTGATTTTAATGAGCCATATTTCATCACAAACCAGTTTTCGGAATGATCCCATTTTATGAGGTGTGATATTCTGGCGGTACCTCGAGAAACCGGAAATTCAACTTTAGGGTATAAATTTTCAATAGCGATGTCAACACCATTCAAATAAATTCTGCAAAAATGTATTTAATTATCGATAAATTAGAATTAGAATAATTTAGCATACATACTTACCCAATCCTGTTAAGAAATGGTCCAAATTTTGTTTATTGCCCCGTTGAGTCAATGGAATAGAAACACCGTTTGAAAACGATTTTCGTAAAATTGCTTGAAGTAAACCATGTGGTGCGATTTCAATTAAGAGTGCGTTAGTCGGCAATAATAATGAGGTTTCTTCAAAAAGCACTGGGCTGAGTAAGTTGTTCATTTGGTATTGTGCAGAACAGTACTGCGATTCAGGTAGATCCCATATATTTTGTGGTGCACTGGTACTCAGCCATTTATCCGATCGTTTCTTGGGCTCTTTAATAATGTCAACGAGATAATTTAAAAGGGTAGGCCCCATTTCAGTAATATAACGCGAATGATAGGCAATATTTGAAACAGGCACCGCACGCGCAAATATTTCATTTGCTGTTAATTTTTCAACAAATTGGTGTACATCGTTTTCTGGCCCAGAAATAGTACATGAATCTGGACCATTTCGACATGCGACATCAATTGTTGATGGCACAATATTTTTAATTTGGTTGTAGGATTGTCCGACTGCTGCCATTGCACCTCTAATTGTCTTCGTTTCAAGGCTTGCCATACCGCGGGCGTATGCACATAAAACCGTTTGTTCAATTGTCAAACAATTATCGACATAAGCACATCCTAGTTCACCAACCGAGTGGCCAATTATATAATCTGGTTGAATATTTATTGCTGCTAGACAATCAGTCAACGCCACCTGAATCGAAGCAATTCCAACAAATGAATGAAGTATGTTTTCCAAAATATTTTTGTTGGGTGATGTTATAATATGTAGCAAGTCTAAGCCCTTAGGTTTCAGAATGTTGTGACATTTTTGTATGGCTTGACGAAAAACAGGTAATTTTAATAGGTCTGTGCCCATTTCATTCCACTGTGATCCCATTCCACTAAATACAAATACAACTGGACGTTTTTCCCCGGTATAATGTTGTACTTCCTTACTGAGGCATTGAGCATTACCGTCTGCTACATGTTTATAAAGGCCAAAACTTTTATAAAAATTTCCAGGCACAGATTCATTTTGCGTATTATGCAATAGTGCTATAAACTCAGCATCAAGTGGCTGGGATTCCAATGTATTATGTATCGCGCCACAAGCATCTTCAGTTCGTCCAGACCAATTTACTAGTCTCGGAATTGAATCGTTAGGGGCTCCGTTTTTTACTTTCGTTTTCGGATGAGATCTTAATAAGCAATGTGCATTTGCGCCGCCGAAGCCAAAAGAATTAATTGCAATTAATCTTCCATCAAATTTCTTTACATTGTGTACTACTTCTAGCCGGTTCTCTACCAACGCCTTAATGTTTGGTCGATTTTTTGTAAAATTTATATTTGGCGGAATTAGCTGATTTTCCATGGCTAATATACATTTGGCAATTTGACATAGTCCAGCGGCAGCTTCAGAATGCCCCAAATTCGATTTAACTGATCCAATTGGCATTGGCAATTTTCGGTTTTTGCAAAAAATCAAATCCAATGCATTGCATTCTTCGGGATCGCCAACAATTGTGCCAGTACCGTGTGCTTCAATATAGTCCACATTTTCAGGTTTTAAATTTATTTCATGATAAAATTCTGTTAAAAGCTTCTGTTGCATACGCCCTGAAGGATACGTAAGCCCTTCTTCCTTGTAGCCATCACAATTTGTTTTTGAATGAACTACTGTAGCATAAATACGTTTAGCATCCCTTGATTTCTGTAACATAATAACGGATACGGTCTCTGCACGCGTATAACCAGCACCATCAATATCGAACGGTCTACACATTCCATTTGCGGATAAAACTCCTAATCGTGCAAACTGCAATGTTATCGTTGGATAAAGTAGTAAATTTGCTCCACCTACTAAAGCAGCATCGCATTCGTCATTTCGCAGCGCCGTAAATGCCACATCAAGAGCATATAACGAGCTGCTGCAAGCTGTATCTATTAATATTGAGGGACCTTCTAGTCCCAGTACAAATGAAATTCGATTAGGTAACAAAGACCGACAGCTTCCCGTTAAACCAAATTCATTGTCTGTGACTCCGTCGTATAGCCAAGTCTTTTCTGATTCGTTTAAGCTCGATGCTATGAAAACACCGGTTCTAGTACCTCGCATCGATTTTGGATTTATTCCCGCGTCCAACATAGCTTCATAGGCTTTTTCAATTAACATACGTCCTGAAGGATCCATGGAATGTGCTTGTTTGAAATGAATACCAAAAAAGGTGGCATCAAATTTGTCTATATTATACATTTTTCCCGAACGTTTTGGTATATTTGGATTATCATGGCGCCAGCGTCTTTCATCGTCATCAATCATATCAATCTACAAATTTCGAAAAATTTTAAACTAAACACTTCGATTAACGTAAAATCACACAGCTTTTAATACCTTATTGTAGAGCTTCATCTCCAATTCTTTCATATTTAGGGCATTTGGATACCGTCCGGCTATTCCAGATATTACTATCTCATCACCAGGCCCATTGTAAATTGTGCGTGGATATTTTCTAGACATATTTGATATGTTCCCGCTCATATTCACTAACATTTAGATAACAGATGTTTAGATCAACGTTTAATTTTAAACTGACTAAATGGAATCAGTTGTATCGTTTATATATCACAAATTAGAATTTAGAATTTTAAATTAATTAATGGTAATTTTAATTGATGTTTGTATACTTTGTACAGTGCGAAAACTATACATGTGATTACAACAGTTTGAACCCGTCGTTAAAAAATCGAATGCATGAATCGTAACAATAAATTTCAGTATTTCCATATATCCTGCGGATCAGTATTTCAGGATGTTTCGCACGCAATTGACTTACATGCTTTGTGTAAAACTAGACTCGCGTTTATATTTGGATACGCACGTGGGTCCCACCAAATATTTTTATTATTTAATTAGCGGGACCACTTTGTGTCGTCTTCAATTTAATGCGATAATACATTTAGTACGAGTATCCGGCATGCGTTGCAATGCCACTCAAAGAGAGAAAGTGTTTGTGTTTTAATTCTGTGTATTGAAGATCTTTTGGATACACACTTGAGCAGGACACATACCCATGTTTGTGAGAAGCATGAATTTTTAGTCCACACACACTTTTAGCGCTTGGCTTTGTGCTTTGTTGATGGTAATTGCAAATGCGAGTAGCATCGGAAATTGCAAATGCGAGTAGCACCGGAAATTGCAAACGTTTTGTATTCGGTTTCAAATCTATCGGAATCGGCGGCAATAGCGGGCATGACTAACATATAAAGTTAATTAAAGAATTGAATGATGCAATGATAAAAATGCAGTTAACGTTGTTGGCGGTGATGATGATGATCCGTGCTTTTCGGTTGTGCAGTACACGCGCTGTCCATTTGCAGACGGTAACAATTGTAACAAAAGTAACAATTTACAGGTAAATAAAAATTTGGCAATTTAAATGTACCCAGCGTAATTAAACATTTAAATGATATTATTATTTTTTCATGTGATCACACGGGGTCTACACTACGCAGAATCACTGAGACTTGAATGATCAAGTCATTCAAGAGCCATTTAGAAACAATCATAGTCAATAAAGTGGAGGAGTGTATTTGCGTATGCGTTGACAGGTACTCACCGAAATATTAGCCATTTTGAACGCGAAGTTGCTGGTTAAGAATCGTTTGAGTGAGGCGATGTGAGTGTTTTTCGGAAAATGGAAAAAATCGAGTATCGAGCTGTAATTACATATTTATGTTGGACGTTGTTTGCGGGGACTCTGCACCAATATTTACCACCGTGAAATTTTGGGCAGCTGCATTTAGACGTGGCCGTACCAGCTTGGATGATGATGAACGTACGGGACGTGCAAAAACTGCAACCGCTGATCATAACATCGCTCAAGTTCACCAAATGGTGCTAGATAACCGTCGAATTAAAGCTAGAGAGATAAAAGAGGCTATGAAATGGTCAAAGCAAATGTTTGTTGAATTGAATTTATTGAATCAAGATTTAGGTATGAGAAAGCTGTTCTCGTACTCGTGTTGGGTGCCGCGTTTACTCACTTTGAGCTCACTTCGATTATCTTAAAAAAGGGAAAATCATTACAGGAGCATCCTACGGTCATTACTTGACAAGCTGCAAAAATTGCTGAAAAACGACCATATTTGCTGAAAAAAATATCTTGCTCCACCAAGATACATTCAAAAATCCACGAATTACGGTTTGAGCTGCTTGACCACCCTCCCTACTCACCAGATCTAGCCCCAAGCGGCTTTTTGGTATTCCTTAAGCTAAAATTTACACTTGGAGGACTGATATTTTCGTCGCGAGAGGGCTATAATGAGTACTATTTGGACGGGTTGAAGAGATGGGAGCATCGCTTGTGTATAGACTTACAAGGAGACTAGGTAAAGAAATAAAGATGAGGTCGGAAACTTTTCAGACAACCCTCGTATAATAAGCTACGACGTTTAATCAGTCGAAAAAAAAATTGACAAACGATAACCTCTAAAGGTAATTTTAATTAGGCATTACGTAAAAATTGTATGATAATTTTTTTGTGAAATAGCCTTCTGCAAAATGTGTATAGCATACTTACCCATACATTGATAAATATGATGTCATGAGAGAAAATCTTAGCAATTTTGCATAGTGTAGACACGGGGTCTGTTTGATTTTCTCGTTTTGCTTAAAACTTGTCTTCACAGTAGAATTACAAACAAATCGCTCCATATAAATAATTATAAGTTATTGAGAGGTGATCGAATTCATGATCGTTGGGGTGCCATAAGCTTTATTCGCTTGTGGTAAGTGTAGATTCTGATAATTTGAACATCATTTGTACCCAGTATTTGCCGGAGTATGAAAATGTACTTTGCTTGGGTGGTTTTAACTATACAACATGTTAATTGGTAATAAATTAAATAGAGTTTTCCAATAAGAGTGAAATTGAAATGTTTTTTTATTTAATGTGAAGTACAATCGAACTTAATTGTAGTTCTGAATAAAACGTCATTCAAATGGCCTCCACGACTTCTTCTGCAGGGACGAATTCGATGAACCCAATTTTCGAGCACTTTTTCCACTAAGTCAAGTCGTATGTCATGAATAAATAGCACGTTCAATATTGACTTGTAAAGCTTGAAGAGAGTTTGGTTTATTGCTAAAGACCAATGACTTCAAATAACTCCACAAGAAATAATCTAATGGTGTTAAATCACAACTTCTTGGAGGCCATTCAATATCACAATTTCTTGAAATAATCGAATCTCCAAACTTTTCTCGCAATAATTCAATTGTTGCACTTGCTGTGGGGCACGTAGCCCCGTCTTGTTGGAACCAAATGTTGCCAAGATCAACTTCTTCCAATTTCGGCCATAAAAAATTGGTTAGCATCGATCTATACCGATCTTCATTGACAGTAACGGTGTTACCAGCTTCATTTCGAAAAAAATACGGACCGATCATTTCACCAGACCAAAAACCACACCAAACTGTCAATTTAGGTGAATGTAATGGTTTTTCATGAATAATTTGTGGATTTTCTTCGCACCATTTACCGCACCACTCAGATGAAAGTGAGCCTCATCGGAGAAGATGATTTTCTTAAATTATTTTGATAACAAAACTGGATAATTTGTAAACGTTGTTCTTGCGTATATCTCACCATGATGAAATTGTAAACATTACTGAATACAATGAAACAAAAAATGACAGATCATGACATATTACAAATGGCCGAAACGTCATTTAAAATCATATCATTCCTATTGGAAAACCCTATACATAATTTATACAGTTTACTATTTGGCCCAACTAGAAATGATAATCTCTTAGATAGTTGTGTTTGAGCCTGATGATGAAAATACTTTATCTTATGGACGATGTGCAGTTCCTTAATTTCTGACCATGATTTCATTTTCGTCCCTATATGTTGCGTCATACTATAGGGATAAAATAGCTTATACCTTTGCTCCTGATTAAAAAGGAATTGACTATGAATATTATACTGACTGTTTCTTTTCGTTAGACTGGTCGAATGTTTCTTCTTATTCTGTTGTTGAATCGAATTTCTTATTTCTTATAACAGCACCTTGGTTAAATGCAAATATTTTAAACTTAATGGAACGTAAAGATTTGGCTTATAAAAAGCTTAGAAAAAATAGGTTAGAATTTGATTTTAATTCTTTTAAGTTTCTAAGAAATTGGTTAATCAAGCAAACTTAGATTCTATTTTGGAAATGCGTCTAACTCAAGGGTAACCTGGAAGAACTTGAAAAAGCTTGCGGAGTTTCAACTTCCACATGCAACATTAATATTGAATTTTCTGCCGAAGATATTTTAACTGGGCTTTACCTAATTTGGATTTTTATGAATTCTTTGACAGTAACTGTTTTTGCTTGACTGTGTAGATGAATTTATGGTATTGAATGTTGTTCATGCTGTGAAATTGATTTATTTCTTCCATCAACCAGTGTTTGGCTAATCATTTTTCCGAATGTATGGAAAATTGGTTCTATCATTCCTCTGTCTAAAAAAGATGTAGTATCTAATATTGGGGACATTCGTCCAATTAGTATTTTGCCTGCTGATTCGAAGGCTATGGGGAAAGTTATGCAATTGCAAATTCAAAATCAATTAGTCTCTCAAAAAATCCGATTTGGATGATTCGTTTTGTGTTATTCGCCTCAATAGTAGTTTAGGAAAGAGAAAATTTGGAAAACCTCAAAGGAAAAAACGAGAAATCAAAAACATCGGAAAATCGAAATTTGTGTTTAGTATGGGAATTTTGTAAGGGAATGCACTTAACACCACTAATGAGAATTACATTTCGACAATGCTGCTTTCTTTATCGTTTGACAGCTGCGTCATGCATTACATATTTCTGATTCAATTATTCGCACTGAGAATTTGTGAAATCTACTAGATTTAAAACTGTTTCTTCTTAAAAAAAGATAGTGGATTTTGAGAACAGATTTGGTTAAAGCATTTGGTTATTACATTTTGCGAACAATCATTTTGATCAGTTATTCTATTAAGCACACCACAAATTCATTCTAAAATTTTCAATATTGTAAAGTTCTCAGTAAAGAATTACAAGGTAATTTCGACAGATTTGATTCGTATACAAGTGATTGTGAAATCAATTCCATGTCGTTTTACAGTCTCCATTACAATGCCTAGAGCTAACATAGATCATCGCAGTCAGTTAAACGCACGGCGATCTACTTCACATGCGAACCGAGCTGATGACCAGAGCGCGACAAATAGTAAAAATAGTCGTATTGACATGTCCCAATTCAAAAGCGACTGAAGTTGAACGGCAAGCGAATAGATTCAGGATGCAATAAGTTCGTGCACATTAAAGACAACGCCAACAAGCACAACATAATGAACCTGGCCGATTGCTCCGAAGCGGTGCACCTAAATACCTGGAACGAGCGGCATTCCATTACGATTAGGAAATCGATTAAGTGCGGATAGATTAGTAACTATAGCAGAAATGTAGTAGTTTGTCCACATGGTAAGGTGTTGAAATTCAACAGCGAAACTCCTGGATTGTGTTGCGCAAGTGATAAAGTGACATTGCCACAATTGGTTCCGCCACCAGTACCATTACGCTCTTTGGTTTCTGGAACAAGAAGTGTTATTCTACCCATTTCCTGGCCAACATCCAAAAATACAACAGTTGCTTCCAAATACGTCGTTTTTCTGCAACGCATATTGTACGGAACAATTGCATTCAAGGTAGGTACAGCACAATTATTTTTCGCATCATTCGCCGTTGCATCAGAAAACATATTGGAATCGTTTAACTCAATCACTTTCAGATCACCGTGTGTACGTGACTTAATTGCTTTCATTTTTGTTCGTTCATAATTATAAGGTGTTTTGCATATTTGTAGTATATTCACTTTGTAGGTCGCGCTTTATACCTTTATTTTGTTTTAAATTGCTAATTGATTTAACGGCGTACGTGACTTTCTGATTATTTTCGTTAAATTTTGTCATTTAGGCGATATATTTTTTGTATTGGTTTTGAAAAATTGCTGATAAAATTGTGTCCATTTAGGTGTTCTATATTTTTTGCATATTATGTATATCGGCGTTGTGTTTTATCGATTTGTATTTTGTGAATTTGTGAGTTAATTAATATGCGCGATTTTATTTTATTTCACAGCTCATGATGTGGAATGGATTTCTTGTTGAATGACATGGATGGATGGGATGAATTTTTTGATTTATTATTTAATTTACAGGTATGAATTTTTATGACGTATTTATTCCCTTTATTGCACAGGTATGGGATAATTATACAACAACACACACATACATATAAATACATACAAATCTTTTTAAAACGACTTTTTTGACTTCGGCGATATAGCCGGAATGGTAAATCGGTAAAACCTTTACTATTCTTTAATTACTGCTGCATAGCTTACTATGCTTTGCATGCTTACACATTAGCTATCTTGTTTTTTAGAGAATCATTGTGCCTGAGTACCGATTTGCGGGAAACTCTATTAGGAATCTTCCGATGAGACGTTTATAGTGCGTAATGTTGCACCATGTTGCACCAAGTGTTTCATTATGTTGCGTTATCTTACACCAAATTCCGTGATGTTGAGCAATATTTTAAATATGTTGCACTATCAAGTTGGGCATTGTTGTGTTTCGTCATGTTGTATCGTATTGCCTTACCGCCTCTCGGAATATTATACAGCCATGTAGGAAGAAGGTTTGTTTTCGAACGTTCGTTCAATCCCAGCGCGTTAACAAATTGATTCTATAATAAATAAACAACTCGATTGGGATGATAAATGGCCATTTTCCACTTGTATATTTTCAAATGCGACATCCTCTGATGTTAAGATCATTAAGTCTCCGGTTATTACTGGGAGATCTTCAATCGCGCCCGTTAGATCCGTTATAAACAGCACCATACCATTGAGAAGTACTTCGACACATTTTATTTTTAGGGTTGGATGATTTTCTAAGGCGTGCTGGTTGAGGCGTGTTGAGTAATGATATCCCAGCAATAGTAATTCTTTATAAAAAAAATTTTGTTGGTAGATATGGCTCGTCATTCCTACTGATTGCTGGTAATTTTTGTAATTTTATTGCCACACTTCCTTCGATTATTTCAAACCACCCCGTTCCAAGTTGAATCGATAGTCGTTTTCGCTGTCATTGTCGTGGCTAGTAAATATTTAACATCGTAGAATTGAACACTAATTTGCAAAAACAGTTTATTCTCCCTGACGGTAGCAAAAGTATCCCAAACTAATCCTAAATATCCAGGAGCTGGGAACAAACATCGCCCGTCTATTGTATTTCCCGTAATATACCCGTAAATTCATTTTAAATTGAAACCTTTATAAAGCTTCTCGCCAGTTTTGGTTTTTTCGGCTTCATATTTCATTACAAACCAGTCTTCGGAATGATTCCATTTAATTATAAAGAATATATTCCCGTTTCGCTTTTAACATGCCAGGCTATATTGCATTTCTGACACCGCAGACAATATTTGATCCAACTTCTGACCTCCTTGTTCATAGACAGCCAAACGAACTTAATTGCGATTCTTATTTTGCTGTACTTTACATCCCAGGAAGCGACACGTTGTGCACTGCTTCAAAAATATGTCGTCGAAAATTTTTAGGTATGAAAGGATGTGCTGTTCCAGGCGAAACATCGCATATTATTTGTTTCCCAGATATTCGCCTATCGGAAATTTGTGAATATTAAAGTGCCCTGTTAATGAATAAGTTTGATATACACGAAGAAGTATATTGTGCGACTAAACCCAAATGTCTCCAAACGTTAGAGATTTGTAATCGAAGAAAAGAATAAATTCTCCCTCTTCCACTAAATATTTAAAGTGTTTCACGCCCGCATAAGCCGCCAAGAGCGATTTTTTATGTGAAAAAAGCATAATGGCGGCCAGAAATATTCTAAGGAATATTTCTGTAACACCGAGGCTCTTGCTCAAATAGAAGCGTCGACCATAAAATCGATTTTTGCGTTTAATGTGGAATACGCTAGTTGTGTCGCTTCGGCGAGGTGTACTCTGCACATTTCGAACGACTTAATTGATTCATTATTCCAAATTAGTGGCGCGTTCTTCTGTTTCTTGAGACCTTTTAGGAAAGCGTATAAATTTGCTTGATCGTACGCCGCTTTAGGCAGAAAAATAATAATTGATAATAATAATATGGTAATAATTGATCAAGGCTAAAAGACGCTGTAGACTTTTGAACGTAGATGGCATTGGAAAACTTGTAATCGCTGCAACGCGAGACTTATCCGTTTAAATTTATTTAGCCGAACCCGAGAAAACTTATTTCTTTAACTTTGAAATGCTTGACATAATCATCCATGATTTCGACGTGCGTGATCAAAAGGTCGTCGGTGTACGGAAAGCGGACGGTGCGTCACAAAATATGGAATGGTTTAGCCGTTTGCGCCGCATTTCGGAGGCTAAATGTCATACGAGAGATCTCAAATAATCCAAACGGTGTACAAAATGCGGTTTCTTGGCTTCCTTATACCAATGCGTAAAAACCGTTACGAATGGTATTGGATAGTGATCGGGCTTCTTTTTCTCGTTTAAAACGCGGTAGTTGCCTCAAAATCACCAATTTTCATCTTTTTTTAACAATGTGGAGTAGACAGGCCCAATTACTTTTCGACGGCCTACAAACACCTTATCTTAACCAAACCTCGATTTTTTCTCTATTTGCATCTTTTCAGTACTTAAACGACGAACTTTTGCATTGCATGGTGGTCCTGCGTCCTCTCGATGCAATATGTGACATTATGTTTGATTGTATTTGACGTTGTTGTCTAGAAATTAGAACTTACGAAGGAAATGCGTTGGCTCTGACTGTCGTTGTACCATATGACGGTTTGAAATTGACTTGCCTTTAACGCCTAATAATGTGATTGGATCGATAAGTTTTTAAGTCTTAACATCGATCAATAAACCTAAATATGAAGAAAAATTCGCGCCGAGAATACAGCAATCGACATTTGCTATTATAAATTTTCAAACTAATGGTATGTAGACCAATATTGAGGATGGATGTAGTTGCAGCATATAATTTGAATGATAACAGGTTCGATTTTTCAAGAGATGTCGGTGGTATTAGCGAAATTTCTGCTCCTGAGTCTGGCAAAAGTAGTGTGTCGTGAACGATGCTTTCGCGCCAAATCGGTAATGAGACCGCCGGATGTTGACGTGTCAGCAGAGAATCGTGACCTAAATAAAGCATCAGTTCGTGGTGTTAAATCGCAAGATTATGAGTCAATACTCTGATTCGGATTTGAATGGAAAATGTGAATGAGCGCAGGCCGATAGTTTTGATAAAACGGCGTCTTCCAAACGCGACAAAATTAGTTGGATATATGTGTTGGTAGCCGTTGTAACCACAAGTTCCTATAAACACCGATTCGGTAATTTGATTAGAAGCTGCTTAATCTGGGCTGAATCGCAGAATCGTTGATTACAGCCACTTATATTTCGCGGATCTTTGGGGTTTCAGAATTTTATCGCGTACGCATATGACCGTATCGGGGTCGAGGGCCGCAATCAAATGCCAGTATTTGGTTGCGTCGACGGAAATGCGACTAACCTCAAACTGAGCCCCCAGTTGCGTAAACCATACTTTCGGGTCATCCAGATTGAAAGGTGAATATTTTATCGACGCTATGTAAATGTTAGTCGTATTTAGAGAACCGACTGAAAACATCACCTTCCTTTTCCCAAATCGTTCTTGTTCTAATTTGAATCCGACGTTTCAAATTTAACGCGATTGTAAATAAAAATAACACTGAATTTGTAATACGTTCAATAAAACTGACCGAATTAATTTAATTAAAAGATGTTACAGCTTAAGTTTAATTCTAAATGAAATTTACTCACCCGTAATGGGCAAAAACTTTAACATATATTGAATTAATTTTGCATCAAATTGCACAAAACTCTGTGGTATTTAGAGCCCATGTTGCTCCGCCTTCGCTCCAACTGTCCATTCGCTTTAACTGATTATTTCGAACTGGTTGCGAATAATCAGTGCACTAGTATCTAGTACTAATGGCATCATTGCTATAAAAATTTTGCTATATGACGTCATTTTATGTCGACTGTGGATGGGTAGGGGCGTGGGGCTATGACAGTTATGTGGGGGTGTTTTTTCTTGTCTGCGTTGTTTGGGCCTGCATGCATACAAACCGTATGTTTTATTTGTCTTCTACTTGCCGTATTTTTATTTCAGAGATTAACTAATTTTAGTATTTTTCCTCTATCTGGTTATTCAGCTTCTGAGTACTAAATTATTATTGTTAAATTAATTAATTATAAATTGGGCTAATAAGAGCTAAATTTAATTTGCATGATATTAGTAATTGGATCATAATTATAGTAATATTATTTTCTCGAGTTGGGTGAAGGAAATGGTTAATCACTCATAATAATTAGGTTTTAGGAAATTTACCAATTTAATATAAATTAACACAAAAAAATTAAATTTGTGTATATACTCGTAAATATATCAAAACTATAAAATAAGATTAACCTCGAAGAAATTGGCTTATAAAATTCGCACTACTTGATTTCTCTTAAATATTTATTCCTCGATGCAGATATCTTACATTCTCCTTCTATTCGGTAGCAGTACATACTGGGCATACTCAGACGAAATACCAAGTGCTTTGTTTATGGTAATCGTCGCCTTGTCAATACTTGCATATGCGCTACGCCGAGCAATCTTAACGCATTTGTTTTGTCACAGCCTGCTGGCCCAGTGAAGAATATCTGGAATAGCTCTTAATCTACGTCGTGTGTTCGACCGAGGGCCTGCAGCACTTGCAATGGGATGCTTTGCTTTAAATTTTATAATATAACTGAACACGCATAATCGACCAACAAGCGGTACTAAGTTTGCATCTACTACCTAGGCACCAACATCTCTTACTCTGATACTACGTCTAGGTTGTGCCCGCGGATAGGGAATTTGAACAATTTAAATCTATTTTGATGTTGTACAGGCGATCATAGTCGAGTTTGACTGTTTCTTAAGCTACGTTCTTATGGCTCGATTGTTCACATAGTAGGCTATAGTTATACTGTCCGGTCGGTTAAGCAGTGATGTTCCGTAATGCTGACACCGCGCATTTTATTAATATTCTAAACGTGTAGACAATGAATGATGCTGTTTTGGCACAGCAGAAAATACGAACGCCTGTGTTGAAAGAGTTATAAAAAATTAAACCCTCCAAAGAAAAATTAATCACAGCTAACACATAATACTAATTTTAAATATGGTCAAATCAAATCTATACTTAAAATCTATTAGTTACGAAAGTGAACGAGACGTTTGGCTCATTGCAAAGGGATTTCCATTTGTAATTGGATTAAGACTGTATTGGATGAAGAGATGACTCTCCTCTCGAGTAGACTTATTCTAGACATGTTAGACTTATTTGGAAGTATCAGCAGTTTGGGAGAAAGCCCTTCTTAAAATTCAAACAATAAGTCTATAATAAGTCGAGTAATCATGAAAAGACATTTAATACCGATAATTTATTAATTCTTTTTAAAGATCTACTTTGATTTTAAAAACGATTAAAATTATTAGCTTATATAGAGCAGACCTGGATGCAAAAATTATTTCTGTTTTGCGATTTTTTTCTTTTTAGTTTTTCGTGTATATGCTGTCGACACACGCTCGTGATTAGCGACATCTGTCAAAGTCAACTGTTCTCAGTTAGTATTGGTATTTCATCATGGAAAGACTTACACCCGAACAACGTTCACAAATTATATTAAATTTTATTATCAATATTCGTGTTCAGTGAGAAATGTGATTCGCGCTCTTCATCCATTTTATGGTCGTCATAATCGCCCTACTGAGCAATCAATTCAAGACATTGTGACAAAATTTCGCATCCGATTCACGTTATTGTACATCAATGCACCAAATCGGATGTGTAGAGTGCGTATAGAGGAAAATATTGCTGCTACTGTTGATGAAGGCGACAAATTGTCCATCCGTCGCAGGGTACAGCAATTGGGATTGTAGAAGGTTTTACGCAAGGTTACGCAAGTCTCGATTACGTAGAAGATTTTACGCAAGGATCTTTATCTAATGTTTTGGTAAGTGGCCCTTAGAACATCTTGAAGAAATTCATCGGTCCGTATTTATTCAAAGATGTTGATGGCTGCAACGTTACCGCCAATGGCGCTCGCTACCGTTCTATGATTTCGAAACTTTTCTTGCCCAAAATGCATGTTTTAGCAAAACGGCACCACATGCCGCAGAGCACGCGAAACCGTGGACTTATTGAGAAATGATTTCTATAGTGTAACGAAGTGGCTTGGAAGATTCTATAAAAAACGAACCGATTCACCATCGTTCAAAAGCCACATTAGGTGTGCGACCATAATTTCCAATCCATAGATATTTCGGATAGTTTTAGCCGGAACGGACAAGATTGGTGTATATGGCGTGGAACTGATTTGACGGTAGAGCACAATCTCACTATTGTTTTAATTTTTTTTTTTTTTTTTTTTTTTTTTTATTGAAGCACACAGGCTTATCATTTATTTTCAGTACAATTTTTGCTCACATATAATATTAAAATACAAAATGAAAATAAATGAGTAGGGTAATCATCACCGATTTAACGGCAGTATTGATCTACCCTTTAACAAAGAACAATTTACGATAAATGGTTATGATAACATACGAAATAAAAACATAACAATAAAATATAAAAAATAAAAAGATAAATAGAATTAAAACTAAAATTAAACTTCATCAGACTAAAACTCTAAATATAAAATCGATATTAGGGTGCTCAAAAAGCCAAACTTTAAGTGCCTGTAGAAATGATTTCGAATTTATTTGTTGTCGAATGCTAAATGGAAGTTGGTTGAATAAGGAAGGGGCAGTTACCAGGAAATATTTTCTAAAATGTACACTAAAAAAATGTGGAACAACAAATAAGAAACGATCATTGTTCCTAATATTGTATCGCACATTTGCTCTCAATAATCGATGCCCACTACGCAAATAAAATAAACGTAAAACCTTATAAACATATAGATGTTGTAATGGTAAAACTTTGCAACTCAAAAATAATGGCCAAGCAGAAACCCGTGAAGACTTAAAACACATAATACGAATAGCATATTTCTGAACAATTATGAGAATTTTTAAAGTTGAATGATAGCAACCACCCCAACACGATAACGCATATTCAAGCCTAGAGTTAATGCAAGCATAGTAGAATTTTAACAATACCGATTTGGGTGCTACTGGTCTTAATAGATATAAAGTTCGTAACGCATTGCTAAGAGACTTTTTTATTTTATCGACATGTTGCTTCCAATTCAGATTACAATCAACAATAACTCCAAGGTACTTGAAGCTTTCAACAGTTTCAATGGAAATGCACGAGCTGGAGCAATTAACAGCATTACAAAAACTGGAATGATACGTTATCGGTGAATGTAAACTACTGCTACCCAAACTAAAATGCATAAACTTAGTTTTATCACTTAAAATTAGAAAATGGTGGTCAAACCATTTCCTTAAAACGAAAAGATCGGCTGCAATTTTATGGCAAACATCAGTTTGTGAGGAGAATTAAAACATTATAATTTATTTTCGTAATTCACTTTAAAAAATATTATAGTTTATTTAAAAGCAAAATAAACAAAACTGTACTATTTTTAATTGAAGTAATACTAAACTATGCTATCCTACTTAAAACTATAGGTACCTTTTTCTTTTACTGCATCGTGGTCAGTATTTTTTTATTTTATGGAATTACGCGTAATACGATTATATTTATTAAGCCTTCTTATTCCAATAAGATCCGTTGTTATTATCCGTGGGATTCTGCCAGTAGCTTATATTGGTGTACCGCTCGTCGTATTTAAGTGGTAACTTGGTTAGTACAATTACAGATTACAGTACTTTTCCACGAAAATTTTTGCCCATGTAGGATTACCCGTCGTATTACGGTATAAACTTCGGTTATATTTAACAACTATTCAATTTTATTAAATCTTTGATTATTCGTTGTTTTATAGTTCCCTTTTTTTCGGTTCCAACACTTTTTACGGGTTAATTTTTAATTTTTTTTATTTTTAATTTAATAACTTTTTATCTTTTTTGATTAATCTCTTTTGGATCTTCAACATCGACTGACTGACGTTCATCCAAAAAAAAACCTTCCACATTTTTCGAATTTTTTTAACCTATACTAATTTAATAAGTAACTGTCATTCTTCATTAATATATAAACCTAAGTATATCCTCAACTTATTTGTAAATGTCTACAATCCGTTACATATTATTATATATGTTATATAGACTGGTATACGTATTACTTTTGTTTAAAATCATTCCGTTATATCTTTGGCATGGTAAGTGCCTAATAGTTTTCCCTCATTATTTGCCACTACATAGTTAACATTACCATCACGTTTAACAATTTTTCCTTTTACTCTAACCGGGACGAATTTAGCGCAGAATTGCTTGCTTGAGTCGCTTTGCGGGTACGTTTTGATATAAATAGTCTGACCCACCACAAATTCTTTAGGACAAGCTCGTAAATTATACCTTCGCGCATAATTATCATAAGCGTCTCGCAGATGTTTTCGAATTTGAGTATGGATTATCGGCATTTTGTAATTGTTTGGTAAAAGATCGGGTTCGGAATCGAGTAAATAGTTAGCGTCTTTCAACAGTTGATACTGTTCAGCATGGAAGATTCTATGGTACCCAAACATAAGATAATGTGGCGAATGGGTTGTTGACTGATGAATAGAATTTCTTAAGGCACACGATATTTCAGAGATGTGTCTATCCCAATTTTTGTGGTTTGATTTGATATACGCACGGATGGCAGCTATTACATACCGATGCATGCGTTCCGATGCGTTACTTTGCGGAGCATAGTAAGCTGTATTTCGAGCACTAATGCCTAACTTTTTTAGAAACTAAGAATGCCGCACTTTTAAACTGAACCCCGTTATCGGAATACAATGTTTCGGGTACGCCAAATAAGTCGAATTGCTCTATAAGAAAAGATACTTTATCTTTGGTATTGGCTTTTGATAAAGTTTTGAGAAGCACGAATTTAGTCAACTGGTCTAAAACTATCAATATATGAGTTTTACCTAAACTTGATCTAGGGGACGGCCCTAAAAGATCCAAATACACCCGCTGCCATGGTCTCTCCGAAATTACTCGTATACCCCATTAATGGTCTAACTAACTTATTGGACGCCTTAGTAGTTTTACATATTTCACAGGAAGTAACGAACTGGTATACTTCATTACACATTCTTAGCCAATAATAGTATTGCCGAAGCCAATCTAGTGTCTTTCGTATTCCTCCATGAGTTGCATGAGAAACATCAATTTCGTTTCGTATAAGACTGTTCGTCATGGTTGATGGCACATATATTTCGGCTCAATTTGGATATACACCTTCTTATTCATGATCCTCAAATTTGGAAAGCGCTCTGGACATTCCTCAATTTGGGTCCTAAACTTCGAATAATCGTCACTTTCGAATTCCCTGGAATTTAAATCAAGACCATAATTACAGCTTTCATTGTTTACGTCCTTTTGCAGTTCAGCTATGGTATCGCAGTGCACTCGTGATAGTGCATCAGTCACCACGTTGTATTTCCCCTTTAGGTGTACAATTTCAAAGTCGTATTGTTGGAGTTTTAAACTCCAACGGGCGAGCCTTCCGGTCAGATCTTTCTAGGTCATCAACCATCGTAAAGCTGCGTGGTTCGTTATTACCTTGAATTTGAAACCCTCTATGTAAGGTCTAAATTTACTAATAGCCTCCAAAACAGCTAGACTCTCTAGCTCGGAAATAGTGTAATTTTTCTCTGCCTTTTTAAGTTTATGTGATAGAAATGCAATAGGCCTTTCATCGTCGTCTATTTCCTGATACAAAACTCCTCCCAATCCTTCGGTACTAGCATCGCACCTAATAAAAATAGCTTACTTTAATCCGGCTTTATCAATACAGGTGTACTTCTCAACGATTGCTTAATTCCGGAAAAAGTTTCTTGACACTCGCCAGTCCAGTTAAATCTCGTGTTTTTCCTTAATAGTGCTGTAATAGGCGCCGTGATCTCAGAAAAATTTGGTACAAACCTTCTGTACCAGCCAGCCATCCCTAAAAATCTTCGCACTTGTTTCACAGTTGTGGGCTGGGGGTAATCACAAATGGCATTGATTTTAGTTTGGTCGGTGGTTAAACCCTCTTCATCCACAATATAGCCGAGGTATTTAATTTTTCTCAATGCAAACTTACTTTTCTCCATATTAATGGTCAGCCCAGCTTCGGTAAGTTTCTGAGCGACTATCCTTAAAAGATTTAGATGTGCGCTAAAAGTCGGTGATACTACAAGTAGGTCGTCCAGATAAATAAATATTTTTTCTCTTAACTACTCTGTGGAATAACGATGTCCATAAGACGACACATGGAAGCAGCTGCATTATATAAGCCAAAAGGCATTACTTTAAATTGATACAATTTCCTTCCTGGAATGGAGAAGACGGTTTTATCTTTTGAGTCCTCGGTCAATGGTATCTGCCAATAGGCGTCTTTTAAATCAATGCTCAATATAAATTTTGTATCACCAAGCCGTCCCAAGAGCCCTTCGATGTTTGGTGCCTGATATGCATCCTTCCTTGTGTCTTCGTTTAGCTTCCTAGAATCTATACATAAACGTGACATCCTTCTTCAATATATGGCAGCCTTCTTCAATATATCCTTGAACACTTTGTCCATGTCAGCCTGTATCGCTGGTGACACGGGGTAATGCCTTTGCTTAATAGTCTCTTTTGCCCCCACATCAACTTTATGGGTAAATAAATCAGTCCTTTCCAGCCATTTCTCTTCAAATGTTGGGAAGATTTTCTTGATCTGCGCCAGCTGCGCTAATTGAAAATCGGTCAAGTTATGTTCGGAACTTTCTAGGTTGTTAGTATCCATAGTTTCCAATAAAGCTGGGGATATTCAAAAGCTTTCGAAAAATTGATTCCCAAATACAATTGGTCTCTCAAGGTGGAAACTATATAAAATCGGATGAAAGCGGTTTTGTTCCTCAAACTCACGGGTACTTTAATAAAACCAATGATCGGATTGAGTGTTCCGTCTGCTGTCCTTACTTAGGAATTCATTTTATGTAATTTAGTGCCTATTTGTTGAATTAAGCGTTCTTAGTTGCTACCTAATACACTGATCGTTGCTCCGCTATCCATTAATCCTTTAACCGGCATATCATTGATTTTAACAGTGATAAATGGTCGTGGGTCATCATCTTCATCCTCAATTTCTGTTAATATGACTGACGCGCACTCCTTTTTAATGTGTCGCTTCATTTTTCAATAGCGGAGGATTCGCGACAAACGATTAGATTTAGCCATTTTTTCTAAAGAAGCTACGGATGTTATGTATGTGTGTTGTTTTCTTTTGTTGAGGGTTAGGTTTCGTATCGAAATTTTGTATTATAGTGATTAGTGTCGTGAATGTTGTTTATCGACGATCGCTTGTCGTCATTGTTCTGGGCACATTCTTGGTTCCCAAGTGCGAGGTCCCACTGGTTGACGTGCTCGGATGTATGTTTAACGGCTGGTTTTTGCCTTTGCATGTAATACAAGCTGGTTTTATGACTCCGTCCTTGCCACCACCAAAACAAAACAATCGGTCCACGACTCGGTTGCAATCCTTAAATAAGTGTCCGATGTCTCGGCAGTTCCAGCATATCAGATTAGTGCCTGGCTTCCCAATTGAAATTCTTTGGATAGGAGCTATATTTTTTCCAAATCGGGTGATACTGGTACTGCAAGGTAACTTGCATTTCCCCTCGTTATTGATACCATTTCATAAGGGTCATTATGAACTGAAATCTCGTTGAAGGACTGGTGACGACGTCTATTTATATCGCCGAATTTTCTAGGATCATAACCTGACTACGTCCACAACATTTCAAGGCTCTTACAATGTTTTCGCAAGCTCTCGATATTAGGAAATCAGTATCCGTGAACGTGTGTTTTGATTGCTGGATTCAAATTTGTGTTTATAATTCTTAATAATTGATCTTCACTAAAAGGTATTTGTAAACGGTAATTCATTGATTCAATTTTTAGCACGAAATCGTCTATAGGCAATGTTCCTTGTTGGTTTTGCTGAAGTAGTAATCTCTCTTCCTCATCGTCGCCTGGATCAGAGAAACGGGAAATGAATGCCTCTTTTAAATCAGACCAGTTCGCGCCCGGAAATTTACGCAAAAATATTAGGAGCCTTGTTTATAGTGAAAAGGATTGTAACATAGCATTCAACAATTTCTTGAAAATTTTCAATTCTCATATTGATATCTGCAAAGATAGAATTACTTCTCAAAATAACAAGAAATTAAAACCTTGGATGAATTCATATCTTCTAGGCCAAATCAATAAACTTAAAAAAATTTCTAAGAAACTAAGAATGCATCCAAATAACGCTCGGTTAACTAATTATGTCGCAAAACTTTCTAAATACGTGAATAATAATGTTAAACGGGTTAAAAGGTTATAAAGGGTGATTTTTTTGTGGTTAGGATTTTCATTAGTATTTGACAGATCACGCGGGATTTCAGACAAGGTGTCAAAGAGAAAGATGCTCAGTATGCTTTGACATTTCATAACGAATAGACGAACGATCTGCCACAACGTCGAATTTTCAGTGAATGGGCCCTAGAAAAGTTGGCAGAAAATCCGCTTTTTTATCGACAAATTTTGTTCAGCGATGAGGCTCATTTCTGGTTGAATGGCTACGTAAATAAGCAAAATTGCCGCATTTGGAGTGAAGAGCAACCAGAAGCCGTTCAAGAACTGCCCATGCATCCCGAAAAATGCACTGTTTGGTGTGGTTTGTACGCTGGTGGAATCATTGGACCGTATTTTTTCAAAGATGCTGTTGGACGCAACGTTACGGTGAATGGCGATCGCTATCGTTCGATGCTAACAAACTTTTTGTTGCCAAAAATGGAAGAACTGAACTTAGTTGACATGTGGTTTCAACAAGATGGCGCTACATG
This sequence comes from Nephrotoma guestfalica, assembly GCA_963691935.1. Taxonomy (NCBI): domain Eukaryota; kingdom Metazoa; phylum Arthropoda; class Insecta; order Diptera; family Tipulidae; genus Nephrotoma; species Nephrotoma guestfalica. The sequence continues at coordinate 229,951,594 of OY829915.1, forward strand.
CCACACAGCTCGCGATTCTATGGCCATTTTGAGGGAAAACTTCGGAGAACAATTCATCTCAAGAAATGGCCCGGTAAGTTGGGCACCAAGATCATGCGATTTGACGCCTTTAGACTATTTTTTGTGGGGCTACGTCAAGTCTAAAGTCTACAGAAATAAGCCAGCAACTATTCCAGTTTTGGAAGACAACATTTCCGAAGAAATTCGGGCTATTCCGGCCGAAATGCTCGAAAAAGTTGCCCAAAATTGGACTTTCCGAATGGACCACCTAAGACGCAGCCGCGGTCAACATTTAAATGAAATTATCTTCAAAAAGTAAATGTCATGGACCAATCTAACGTTTCAAATAAAGAACCGATGAGATTTTGCAAATTTTATGCGTTTTTTTTTAAAAAAAAGTTCTCAAGCTCTTAAAAAATCACCCGTTATTACAAAGATAAGTTTGGATCAGTAGGAAACAATTCTAAGCTTATGTGGAAGGAAATCGATATCATTTTGGGCAGAAATTCATAAACAAACCAATTAACGCAAATTTATAAAAATAAATCTGACCATGTTCTCTCGGATAAGCGACTCATTTGTGATGAATTTAATAATTTTTTTATCAATGTCTCAACTGAATTAACTTCCGATCTTATTCAAAATAGTACTTATAACAGTGAAGAGTACAAACGGCATATTTTGGGAAACCGGGATAACTATTGCACTTCTTGCTACTTCGACGAAATCAATTCTTTTGAGATTCTACTCGAAATTAAGAAATTAAAAAACAAATACTCTAAAGGTTTCGACGGTATCGACAATGTGATTATTAAAAATTGTTCTTGGTATCTGGTTGACGTATTGAAGTTTCTTTTTAATTTAAGTTTAAAGAGCGGAATTTTTCCAGATACTTTAAAAACAGCTGTTGTTATTCCAGTTTTTAAAAAGGGTGATGCTTTACAACTTAATAATTACAGGCCAATTTCGCTATTGAGTCCATTTTCCAAATTATTTGAAAAATTAATAAAACGAAGATTGGTTTCGTATCTTGGTAAAATTAAATTTCTCAATGACCACCAATTTGGTTTTACAGCTGGAGAATTTACTGAAGAAGCTCTCCTGCATTTCCTTAGTAATATATACCTAGCTATTAACGACTCTAAGAAATGCTCAGCTGTTTTTATGGACATTTCGAAAGCATTTGACACTGTTAACCACGATATACTACTTACAAAATTATCAAGTATCGGAATAAGAGGCAAGTTGTTAGTTTGGTTTACCAGCTACCTCCGAAACCGAAGTCAAATTGCTAGAGTTAATAAGGTGAATAGCTGTCCAGGCCATCTTAAATGTGATGTTCCTCAAGGCTCAGTTCTGGGACCTTTGTTGTTATTAATTTATTTTAATTCCGTTTTTGAAATTAATCTTACTGGCTGCGCTACAGCGTTCGCAGATGATTTGGCATTAACCTATGCGACCAACGATTACATTGAAATTCAACGTTTTATTGAAAGTGACTTATGCATTCTACGTAAATGGTTTTTCTATCACCGACTTGTAGCTAGTAATAAGTCTAGAGTTATGCATTTTAGACGTCCTGACACAACATTTGATCAAATCTTTATCAAGTATCATGTACACTCATGTGATAAGAACCTATGTTCTGAGCAGTGCTTTGATCTACTTTGCGTGAATGAGTTTAAATATCTAGGTGTTACAATTGATTCTCAGCTTAATTGGACGTCCCACTTAAATAATATCAGGAAAATTGTGATTACTGCCGTGTATAAATTCTATAATCTTCGACCTTTGTGTCCTTCTTATGTTTTGCGAAGGTTATATCATGCTCTTGTAGAACCAATCATAATGTATGGGATTCCTAGTTGGGGTGGAATTTACTTTGCTAATATTGTCGATCTTTTTATAGCGCAAAAAAGAATTGTTAAATTAATTTACGCTCGTCCGACAGTTACACCCACAATTCCGCTTTTTCGTGAGTTGAATTTGTTGCCTCTGAGGTATTTATATGTGTTTAAAGTATTGAAAATGTTTCTTGTTCGCAGCAATAGTTACCATAGTCGCATATATCACGCGTATAATACGAGAAATCCAAACAATTTTGTCGGGCTTCGTTGTAATAATGAAAAATTTAGAAGATTTTATTTTTACATGGCACCGTATTGGTTCCATCTCTTACCGAATCACATTAAAATGCTTCCATTGGAGCGGAAACACAAATTTCTGAGAGAAATTCGGATTTGGCTGCTTGGCATCGATGATATCGAGCAATATTTTTAGTAATGAAATTAACTGTTTATATGATATCCAAATGATTCGTAGAGTAAACTTAGAATAATAACAAATCTAAACTGAGCTTGTATATCGTATATGTGGAAAATGTATTATAAATAATAAATATTATTTTTATGTCAATTAGAAATTCTCTTTGCTCCACTACAAACATAATGTCTAAAAGAGCTGTACTTTAGTTCAAATTTTAAATCGTATATTTATATTTTTCACTTTTTATTACCTTTTGTAATTTGAAATAAAGATAATAATAATAATAATAATAATAAAGCTTGAGCAACGCTTTCTAAATAATTAAAAATCACACGATGGAGTTCTTCCACCGAAAAACAATTCAGCATAGCCATATTTTCTATTTGAAAAATAAAATCACGAATATTTAAACCTTTTCCTGTTCTAGTAGTTGGAGTAAAATCTCTAAATTTGGGAACGTTCCACTTGACAGGTTTGATAAACATATCTGGCGAAACATTGTACGAACCGGATCTTTCCTTGGCTTGGATATTCTCGGGTAAATGTACTTTAGGGAAATTTGCAACAGAAAAATTCCCAAATTTGTCAAATTGCGAAATTGGTGGATATACATAGCACTCGTTGGGAGCCCGAGAATAAGCCATTTGTGATACATCAGGCCTACTGATAGGTCCAAAACCTAACGTCTCGCCGATTTTCGAATTTTAATTAGGTACGACCGTGATAGGTATTTTTTTCTTTCTTGGATGAAGGAATATGCTGCTAGGCATCGACATCAGGATCGGCTCAACGTAACTCGTAGTGGGAACAGTTACCGCCTGTTGTAAAGCTAATGTATTAATTGATGTTATGGGAACATTAGTACTTGGTACAACGGCTTCGATAGCTTTCAAATCCTTCTCCGATTCTTCGTCATCATTACCTAACTCTTCTACTTCAACCTCCATGAATCGTTGTAACAGTTGAATATGACGTCGTAAGTGACCCAAAGTAGTTTCTATCTCGGGTGGATTTTTAAAAGATTGTTTCAATCGGTAAATGCGGTCATTAAAATGTAATGCTCGAGCTAAAGCAGTAAATAGTACTGTATTCGGCGTATTTTCATTGAAATTCTTTCCTTCCTTCAATATATCTTTAGAACGATCGATACAACACTTTATTTCTAAACCTTTGTGCTCTTTAGATACATGAAAAATCGCTGGCCTCGGTGCTAATTTATCTCCCTCTCGTGTCAACAAATCGTTTAATTTTAAAACGGCTTGTTCTTCCATCGGGTCTATAGATCGAATTAGACAATCTACCCTAAACTCGTCTTCTTCAAGACAATTCACCCTCAAAAGCGCCATAGTACTTTACCGCATTGAAAAAATAAATAAATTGATTGTGTTGGTTGTTAACTATATGTGTGTATAAACTGAAACCGCACATAAATTGTGCAAAAAAAAATGTAATCTTTCCGATCTTAAAATCAGATACGTACGTTATAAAAAAAATTATCCTGGGCCAAATAACTTGCCAAAGAAACAAAAATATCTTTAATAACAAAAAATTCTAACAAAAAATTATTTAATATGTAAATAATAATGAAATTTTCCTTTAAAATATGTTATGAAAGAAAATTGGATTTATCAAAAAAAATTATTTATGGTAAAGAAATTATTATATAACATCAAAAGAGATTGCTTTCCTCCGCTCAAAAAAATTCCACTACAGCCATAATATCTGTGCTCGCCTTCATCACTTTGAACAACTACAAACCTTCATCGTTAGCTTTTATACTATCCATCTGCCATCAACTTCAGTTTGCAGTTGCTTGAGCAGTTTACCTCTGTGTTTGCGAGAAAACGGATTATCCGTAAATCCAACGCAAACAAAAAAAATACACCCTCTATCAAGCAAAAGATAATCCGAACAAAAACCAAAATAATCTGAAAGCGAAATCACGTAAACATCAAAAAGAATTAATTGGCTAAAACAGAAATACAGGGTGGCGCACGAATCGTGCTACAAAAACAAAACGTAATAACTATTTTTCTGTGTGACTAATCTGTTTTTTATTTTTTTTATTTTGCAGATTATTATTTAAATTTACTAAAATGGATGCTTGGAATACCGAAACGAGGATTTGGATAGTGCAGCGCTACCATGCTTTGCAGTCCATCATTTCCGTCCAGAGGGAATTTAGGCGGGAGTTTGGCGGCACTCCCCCGAGTAGATGGACCATTATGAGGTTGGTACGCATGTTTGCTGAATCTGGAAGCATCGCACGTAGACCGTACAATCGAGATCCCTATGTTCGGGTCGAAGCCACAATCGCAGCTGTAGCATCATCAATTCAGGCAAATCCAAGTGTTTCGACTCGAGAGTTATCGGCGCAAATTGGAGTTAGCAGACGGTCATTACAACGGATAATTCATGATGACTTAAACTTGTTTCCGTACAAAATCCAAATTACAAGCAAATTAAAACCTCTGGATTTGCCTATTCGCCTGGAATTTTGCCGGAAAATTATTGAAATGGCCGAAGAAGACAACAACTTCATAAATTGCTTGTTTATGTCTGATGAGGCCCATTTTGATCTAAACGGCAATGTAAACAAGCAAAATTGTCGTATATGGAGTGAAACTAATCCAGAAATACTCCATGAGACGGAACTGCACCCAGAACGAGTGACAGTGTGGTGCGCAGTTTCATCAAGATGCATTGTCGGGCCATACTTCTTTGAAGTAAACGGTGAAACAGTAACTGTAAATGGGGACCGTTATTTAAACATGTTGAAAGATTTTTTTTACCCAGAACTGCGGCGAAGACGTATCCCTTTTAACAGCATTTGGTTCCAGCAAGATGGAGCAACTGCACATATAGCCAGACCGGTTATGGAGGAGCTCCAACGAAAATTTCCAAATAAATTAATATCCAGAAACTCCACTTTCCGCTGGCCCCCAAGGTCACCTGACCTCACTGCACCAGATTTTTTTTTATGGGGTTATGTCAAACAAGAGGTGTTTAAAACGAAACCAAGGAATTTGACTGAATTGAAGCAGTCCATTACAACAATAATTGAGGCGATCCCGACTTCAACCCTTCAGTGCGCAATGAATAATTTTCTGATCAGGTGTCGCACATGCGTGAATGAGCATGGAGGTCATTTACGGTCTATCATTTCAAAACTAATTAGTTAAATAAAAATAAAATTGAATTATCTATACAATAAAAAAAAATAAAGCCGATTAGTCACACAGAAAAAAAGTTATTACGTTTTGTTTTTGTAGCACGATTCGTGCGCCACCCTGTATAACTAAATATTTAGAACCATCAGGTCCCTGTTTCGGCGCATATATACCAATCTTGTCCGTTCCTGCTAAAACTATCCGAAATATCTATGGATTGGAAATTATGGTCGCACACCTAATGTAGCTTTTGAATCGGTTCGTTTTTTTATAGAATCCTTGCAGCCGGAAGAACTACCCAACCCCCAAGTGTGCAAGAGAACCGATATATCTATACGGTAAAAACCCACTTCGTTACAATGAGCAATTTACCTCACGTTTCGGATAATTTTTCAAAAGTGTATTTACATAATTTAATCAAATGTTTAGTTATACACAGAAGAAAATGTAGCAGGGATGATTTATGGTATTATAAACCACCATTGAAATAGCAAAATAAGCAAAAATTATATTAGTCGGTTGCTAGAGTGCCCTGAAGTCGATTCTACATATCAATTAACGAGCACGGTTTTATGTGCTTGTCGCAAATAATGAAAACATCTTTGAAATAGAAAAAAAGAAAAAAAATTATATTAGACGTTTGTCAGATATATGCATCTGTCAGTATGTCAGATACTATATCTGACAAACGACTAATACAATTTTTTTCTTACTTTGCCATTTCTTAGTTGGATGCATTGTCTACGAAAATCGCAGTGATTGTTTACAAACAGTTAATAGAGTTTTTTTTTGTAGATAAGGGTGTTTTTTTAGAGGTTCATATCTTTAAGTTGGCAACACTGTTTTGTTTGACAACCGATTTGACGCAGCTGACATTTGCTTTATCAATAGTTTGATTTACCATTTCACAATGAATAGACTCAAGCCAGAGCAACGCTTGCAATTTGTTGAATTTTTATTATCAAAATAATGGTTCTGTTCGCCAAACTCATCGTGCATTACGTCCATTTAGCAATTGTCATAATCGTCCATCAGCGCGGGTATAGTTCGGTTAACTATGAATCATTTTCGCACCACGTACGAGGGCGGATTGAAAATGAAACTACCTAGCGCTAGATGGCAGCACAAACACAAACATGTTTTGTTTTTTAGAAATTGCGATCTGTCAAACGTCAGCTGTTAAAATTTCACCTAAATTCATCGATTAGTTTATTTGTTGTAGTCGTTTGAAGTAAGCAACTTTTGTGTTTCTTGAAAAATGGAAAAAACGAATTTCGTGCAGTGATTAAACACTATTATTTGAAAGGGAAAACGGCGAAAGAGACAAAAGAAAAGCTCGATAAACATTACGGTGAGTCTGCTCACCGGCCGAAGAAGCACTGCAACAATACCATCAACAGGAAGGCCAAAAGAGGTGGTTACTGAAGAAAATATCAAGAAAATCCTCGATATCGTTATGAATGATCGCCGAGTCAAGTTGCGTGAGATTGTTGAAATGGTAAACATATCATATGAACGTGTGTTCAACATTTTGCATGAACATTTGCATATGAAAAAGCTATCGGCAAGATGGGTGCCGCGTTTGCTCAGTGTCGAACAAAAACGAGTTCGACAGACCACTCCACAGCAGTGTTTGGACATGATAAAGCGTAATCCTGTTGATTTTTGGCGTCGATTAATTACTGTTGATGGAACGTGGGTCCACCACTACATACCTGAAACCAAAAATCAATCGAAACAATGGGTGGAAGCTGGTGGAAGTGCTACGAAGAAGGCAAAGGCAGTGAATATATTTTGGGATGCACACGGAATATTGCTCATCGATTATCTTAAAAAAGGATCCACAATCACAGGAAAGTATTATCGTGCATTATTGGATCAATTGGTTGATGTAATCAAGGAAAAACGACCACATTTAAAGAAGGAAAAAGTGCTCTTTCTTCAAGACAACGCACCGGTTCACACAGCATTAGATACGATGCTAAAATTACGTGAAATACACTTCGAATTGGTTGATCATCCACCTTATAGTCCAGATTTAGCTCCTAGTGACTTTTTCCTGTTTCCAAACTTGAAAAAATGGCTCGCAGGACAAAGATTCATCTCAGACGAAGAAGTGATTATCGAAACTAACGCGTATTTTGAGGGGTTCCCGAAATCGTATTTTTCAGATGGTATAAAAAAGTTGGAATATCGTCTTACTAAGTGTGTCGAACTAAATGGAGACTATGTTGAGAAATAAATGGTTTTTGGCAAAAAAAAATTTTGTTTTCCTACTTAGGTAGCTTCATTTTCAATCCGCCCTCATATACTCTAAATGATAATACGCTTCCAATAAGACGTCAAACAGTGCGTACCGAACAAGCGATAGACGCTGTACAGCGTAGCGTTGAGGAAGACCCAAATCAATCAATTCGATGTCCATCCACTTTATGGACGATTTTATCTATAAGGATCTTGGTTTGCGCGTGCTGTCAAAATTCAACTTGTGCAGGAATAAAAGCCATCCAACCATCGCACACGCCGCCAATTCGGCCAATGTGCTCACACAAATTGACATTGAAGTTGATTTTCCAAACAAAATTTTGTTCAGCGATGAACCTCACTTTTGGTTGACTGGGTACGTTAATAAACAGAATTATCGGACTTGGAGTAAAGATAATCCACAATCCTTTGCCGAAACACCATTACATCCAGAAAAAAGTACTGATTGGTCCGCTTTATGGGCCGGCGGGATCATTGGTGCATTTATCTTCAAAAACTATGATGAGCGGAATGTTATAGTGAACGGTGAACGGTATAGAGGCATGATTTATAATTTTTTTGTACCCCAATAGGCTGGCATAAATCTAGCTGATATGTGGTTCCAACAGGGTTGTGCCACACAGCGCGGAATATAATTAATTTACTCAAATAAAAATTTGGTAAAAGACTAATTTTATGACTAGACTAACTTTATTCTCATGTACGATACAGCCGCGGCGGTCACATGGTCGAAAGGTCGAAACCATATTCATGTATTAATGGCATAAAATTATCTATCCAATAAAGCTAGTTTCACTGATATTCAAAATATTTTTCTTTGTTCTATTTTAATTTAAAATTGTGTAATCCTCTAAATAAATATCCTTTATTTATCTCCTTTGTGTAATCGTGAATTCATTTACTACACAAACCGCATAAAATGTTAATTGTTAAATTTCGTTTTTATGATGTGAACTATCGTGACATATTTTTTTCCGGATGATTCGGTAAAAACCTATTGCGATAAATTTTTTTCGTGCTGATATAAAAAAAAAACTCGCGATCTAGTGAAATCTTTTCCGGGATGACATTGAAAAATCCGACGCTATCACGATTCTTTTTTATAGAATAGTGTCATGATATTAGAATTTTAGTGTTGCCGTCGCATTTTGTCGAGATATTTTTCAGACTAACTTCACAGGCATTCTTTCAGGTGGATGACAAAATGGCAAATCTAGTGTATGAGTTAAACTTTAGATATAGCCGTGTGAAGCCGTAGTAGTTATCAATTTGAGCATAGAACCTATTTGCCATTTTGCCATTTGAAAGATGGCTTTTTTCCCTACAAACTCCATACCAACTTTGCTTTGTTAATTAATATCTACTTCGACTTCACACAGGTTTATTTAAAGTTTGACTTGTTATATTTGTTTGCCATTTTACAATATTAAAATAGGTTTAGTTTCTCTTAAATAGTTTACTCGTAATTTTATTTCAGACAATTGTTAATTTTCTAATATTAAATATTTATATTAAATTTTTTAGGTATATTTTATTAAATTTAATTATACCGATGTGCATTATATATTAGTGCAGCACATAAGATTTTAAATGAAATTTTCGCGATACTATTAGCTGTGCAAGTAGTAGAAACTCTGTTTTATTGGTCAAATTCAACTGTATTGAAAATATAATTGTTACAACAATTAATTATCGAAATATTGGTCATGGTCTTTTGCCATTTTTCAGGAAGATAGCAACATGCTTTCGCGATAGCAACTTGGTGGTTTCGAAGCAAAATGGTCATGTCTCCATTTTTGCACATCTTCAACTTTCATGAACCGCTGGTCTTTCAAATATGATGATATCGGCATGCTGTAGAACTGCCCAGCCTATATAAGGAGAAGATAAGTTACTGGGTTGGTTTTGCTGTATGTGAACGAGCGCTGTCATGCAACAATATAACCTTCCGCCTTTCTTGTCCCGTAAATGGCTTTTGTCCTCCAGAGCATCACTTAATTGGATCAATTGGGCCTGGTAACGTTCAGCTGGAACATTTTGACCAGGTTCCAGAATCTCGTACTAAATAACTCCGATCCAATCCCACCAGACACACAGTAACACTTTCTTTGCATGAATTTTTATATTTGCAACTGATGTTGATGGCTGGCCTGGATCAACCCGTGGTTTTTTGCGTTTATTATTATAGTACAAAACCCACTTTTCATCACTCCCAATTATTTGAAAAAAATTCTTTCTTTTGTACCGAAAAAGCAAATTCATGCAGATGTAAACTCTTCGGTTTTTGTTTCTTCGGTCAGTTTATGAGGAACCCATTTTGCTTCTCTCTGTAGTTTTACCGTTGAATGCAATCGAAGTGATATTTCTTGGTGAGTAACTTCTAACTGTTCTGCACGCCCTTTTTGAGTTTGACACGGATTTTCATCCAATAAAATTTTAAGTTATTCGTCTTCAAATTGTTTTACTGCACCTGGACGTGGATCGTCCTCTAAACTAAAATTGCCATCACGAAAGCTTGCAAACCACTTTTTTACTATTCAATGACTCACAGAATGTTCACTCAAAGTGGAATTAATAAATTCCATAGCTTGAGCAGCATTTTTTTCGTTTTAAAACAGAATAGATTGCAATCAAGTAAATGTTTCTAATCGACATTCATATATCAAAATTGATGCACACGGAACGTCAGCTTGTAAATAACTGAAACTTATGTCATAAAAATAGCAATGACTAAGCTTCTTATATTTTAGCTCGTTTCTACTTGCGCATAATAATTTAATATTACAAAACTAAATAATATTTTACTATTTTACTATGCAGAAAATATGCATAGTGGAAATTCGAACTCATTTTGAGTATTGTTTGTGTTGTTCAACTGCTTACCCAGAATGTCAAGGAAAAGTAATGTTTGACTTTAAAATATAAATTTTTTAGAGCATTTATGTTGCAGACATAGATAGTTATGCGTCCTTTCGTTTCTTTCTCCTTTCCCTATAAACCCGGTTTTTTGCTCCGCAATAAAACCGATTTTGCAGGTAAAGGGGAATGAAAGGAAGAAGTTACCGGATACAAGTTACCCTAGTGTGGATATGCACAATGGGATCATTAAATAAGAAAAACTGTTTTATTCAAGATGTGTCTTTCATTCTCATATATTGGGTATGTATAACGAAATTTATTTATTTTTAAAACTCTGTTGATGAGTTTTAATAACCTTGTTTTGGTCTTGTGGTGTGCTCATGGGAACATAATGACTATAAATTTGATGTGTTATAACCCGAAAAGTGTTGACAAATGTGAAGAAAATCGCAAAAAAATATTTGCACTTCACTTTACGCATACTTTAGTGTTAAATTTCGCAATTCTTAATTCAGATTTTTCAAAGAATTTAAATAATTCAATCTTGCAATCTTATCAGAATTGGGAAGGTCTTTAAATATAGCCTACTTATTCTTGGGTGGCTTCGTTCCAATATCTTGGTGTTTAAAACGTTAAATTTATAAAAACCCGATTTAGCAATAAATATAAAAATAAAATTTCATGTATTCACCAAAAGAAACTGATAGGCAGCTAGGCTGTTTGGAAGTTATAGTAGAAAAACGAAATGGACATTATAGGGGCTCCTCATACCGAAACTTTGCTCTAGACAATAAAGAAAATTTAAATTCAAATCACTATTGATCACCAGGTCCCTTTAATATCAGAGATAATACGCTAACAGACTGCAGAGGAAACAAATAAGATTAGAGGAAGAGTAAATAGAGAACATCCAACAAGCGACTGCTAGTCAATAATTCAGCAACGGATTGTGATTAAGTATTACTAAAAGTATTTAATTTATTAATCCAACGCTCCATAAAAGTTAAAACCAAATTTACATTACCAACACATATATTTTATTTAGTTACATAATCCCTATACACATACATACATATCGTCCTTATTCAATATTTGGTTGCAATTCATTCAACAGTTCTACTAATTTAGGGTTGTTAGTTATTGTTAAATGATTACCTTCGATATATTTCAAAACCACTTCACCTTCAGTGCAATTCCTCAATTCGTAATCTTCATCGATATCAAAAACTGAGGCCTGAGTTGCTCGAATCAATGTAATCGAAGATTTAATTTTTGGAACCTCAGATGTTTCCAAAGTGATAACCATTTTCCACCTATTGCATACCCCTTCCGCAACCCGTCGTAAATATTCTTTACTATATAAACTTTGTGAATCAACAAATTGTAGTAACTTGTTCATGCGATCATCCCAGGTTGGATGCATCGCAAAGGTTTCTCTTATATAGTCGTTTTTGTGTAATTCGGGTAAAACTTGATTTAATATATTAACACATACCGCTAATTCAATTGAATTTTCTGATGTATCTGTAAGCTGGCCAATCAGAACCTTTTTTAAATAAGCTAAAGAGCCATCAATCAGAACAACATTTCCCGTGAGTCCAGACATTTCAAACGTATGAGCTAAGGACAATGCGATTGCAGAACCAAAGGAATATCCCACGATATAAAATGTTTCAATTTTATTTGCATATTCTTCTTGAATATCTGCGGAGATTGCTTCCATAATTTCCCTCATAGTTTTAGCATGTGGAATGTTAGTCAATTGAACACAGAACGTAGGTAAATCAATCGAAGCAACAATAGTATTCCATTGCGGTCGTAGTTCTCCTTCAATTCCCGGTATAATAATTAGTGCAGTTTTAAAATTGAGTGAATTATTACGACTGGGAAGTCGTATTACCGATTTATCATAAGATGTTTCAGTGCATATACCTTGGAGTAAACTTTCAATACCCGAAACATCTTTTGTTGATGAAAGTCCGACAGCTACATCATTAGTACTGTGTCGCTTTTGTTCATTTAATTCCTGTAGCTCACTCACTGTTATTTTTCTCAGATCTTGTGCCGATAAAACTATATCATAATCACGCTCAAGTGTTTGGTTAATCTCGACGGCCATCAATGAATCCATGCCAAGTTCAGATAATTTTGCATTCATCGAAATTGATTTAACATCTCGTATAGACATGATATTCATTATCCTTGATATAATATCCTTGGTGTTCGAGCTTACAACTTTTTCTGCCACTACCATACTGGCAACAACTGGATCGTCACCTGAAAGCAAATAATCGAGTTCTTCAATACACGATGATATTTTTTGAGGTAATGTGCCTCCGATTTCTAAGGTATCGTGGTTCTCTTCCTGCATATCGGCAACTAATCCAACGTCGCCAACCGCACCCCATTGTATCGCTTTACCAGGGAGATTGTCTAGACATCTCTGCTCTACAATACGTTCCATAATTGAGTTAGCCATGCCGTAATTCGTTTGCCCCGCATTTCCCCGACCACAAGATATGCTTGAAAATACCACAAAATATTTTAGGATTGGGCATAATTTCCGAGACAATTGATCCAAATACTTCGTAGCAAATGCTTTTGGCGTAAAACTCAAATTGAATTTTTCAACAGTTTGGTTTTCTAGAATGCTATCTTGGAGGTTTACAGCTAAATTGAATATTCCACCTACTGGTCCTAATTTTTGGGCTTCCTTTAATAAAGTTTCGCAGCCATTTTCAGTCCCAACATTTGCCGTGTTGACCTTTATTGTTGCCCCATAAGTTTGCCATATTTTAATTCGATAAGACTGGTATGGCTTAGAAATGCCACGACTAGATGAAATTATTATCTGGCGCGCTCCTCTAATGATTAACCAGTCTACTAATTCCAAGCCAAAGCCGCCGAGGCCACCTACTATGACATATGATTCATTAGCTTGACAATTTATTCGGGGGTAAATTTCGATTGGTACGGAAAATTTGTGAGAAGGATTTTCGCGAATTTTTAAGAGTACTTTTCCCATATGCTTTGCACTAGCCAAAAAGCGGAATGCGGCTTCAATTTCGTTTGCCGGATACACAGTGGCTGGTAGTGGTTTTATTATACCAGCATCGATATCTCTCTGTAGCATCGTACTAAGCGCCATTTTCCTTTCTAGCGGAGCATTAAATAATTTATCGAGTAACACAGCTTCGAATGAGATTTGATTTAGAAAATCACGTAACCCAATTTTAGTATTGTTTGCCATATCGAATTTTCCTATTTCCAGAAATTTGCCGCCTTCACCTAAACATCGTAAGGACGCCTCCAACTTTTCTTCGGACAATGAATTTAATACGTAATCAACTCCCTTCCCATTTGTTTCGATTTGAACCATGTCTTCAAATGTTAAATCACGTGAATTTCCGATGTGGGATTCTGAAAGTGCATAGAATAAAGTATTTGTTGAATATTTCCCTTAATTAATATATGTAAGTAGCTCACCTTTTAGTTTCGGGAATAGATCCATTAAAAATTTACGTTTTTCTTTGGTGCTAACTGTTGTAAAAACATCCAAACCATTTGCGAATGCCACCCTAATGGCAGCTAAGCCAACTCCCCCAGTACCAGCATGAATTAAAATCGATTGTCCTTTCTTGATCTTAGCATGAAGAAATAACGCAGCGTAGACTGTGCCGTAAACCACAGGAACAGTAGCAGCTTCTTCCAAGGACCAATTTTTTGGACAATGCCATGTAAGCCCTGGATCTGGAATAATATAAGTACTAAGAGCTCCAGAATTTGCCATTCCCATAATGCGATTCCCAGTGCAATCGACACCCGAATATTCCAAGCCGAGTACACATTCTTGGTCGAGACGACTGTCACCAAATACTTCAACAGCTAGTCGTCCGGTAGCTAGCATAACATCACGGAAATTAAGTGCAGCAAAATGAATTTTTGTTTGTTGTTTAGCAAATTGTTTACTCAATGGCCCATTTAACCATCGTATCGACGATAGATCTCCTCTTTGTGTTATATTGGCATATGCATGTACATCAGATGGGCCAGTTCGGATTAGTTTATTAAAAGCAAAATGTCGGTAGGTTCCCCATTTGCCATTTTGATAAACGTTAATTGCAAAGTTCAAGTCCAATTGGCTTTTATAAAATGGATTTGTGGTGTCAAATGGTGGCGCTGCAGAATCATCAATAAATACACATCTCACATTTGTCCCATTGGGTTCTCTTCGAATACACTTAGCCAGCCCTACTATGCCAGAAAGTGGTTCATTTTGTGAATATACAATAAGCGGGTCGGTATTAATAGTAGATTTTATTTGTTCAAGCCATTTAAATTGTGTGTCGTGTAACGAGATTTTTATTGGAACAGGTGGTTTCGAAATTCCGTGACACTTTCTTTGTAGTAGTACCAGTGTTTCGTTATCAACTGAAATGACTGCAATTAGATTGAAATCTATAGGAATAAATATTTGGCTGGGTTCTAAATTAACCGCCTCTCTAGATATTATGTAGCCATGTGGTAGCAGGTTTGTTTTCGAACGTTCGGTAAATTCCAGCTCAGTTAAACAATTTGATTTTATAATAAACAAACAACTCGATTGGGATGATAAATGGCCATTTTCCACTTGAATATTTTCAAATGCTACATTATCTGATGTTAAAATCGTTAAGTCTCCGGTTATTAGTGGCAGGTCTTCGATGGCGCCCTTTAGATCCGTTATAAACGGCACCGTACCGTTTAGAAGTACTTCGACGCATTTTATTTTTAGGGTTGGATGGTTTTCTAAGGCGTGCTGTATACAAATTCTGGCTGCATTTACTTTACTCATTTTTTGTGTTGGCCGATATGGAGTGAATTTATATGATTCCAGTATAGGCTGGCTTAATATTTTTCGCCGCCCAATTGGACTAGCTTGTAATCCCTTTACTTCTATTCCGCCAGCTTGAACAATCTTCATATTGTCATTCATAAATACTTCAAAGAAATGGCTCTCGGGTATTTTAGGATCAAAACTATTTAAAATTTCTTGATGTCGCGTTGCATCTATCGTTAATCTATCGATAGCCGTTGGTACCAAAAGGCCACGGGTATCCTTTCCGAGTATTAATATTTGCAATAAACAATCCATAAACGACACCCAATTAGAATTCCAATTTACTTTCCCGTGTTGACCATCAGATCGAGCTTCAACAACGTTACGAAATAGTCCTGAGTAATGATATCCCCGCAATCGTAATTCTTTATAAAAATCCTTTGTTGGTAGATATGGCTGGCCGTTCTTACTGATTGCTGGTAACTTTTTTAATTTTATATCGCCTGTTAATTCTTTTATATTTCCTGTAACCACTGCTACACTTCCTTCAGATATTTCGAATCGCCCCGTTCCAAGTTGAATCGCCACAAGAAACTCGATAGTCGTCTTCGCTGGCATTGTCGTGGCTCGTAAATATTTAACATCGTCGAATTGTACACTAATTTGGTAAAACGGTTTATTGCCCCGCACGGTAGCAAAAGTATCCCATACTAATGCTAAATACCCAGTAGCTGGGAACAAGCATCGCCCGTCTATTATATGCCCGGTAATATACCCGTAACTTTCATTTTGAATTGAAACCTTTATAAGCTTTTCGCCAGTTTTGGCTTTTTCTGCTTCATGTTTCATTACAAACCAGTCTTCGGAATGATCCCATTTTATTAGGTGTGATATTCTGGGAGTGCGTCGAGACACGGGAAACTCAACTTTAGGGTATAGATTTTCAATAGCGATGTCCAAACCATTTAGATAAATTCTGCAAAAAAAATGTAATAATTAACAATAAATTGGAATTACATAATTTTAACGTTTATTTACCTGCCCAATGCCGCTAAGAAATGATTTAAATTATGTTTATTGTCTCGTTGAATCAACGGAATTGAAACAGCTTTTGTAAATGATTTTCGTAGAATGGCTTGAAGTAAACCGTGTGGGGCAATTTCAATTAGAAGTGCATTAGGTGGTAGTAATAAACTAGTTTCTTCAAAAAGCACCGGATTGAGTAAATTATTCGTCTGGTATTTTGCTGAACAATACTGTGAGTCTGGTAGACCCCATTTATTTTTCGGCACACTAGTACTGAGCCACTTTTCTGATCTTTTCTTCGGATCTTTAATAATGTCAACGAGGTATTTTGAAAGGTTAGGTCCCATTTCGGCAATATAACGCGAATGGTAAGCAATACCAGAAACGGGTACCGCCCGCGCAAAAATACTATTTGCTGTTAACTGAGCAACAAACTTTTTAATTTCATTTTCCGGCCCAGAAAGGGTACACGAATCTGGACCGTTGTGGCATGCGACATCAATTGTTGATGGCAAGGTATTTATAATTTGTTTATAAGATTGTCCCACAGCTGCCATTGATCCTTTAATAGTTTTGGTTTCAAGACTTGCCTTGCCTCTAGCATAAGCACATAAAACCATTTCTTCTAAAGTCAAACATTTATCGGCATAACCACATCCTAATTCACCAACGGAGTGGCCAATTATATAGTCCGGTTGAATATTTATTGCGGTCAGACAGTCATAAAGCGCTGCCTGAATCGAAGCAATTCCAACAAACGAGTGAAGTATATCGTCAAATATTGTTTTGTCTTGTGATGTTATTATATCTAACAAGTTTAAGCCCTTAGGTTTTAAAACATCATGACATTTTTGGATGGTTTGTCGAAACAAAGGTAATTTCAA
The DNA here is from genome assembly GCA_963691935.1 of Nephrotoma guestfalica. Classification (NCBI taxonomy): domain Eukaryota; kingdom Metazoa; phylum Arthropoda; class Insecta; order Diptera; family Tipulidae; genus Nephrotoma; species Nephrotoma guestfalica. The sequence goes on from OY829915.1 coordinate 229,968,882, forward strand.
TAAATCAGTTCCCATTTCAGTCCACTGAGATCCCATTCCACTAAAGACATAAACAATTGGTCGTTTTATTCCACTAAAATGTTGAATTTCCTTGGTAAGACATTCAGCATTGCCGTCTGTTATGTGCTTATATAGGCCAAAACTTTTAAATACGTTTCCGGAAACAGATTCATTTTGTGTACTATGTAAAAGACCGATAAACTCACTGTCAAGCGGATGGGATGACAATGCCTCATGTATCGCATTACATGCATCTTCTGTTCTTCCTGACCAGTTTACTAATCTTGGTATTGAATCATTAGGAGCTCCATTATTTATTTTCGATTTTTGATGGGTTCTTAGTAAGCAATGGGCATTTGCACCGCCAAATCCAAAAGAATTAATTGCAATTAATGGTCCATCTAATTTTTTGGCGTTTTGCACTACCTGAAGGCGGTTCTGCTCAATCGCTTTAATGTTTGGTCGTACTTTACAAAAATTTATATTTGGTGGAATTAATTGATTTTCCATAGCCAAAATACACTTGGCGATTTGACATACTCCAGCCGCAGCTTCGGCATGTCCTAAATTTGATTTTACTGATCCAATTGGCATTGGAATTTTCCGATTTTTACAAAACACTTCATCCAAGGCATTACATTCTTCGGGATCGCCAACAATTGTACCAGTACCGTGTGCTTCTATGTAGTTGATTGTTTCAGGTTTTATTTCGATTTCCTTGTAAAATTCGCTTAATAGTCTGGTCTGCATATATCCGGAAGGGTAGGTTATCCCTTCTTCTTTGTATCCATCACAGTTCGTTTTTGAATGCACCACTGTACTATAAATGCGTTTCGCATCTCTTGATTTTTGTAGCAATATAACCGAAACGGCTTCAGCACGTACATAACCGGCCGCATCAGCATCAAAAGGTCTACACATGCCGCTTCTAGATAATACACCTAATTTTGTAAACAGGAGTGTTATATTTGGATGCAATAATAAATTTGAAGCACCTACTAAGGCAGCATCACATTCACCATTTCGAATTGCTGTAAATGCAGCATCGAGCGCGTACAGAGAACTACTGCACGCTGTGTCTAATATACACGATGGACCTTGCAGTCCTAGAGTATAGGAAATCCGATTGGCTAGCATCGCGCGACTGCATCCAGTTACACCAAATTCATTTTCTGCTAATCTGCTGTCGTCATAAATCCAAGTTTTTTCTGTTTCACTGAAGCATACTCCAATAAAAACGCCAGTTCTCGTACCTTGCATGGATTTTGGATTTATTCCAGCATCCAAAAATGCTTCATAGGCCTTTTCGATTAACATACGTCCTTGAGGATCCATTGCGTGAGCGTGTTTGAAATGTATACCAAAAAACGACGCATCAAATTTTTCTAAATTATAGATTTTTCCAGAGCGCTTTGGTATTTCGGAATTTTCATGTTTCCAACGTCGTTCATCGTCATCTATCATATCAATCTGAAAATATTTAGAACTTCGAAACCTTCGCAATTTAGTTGAAATGCTTATCTTATTCTACCTTATTGTAGAGGTTATGTTCCAATTCGTTTAAATTTAAGGAATTTGGAAAACGTCCTGATATTCCGGATATTACTATTTCATCGCCAGGCCCATCGTAAATCGTGCGGGGGGACTTTTTAACCAAATTTGACATATTTTAGTTTGCAATTAATCAGTTTTAATTTTAAATATGTTTTCAATTAACGTTTAGATTGATACTGACTAGTTTAAACGATCGTACCGGTTTATATATGAAAAGTTAGAATTTATAATTTTAAAATTTTTACAGGAAGTTTAAATTATTATTATGTGTCACTACAAATATACTATGGTAATACAAATTAAATATGACGTGCATACGCCGCATTCAAATAGTTACACGACTTTGTTTGCTTATTGTGTGTTCTATAAATTATGATCGGCTGTTCTTTTACGAATGAACTATTGAACTTATATTTGTCGTCGACATGTTGTGTTTAAACAACTAATTATATTTCAATTGATTGATAATTAATGAATAATTACAATCATTTCATATGTTAAGATCTAGGTTATGAGTCGGGCTTCACTTCGCGACAGCCTTACTGAAATTGTAAATTAATTTAAGATGTTTTGCTATTTTTAACATTTTGGAGCTTCTACTAGTACTTTAATTTTTTCATGATTTACCGTACTAAATTAATATAATTTTGTAAACAAAACTATTATCATAAATCGTCGTTTTCGCTTAAATGTTAAAGGCCCAGACAACAAAATACCTCTACTTTGCAATAACATTTAAATTACCAACAAATTAATTAAACAATTTTCGACAAAGTGTTTTGAAAAAACCAAGGAACTGATTACATATTTCTGTCAGGTAGATCTATTGATAACCGAAAAACATAGTTGCTAAATCTGTACTAATTCAGAATTGGCCGAATTGTAACTGAATATGGTTGATTTGACTACGTTTTCGGATGGTAATGAACATAGCTGACGGGAATATCTAATCAGAAGAGCCAAGTTAGTTGGTTTATATACTCGTAACAATCAATATATATTCTTGAACGGTAGATGTATTTAAGTAGGACCGATAAGTGGAACCGATTTTCGAAAGTATTATATATAGTTGGGATTCTAAGATTTGTTGTTTTCGAAATTGCTTTTATATTTAGCGGGTTTTTTGGGGAAATGTTGGATCATTAGGATCATCATCATCTAAACAGCTGAGTAGGACTTGTTACTATTTGCATTACAAATTCCTGGGTAAACATTTAGAAAAATTGTTATTCTTAAGGAAATACTAGTGTGGGCAAAAAGTAGTAAGACTTTTTAATTTAAATTTCGCGCGGAAAACCATTCGTCGAAATATTTTTTTCTAAGTTGGTATGACTGTCAGTGACATCTGTGCCAAATGTCACATCACAATAATCATTAGTGTTTAGTATACGCTTGTCTTTCTGAAGTACAAAAAGTGCATTCGGCGATTTTTACAATGAGGGACATTATTCAACAAAGAAGTTCCAATAAATTTTGTGTGCGGAATTAATTTTGTGGTGCCGAAATGTTCAGAATGTTGCAAAAGGCCTTCGGTGATAATTGTATGTCGCGAGCAAGTGTTTTATATTGGTACAAATTGTTCAAAGAGGGTCGAGAACGTGTTGACGACGAACCACGTCTAGGACGGCCATCAACATCAACTGATAATCAACACGTTAATAAAATCAAGGAATTGGTGCTCGAGAATTGACGATTAACAGTCAGAGACCTTACTGGCATCGTTGAAATATCGGAAGGATCAGTGAAAACCATTTTGAAAGATCATTTGGGCCTAAGAAAAGTGAAAGCACGATTGGTTCCAAAATCACTCAATTTTTTAGAAAGCGTTGCGTTGACGTCTGTGAAACAATGCTTTCCGACTACCAGGATGTCATGAAACGTATTATAACAGGCGATGAGTCTTGGATCTATGCTTACGACCCGGAAACAGACGATCAATCGGTCGAATATCGTGCCAAAGATGAAGCGAAAGTTTTAAAGTTTCTAAGTTTTCTTCGATTATCGAGATGTGGTGCACTCCGAATTCCTTCCGACCGGCCAAACTGTCAACAAGGACTACTATTTGAGTGTTATACGTCGTTTGCGCGAAGCTATTCGTAAAAGGAGACCGGAATTATGGGTCGACAACTCTTGGTTTTTGCACCACGATAATGCACCTCTCATACTGCATGGGTTTTACGTAATTTTTTCGCCAAAAATTCCATCCATGTCGTTCCGCAACCACCGTATTCGCCTGACTTAGCTCCGTATGGACTTCTGGCTGTTCAACAAACTCAAACGACCGCTCCGGGGAAACCCGTTTTGAGTCAATTGAAGACATTAAACGTGAATCGCTACGCGCATTGGAGGCTATTCCGGAAATTGACTTTAACAACTGTTTCGGGGATTGGAAAAAACGTTGGCACAAGTGTATTGAGGCCGAGGGGATTACTTTAAGGGGGACGAAATAGATTTGGAGAAATAAATAAAGAATTTTAAAATTATGAACAAAGTCTTACTGTTTTTTGCCCACAGTATTATTTATTGAATTATAGAGAGACCTTTAGAAGAATCTGCCAAATTTAATCGAACCCACTAATATTTTATAAAGCAGGTTTAATTTTATTTATTTATGAGGAATACAAAACGATCGTTCCACCTCAGATTTTAAAGTTCCCAGGTCACGTAATCGTTTTCAGTTAAACTTGAATTGATGTACGCAAAATGTTTACAGTATTTTCCATATTGATTCGAATTTAATATTTAATTTTATTGGGTATACATTTCACGACAATTCAAATTACTCATACATTTAAATTAATTTGCATTCGCGTATTTGCCTAGTCAAACGATCGATTAAAATTTTAAATTGTCTATTTTATATCAAATATTTTCGAACCTGCAATAACTGCATCTTTCTCCAGAACAAGTAACAAAAATATTTGCATTCGAATATTATTAATGAATAGAAATTTAATTAGTCCTACTTGTGGTAGTATAGTGCTTAGTATTAATTAATCATCGTTCGATTTACAATTGAGTATTAATTAGAATTAATTATAAGTATTTTAAAAAAGACGAATTTTACAACCAAATATTTGTCAGTTTAAAATTAACCTCTAATTTAAAATATTTACATATTTACAAACAAGTAATTTTAAGCGAAATTAAATTAGAATATTTTAAATCAGTCAGTTTTGCAAAGTGTGCGGAAATTTATTATTTTGATAAATACAAATCTGTGCAGCACAATTTTTTAGAAATTTACTTAATTTTTTAAATATAAAAATTTATTTATATGACAAATAAAGTTATGTGAATTTAAATATTAGGTGTGCAAGTAGAAACTCGGCTCTGAAGTTGGTTGCAATAAAATAAAATTGTACGCATCCAAATCGCTTGCCATTTTGGATAAATTTAGCTTAGTCATTGCTGTTTTTATGACACAAGTTTCAGTTATTTACGAGCTGTCGTTCCGTGTGCATCAATTTTAAGAGATGGGTGTCGATAAGCAACATTTACATCATTGCATTCTATTCTGTTTTCAAATGAAAAAAAAATACTCCTCAAACTACGGAATTGATTAATTCAATTTGGAGTGAACAGTATATATGAGCCATTGAATAGTAAAAAAGTGGTTTGCAAGATTTCGTGATGGCAATTTTAGTTTTGAGGACGATCCACGTCCAGGTGCAGTAAAACAATTTGAAGTGGAAGAACTTAAGATTTTACTGGATGAAAATCCGTTTCAAACTCAAAAAGAGCTTACAGAACAGTTAGGAGTTACTCACCAAGCAATATCACTTCGATTGCATGCAATGGGGAAAATACCATCAATATCAGTTGCAAAAATCAATATGCATGCAAAGAAAGTGTTACTGCGTGTGTCTGGTGGGATTGGAAAGGAGTCTGTAATTTCGTTGCGTTTATATTTATAATTCATAACACTTCGTTTATTTCGTTTTGTACAACACAATTTTTATTATGTATAGTGATGGTATGTGGTTGTAGCAGCAATGTTTATTTATTGTATTGCGGGGAAGCGTTACCATAATTATATTTTCTTTTTCACCACAACGTATTTATTTAGTAATTTAATTTTTGTTTTAATTTTAATCGTTAATTTTAATCGAGTTCCCTGTATGACAACTTGTATATATGAGATTTTTTGATTTTTTTATATTTTTCATTTTCATTTTTTTATGTTATCAACCTTTGTACACCAATGCGCGTGTACGTGGCCAGTTGAGTGTCGTGCACTCGTGCGCGGTTGATTATGGACGTTGATTTATTTTATGTCGGTTAATTAATTATCGAATTAATTGTATGTCGCACGATTGAATGTCACGTATTATATGTCGTTTTCGTCGCTGCTGGTAGAATCAATTATTTCGCGAATAATTGAGTTGCTACAAGTCGTTTACTATATACCAGCTTCTGGAACCCGATCAAACCGCTGATCTTAGTGATGCTCTGGAGGAAAAAAGTTAATTTAAGGGCCAAGGAAGGCGGAAGGTGATATTACTTTATGACAACGCTCGTCCACATACAGCCAAATCAACCCAGGTACTCTTCTTCTCTTTAGGCTGGGAAGTTTTACAGCATGCCGATGTCATTATATTTGAAAGACCAACGGTTCACGAAAGTTGAAAATATGCAAAAATGATTCGATTACCATTTTGCTTTGAAACCACCAATTTACCATCCCGAAGGCATTTATCATCTACCTGATAAATGGCAAAAGACCAAAGATAGTAATGGGGAATATTTCGATAATTAATCGGTTATTTTCGATAATTAATTAATCTTTGTAACAATTATATGTTCAATAAAGTTGAATTTAACCAGTTGTGACGGTTTGACAACAATTAAAGAAAACTTTGGAAGTTATGCTTTCATGAGAATCTGAAAAAATACCTGAGGAGTTACAAAAGAAATTCAACTACAAAAAAATGAACGAAAATGAAATTAACGATTTTATCTCTCGTTTAAATCCGCTGAGTTTTCCAATTTTTATTCAGGAAGAATTTGCTGTGTTTCGCGTACTGTATATTTGGTTACTAGTATAGGTATTAATGTTATACAAACGCAACGTTATTTACGAGAAAAGGAAGATGGTGATGATTGATGATGAAGATTGAAGATCAACCAAAAAATCTAAAAGATTAAATCAAAAATATTTAAATGAAATGGTTGAGCGTCCCAATGGCGATAAACAAACAAAAAATTATAAAAATTACAAAAATTATAAATGGGATTTATAATTGAATAAAACGATTAAAAATAATAATAATAATAGTAATAATAATATCTAAATATTATAATAATCTTTTAAAAATCGGGTAATTATATATAGAAATAATATATATAATAGTTGTCAATAAAAAAAAATTTATAGTGAACGAAACATGGACAAAAAATTTTAATGAAAAAAGTAGGAGTGCATGCATAACATGAAAAACGAAGGACTCAAAATCAAATTCAAGCAAACAATATTAAAAAAAAACAAAAAAAATTATTATAAAAGTGAAAACGCCACGAATTAATCCAGGTGGTTAAAAAACGGAGAAATCATCAGTTTCCTTCGGCGGCAGTACCGGATCCGCAACGGGGCTATTTTTTTCTTATTTTTTTTTATGTACCTTGACATTTTATTTATATAATTTCTATTTTTCTATTCTTTTTAATTTTTTAGGTACTAACCACTAATACTAACCTAGATAGGAGAATTAAAGGACGGGCAAAGATCATTCGGACAGCCTACATTAAATGGTTTCGAGATTTTTATATAATAATAAATTATTTGAAAATGGTATCAGTTGCGTTCTTTTTTTTCCTCGCGTCCGGTGTAAATTTTACTAAATCAATTTTCTTCATTCTCATGAAACAGTGTATTTCTTTTAAGGTTTTTTTTCTTGTTTAGTGCGATACAATAAAATGTGTAAGTAATTTTTTTTGGCTTCCGCTGGAGATGAAATAGTAACCCATCTTGACTCATAAGAGAACCAACGAGCGTCTTACCTGACATCGAGCAGCAAATACTAGCTCTCCTGTGTTCCAGAAAAGAACCGCCCCTCAACCACTGTTGCTAGACGGCTGAGACATGCTGCACTGGAATCGACAACCAGGAGAGTCTGAAACAGTTTTGTTATCGGAACATTTAGACGTTAAGAAGACTGTTACACAGGAAAAAGCCGGCTTTCTACTTGCACACCTAACACATTAATATTTAACATATTAAATGTATGTAATTAAATAATTGACATATAAAATAATACCACTGTTCATATACATAAAATACCATGTGTTACTGATTACTATATTAGCAGGAAGGGCGCGCTTCTCGTCACGTCAGGCTATTATATTTATATTTGGTGTTTTCAAATTGTTATGAGTAATTATTACGTTTTTCCTAATAACTTATTAAATGCTACATTTCATAGAAGCATAATAGCGCTTCTACTTTAAACTGTAGTTACAGTTATTACATTCTACTTGAACCTTTCCTAGTTACACCGCTACTTAATGTTTTCTAGTTTCTCTCATCTTAATAATAATTTACATTATTCAACACTTCCAATGCCTTCTCCTGAGCTTTTGTACATTTATTTAACCATATACATCCGCTCGTTTTAAAAATTTCTCCCTTGCCGGGAATTTTAGTGATTTTACGATTTTTCAAACAGTTTTACCGTTTATCATTAATTGTAAAGCAAGTTTCAATGACAGGCCGCTGAATGCAATGACAGGCCGATCACTGTGAAGGCCAAAAAATGTGGCGGCTATATTCCAGAGAAAGCTATAGCATAAGCCAATTGAAATGATATACTCTTTGACTATTGACTTTTTCTGAGAAACATCATACGATATCAGCTCCTAAAATCATCCTAAATATGTTAATGAATATAAACTCTAGGTGCTGCCAAATCTGAGAATTGCATATTCATCTGTAATCAGTGGCATTTCTCAGCATAAGGATTTTTTTTTCCAGATTCCTGTGGCACTATTGTGGTAATTCCCCGGGAATAGGGAACTGGGGAAATTGTAAATTTAATTGTAATTTCTGTTCAAATATTTTTTTTTCTGGCCTACTGAGGAGAAAAGTTTGATGTAAATATTTATAAATTGAGAATAATTTTTCCTAAATTGGCAGAGAAAATTATTCTCGAATTAATTTTGTTTTCAAAAAAATTAACACTAACCTTTTACCTTACTATGAGAGAAAATTGCTTTTTAAATAAAAGTTACATATAAATTCGATCTCCAATTCCCTATTCTATTCCTAACCTTATTTAATAATTATTAATTATTAATTATTAATTATAAATTATAAATTATAAATTATAAATTATAAATTATAAATTATAAATTATAAATTATAAATTATAAATTATAAATTATAAATTATAAATTATAAATTATAAATTATAAATTATAAATTATAAATTATAAATTATAAATTATAAATTATAAATTATAAATTATTAATTATAAATTATAAATTATAAATTATAAATTATTAATTATTAATTATTAATTATTAATTATTAATTATTAATTATTAATTATTAATTATTAATTATTAATTATTAATTATTAATTATTAATTATTAATTATTAATTATTAATTATTAATTATTAATTATTAATTATTAATTATTAATTATTAATTATTAATTATTAATTATTAATTATTAATTATTAATTATTAATTATTAATTATTAATTATTAATTATTAATTATTAATTATTAATTATTAATTATTAATTATTAATTATTAATTATTAATTATTAATTATTAATTATTAATTATTAATTATTAATTATTAATTATTAATTATTAATTATTAATTATTAATTATTAATTATTAATTATTAATTATTAATTATTAATTATTAATTATTAATTATTAATTATTAATTATTAATTATTAATTATTAATTATTAATTATTAATTATTAATTATTAATTAATAATTATTAATTATTAATTATTAATTATTAATTATTAATTATTAATTATTAATTATTAATTATTAATTATTAATTATTAATTATTAATTATTAATTATTAATTTTTAATTATTAATTATTAATTATTAATTATTAATTATTAATTATTAATTATTAATTATTAATTATTAATTTTTAATTATTAATTATTAATTATTAATTATTAATTATTAATTATTAATTATTAATTATTAATTATTAATTATTAATTATTAATTATTAATTATTAATTATTAATTATTAATTATTAATTATTAATTATTAATTATTAATTATTAATTATTAATTATTAATTATTAATTATTAATTATTAATTATTAATTATTAATTATTAATTATTAATTATTAATTATTAATTATTAATTATTAATTATTAATTATTAATTATTAATTATTAATTATTAATTATTAATTATTAATTATTAATTATTAATTATTAATTATTAATTATTAATTATTAATTATTAATTATTAATTATTAATTATTAATTATTAATTATTAATTATTAATTATTAATTATTAATTATTAATTATTAATTATTAATTATTAATTATTAATTATTAATTATTAATTATTAATTTTTAATTTTTAATTTTTAATTATTAATTATTAATTATTAATTATTAATTATTAATTATTAATTATTAATTATTAATTATTAATTATTAATTATTAATTATTAATTATTAATTATTAATTATTAATTATTAATTATTAATTATTAATTATTTATTATTTATTATTTTTTATTAATTATTAATTATTAATTATTTATTATTTATTATTTTTTATTTATTATTTATTATTTATTATTTATTATTTATTATTAATTATTAATTATTAATTATTAATTATTTATTATTTATTATTTATTATTAATTATTAATTATTAATTATTAATTATTAATTATTAATTATTAATTATTAATTATTAATTATTAATTATTAATTATTAATTATTAATTATTAATTATTAATTATTAATTATTAATTATTAATTATTAATTATTAATTATTAATTATTAATTATTAATTATTAATTATTAATTATTAATTATTAATTATTAATTATTAATTATTAATTATTAATTATTTATTATTTATTATTTATTATTTATTATTTATTATTTATTATTTATTATTTATTATTAATTATTTATTATTAATTATTTATTATTAATTATTTATTATTTATTATTTATTATTTATTATTTATTATTTATTATTTATTATTTATTATTTATTATTTATTATTTATTATTTATTATTAATTATTAATTATTTATTATTTATTATTTATTATTTATTATTTATTATTTATTATTTATTATTTATTATTTATTATTTATTATTTATTATTTATTATTTATTATTTATTATTTATTATTTATTATTTATTATTTATTATTTATTATTTATTATTTATTATTTATTATTTATTATTTATTATTTATTATTTATTATTTATTATTTATTATTTATTATTTATTATTTATTATTTATTATTTATTATTTATTATTTATTATTTATTATTTATTATTTATTATTTATTATTTATTATTTATTATTTATTATTTATTATTTATTATTTATTATTTATTATTTATTATTTATTATTTATTATTTATTATTTATTATTTATTATTTATTATTTATTATTTATTATTTATTATTTATTATTTATTATTTATTATTTATTATTTATTATTTATTATTTATTATTTATTATTTATTATTTATTATTTATTATTTATTATTTATTATTTATTATTTATTATTTATTATTTATTATTTATTATTTATTATTTATTATTTATTATTTATTATTTATTATTTATTATTTATTATTTATTATTTATTATTTATTATTTATTATTTATTATTTATTATTTATTATTTATTATTTATTATTTATTATTTATTATTTATTATTTATTATTTATTATTTATTATTTATTATTTATTATTTATTATTTATTATTTATTATTTATTATTTATTATTTATTATTTATTATTTATTATTTATTATTTATTATTTATTATTTATTATTTATTATTTATTATTTATTATTTATTATTTATTATTTATTATTTATTATTTATTATTTATTATTTATTATTTATTATTTATTATTTATTATTTATTATTTATTATTTATTATTTATTATTTATTATTTATTATTTATTATTTATTATTTATTATTTATTATTTATTATTTATTATTTATTATTTATTATTTATTATTTATTATTTATTATTTATTATTTATTATTTATTATTTATTATTTATTATTTATTATTTATTATTTATTATTTATTATTTATTATTTATTATTTATTATTTATTATTTATTATTTATTATTTATTATTTATTATTTATTATTTATTATTTATTATTTATTATTTATTATTTATTATTTATTATTTATTATTTATTATTTATTATTTATTATTTATTATTTATTATTTATTATTTATTATTTATTATTTATTATTTATTATTTATTATTTATTATTTATTATTTATTATTTATTATTTATTATTTATTATTTATTATTTATTATTTATTATTTATTATTTATTATTTATTATTTATTATTTATTATTTATTATTTATTATTTATTATTTATTATTTATTATTTATTATTTATTATTTATTATTTATTATTTATTATTTATTATTTATTATTTATTATTTATTATTTATTATTTATTATTTATTATTTATTATTTATTATTTATTATTTATTATTTATTATTTATTATTTATTATTTATTATTTATTATTTATTATTTATTATTTATTATTTATTATTTATTATTTATTATTTATTATTTATTATTTATTATTTATTATTTATTATTTATTATTTATTATTTATTATTTATTATTTATTATTTATTATTTATTATTTATTATTTATTATTTATTATTTATTATTTATTATTTATTATTTATTATTTATTATTTATTATTTATTATTTATTATTTATTATTTATTATTTATTATTTATTATTTATTATTTATTATTTATTATTTATTATTTATTATTTATTATTTATTATTTATTATTTATTATTTATTATTTATTATTTATTATTTATTATTTATTATTTATTATTTATTATTTATTATTTATTATTTATTATTTATTATTTATTATTTATTATTTATTATTTATTATTTATTATTTATTATTTATTATTTATTATTTATTATTTATTATTTATTATTTATTATTTATTATTTATTATTTATTATTTATTATTTATTATTTATTATTTATTATTTATTATTTATTATTTATTATTTATTATTTATTATTTATTATTTATTATTTATTATTTATTATTTATTATTTATTATTTATTATTTATTATTTATTATTTATTATTTATTATTTATTATTTATTATTTATTATTTATTATTTATTATTTATTATTTATTATTTATTATTTATTATTTATTATTTATTATTTATTATTTATTATTTATTATTTATTATTTATTATTTATTATTTATTATTTATTATTTATTATTTATTATTTATTATTTATTATTTATTATTTATTATTTATTATTTATTATTTATTATTTATTATTTATTATTTATTATTTATTATTTATTATTTATTATTTATTATTTATTATTTATTATTAATCATTAATTATTAATTATTAATTATTGATTATTAAGTATTAATTACTAATTATAATTTTTAATTGTAATTTATTAATTATAATTGTTTAATTATTATTTATAATATTTATATAATTATATTTATTATTAATTATATTTTTAATTTTTAATTTTTATATTTTAATTTTTAATTTTTAATTTTTAATTTTTAATTATTAATTTTTATTTTTTAAATTTTAATTATTAATGTTTAATTTTTAATTTTTGATTTTTATTTTTTAATTTTTAATTGTTAATTTTGAATTTTAATTTTGAATTTTTAATTATTAATTTTTAATTTTTAATTTTTAATTTTAATTTTTAATTTTTAATTTTTAATTTTTAATTTTTAATTTTTAATTTTTAATTTTTAATTTTGAATTTTGAATTTTTAATTTTTAATTTTTAATTTTTAATTTTTAATTTTTAATTTTGTATTTTTAGTTTTTAATTTTTAATTTTTAATTTTTAATTTTTAATTTTTAATTTTTATTTTTAATTTTTGATTTTTAATTTTTAATTTTTAATTTTTAACTTTTAATTTTTAATTTTTGATTTTTAATTTTTATTTATTATTATTAATTAATTATGATTCCGGCTGTAATGGTGCACAATGATGCTCATTCCATTGAGCTTCTTGTGCCATAAGCTGCGTTTTTTTGAAATATGGTGTTCGAGAACGCGATAAAATATAAAGAAAATACAGAGAAATTTATACAAAATAATTTAGAACAACAACTTTAACTAACTTCAAGTCAATCATTTTGACATTTAATTGTTGGTTTATAATTAAACACAATAATATCCCATATTAAAATAAATTACATACAATTCAGTCATTTCATTTTCAGTCATTTCATTTTCATTCTTTCAAATTTCCAGTTGTAAATGAAGTAAGGAACAATCAAAAAATTGTGTACTAAAAAAATTTCCCTGTTGCGTCAGTTCAGCAATTATTAAGTTTTTTGATGAACTCGGTTGTACTCTACATAATATCAAGAGTGGTTCAGAGTTGTTGAGAACAAGCATAAATAAACTTTATTCGATAATATAGTGCAAGTTGATTTAGTATAAGCTCTTTATTATTCCTTAATAAACACATTAAAACACTTGTTTATTATTTCGCACAAAACGAGTTTTGTGCGAAATAATAAACAAGTGTTTTAATGTGTTTATTAAGTGTTAATGTGTTTCGCCAAGTACCAACGGCTCATAGTGTTAAAAGTCTTTATTATTCATTATTCGATTGAGTAAATCCGAAACACAAATATTTTAATAATATGTGAATTGTTTAAAAAATCAAAATATAGTTTATCGCGGTCTAGAGTAGCTTTTTCAAAAAAACGCAGCAATAGTAAGTTTGGCTGTGGAGGGTATGGATCCAGCTGACTTTATAAGGTTCTCGCTGGAAGTATAAGGTTTCGGCTGATCCGGCAAATCAAATAGTGCATAATGATGCATAATACCTAGTCCTTCTTGTGGTTTGGCTGTTGTATTGTTCCAACTGGCTTTATTAAATTTTGGCTGGAATTATAAGATACCGGCTGAAAAATCATATAGTGCACATGATGCTCAATCCATCTGCTACTTATACCATAGTTGATTTGGTTCCGGCTGATATGGTTCAGTCTGGCGTACGGACACATACAATTAACGAATTTGTTACCCATTTGTCTGGCCTATCTGTCAACAAAGCATTTCTATAAAAAATTACGATTGTGTGGCTATGATTACAAGAGACCTTTTCGTAGCGTTATTGAAGCCCAATTGGACATAATAAGGATTAACACATCATTGCATCAAAACTTATTAAGTAAATTTGATCCCGAAACACCTTTAATTTCAAGATACTGCAAGTAAAATCAAACAAATTATTGAAGCTGGTGGAATACAAACAAAAATTACAAACGAAACCAATTCAACGGTTACTCAAAATCTGCCCGTACTAGAAACTTAAAACTTTATTCCATATTGGCCGATACCCAAAATGAATGATTGTACGCCAATTTGTATATAACATGCCCTATAGAATCATTCAACACTTAAGATATACAAGTCGAAATTGGCTCAATATCATGACTCAATACTGAGGTTGCATGTACTGAACATTCGAAATCAATTATTTTGCCGCTCGGCGAACAAATTACGGGTCAACAAACAAAAATTCAATTTATAGCGCTTAATTTCCATGATGTTATGCTACATATTAAAAACTAAATATATACGCTACTAAGTAGACTAAAAACAAATTTGACTTTAGCCTTATTGAATGTAAAAAAGTTCAGTGCCCAATTTTTTCACCATTATGTTCTACGCTTTTCCATATAACTCGTAAATGGAAATGTTACCATACAAAAATCGGGTAATGTCCGTTCGATGTTCTCACATCGAAAACTCAGAAGATTTAAATTTTGAAGACATGATTTAAAACGAAACAAATGGCAAGGGATTTGATACGTACTGAATTCATTGGCCGAAGAGAAATTAGAGGAATCTTTAAAGTGCTTAGGCAAAGTGGAAAATATTTAGAAATAGGAAAAGTCAATATAGCAAACAACATTAAATAGGGTTGCGTGAATTTAAGGCCGAATTTCTTTCCAAGCTGTATGAGGCTCTAGCTTGACCATTTATTTGGCGTACTAATATGTAGAAGACAAAAGTACACTTAATAAGTTGCTATACAGAGACATATCGATGCTGGTATAATAAAACCACTGTATTCCAGCAAGTGAAATTGTGGTAGTATTCCGTGTTAGCCGGTGCAAAGCATAAGTTACGATCCTCTACACCTGACGGTATAACAACATAACGTGTTGTACAACAACAACAACACGTATTATTGGAACCACTTTTCAATCACGCGTGAAGTATTACATCCAAAACGACGCGCATATTTTAGGATCGGATGTCAGCATGCTAGATTAAGTCATCATTGTAAATTAGTTAAGTTAGCGTCTAAGGTTTAAAACACTTCGTCTTTTCTATGCTACGATTATGAAGAACTGCTTAGTTATATGTGCTGGCTTAGTACACATACATAGTAAGAATTTCTAGAAGTTTCTGATTTGTTGTTATAATTTGCCAAATCGATAAGTTCTTGTTTTGCACTAGGTATAAAACAAGAGGTGAAATTTTTGCAGTTTGGTCGTCGCAACCTGATGAGTAGACCAACTTTTTATCAGCACGAAACCAAGCTGCCAAGAAGAGACCTAAGGAAGTTCTCATTTTTGTAAGGGTTTAAGTACCCTGGGGTTAAAAATGGGGGTGTGAATTTTTCTACTTTTTGTGGTAGATATGTGTGAGTAAATAGCCTCTTTGTTTTCTATAAGTCTATGACTTTTCGTTCTTAAGCAAAATTTTACATTTACCAATCTATTCATTTACGCAGCATATATACCACCTCAATCAAATAGTGATCATTACGCAACTTGCATCGATGCGATTGATGAAGTTATTAATACAACAAACCCGTCAGATTTAGTTCTTGTGCTTGGTGATTTTACCATTCCAAATATAATATGGAATCTGGACTCGGAACCAAATATTTTTCCAAGTAATATAACAACAGATGCAGAATCTTTATTTGTGGACGCCATGCTTGATTATAATTTGAACCAGATAAACACAATTGCTAATAATCGTGATAGATTACTGGATCTTGTCTTCAGCAACGACATTGACACTTTCAAAATTTCAGAATCCGTGTTACTTTTTGTAATTAATGATATCAATCACAAGTCTTTAGATATTGTATTTGACTCAACTAATTTAATGACGAGTTCGGAACTCCTACAACTAATCAAATACTTCAAAAAAATAAACCGTGTGGGGCTACTAAGTTACCTAGAATCCATCAACTGACAAACAACTCTCAATTCCAATGATATAAACGAAAATGTTGATAAAATTAATGACATTATGCAGCAAGGCTTCGAACTCTATGTACTCGTACCTATACTGTGGGCAAAAAATAGTAAAACTTTGTTCATAATTTTAAAATTCTTTATTTATTTCTCCAAATCTATTTCGTCCCCCTCACAGTAATCCTCTCGGCCTGAATACACTTGTGCCAACGTTTTTTCCAATCCTCGAAACAGTTGTTAAAGTCAATTTCCGGAATAGCCTCCAATGTCTTCAATTAACTCAAAACGGTTTTCCCGGAGCGGTCGTTTGAGTTTGCTGAACAGCCAGAAGTCCATACGGAGCTAAATCAGGCGAATCCGGTGGTTGCGGAACGATATGGGTGGAATTTTTGGCAAAAAATCACGTAAAACCAATGCAGTTATGGGAAGGTGCATTATCGTGGTGCAAAAACCAAGAGTTGTCGACCCATAATCCCGGCCTCTTTTTACGAATATCTTCGCACAAACGACGCATAACACTCAAATAGTAGTCCTTGTTGACAGTTTGGCCGGTCGGAAGGAATTCGGAGTGCACCACACCTCGATAATTGAAGAAAACTGTCAACATCACCTTGATTTTTGACTTGCTTTGACGTGGTTTTCTCGGCCTCGGCTCACCTATGGCACGATATTCGGCCGATTGATCGTCTGTTTCCGGGTCGTAAATATAGATCTAAGACTCATAGTCAGTTATAATATGTTTCATGACATCCTGGTAGTCGGAAAGCATTGTTTCACAGACGTCAACGTGACGCTGTTTTTCCAAAAAAATTGAGTGATTTTGGAACCAATCGTGCTTTCACTTTTCTTAGGCCCAAATGATCTTTCAAAATGGTTTTCACTGATCCTTCCGATATTTCAACGATACCAGTAAGGTCTCTGACTGTTAATCGTCGATTCTCGAGCACCAATTCCTTGATTTTATTAACGTGTTGATCATCAGTTGATGTTGATGGCCGTCTTAGACGTGGTTCGTAGTCAACACGTTCTCGACCCTCTTTGAACAATTTGTACCAATCAAAGACACTTGCTCGCGACATACTATTATCAACGAAGGCCTTTTGCAACATTCTGAACGTTTCGGTACCACAAAATTGATTCCGCACACAAAATTTAATGGAACTTCTTTGTTGAATAATTTCACTCATTGTAAAAATCGCCGAATGCACTTTTTGTACTTCAGAGAGACAAGCGTATACTAAACACTAATGATTATTTTGATGTGACATTTGGCACAGATGTCACCGACAGTCATACATAGAAAAAAAAAATATTTCGACGGATGGTTTTCCGCGCGAAATTTAAATTAAAAAGTCTTACTACTTATTGCCCACAGTAGATGTGCTGTAAACCACAAAATGCTCACCCTCAGTGGTTTGATAATAGATCTAGTCTTAGAACTTAAAAATCGGAGCTCGAAAGTGTATGCCAATGTGTTGAAAAGCGTATCTCGATTAAATTCAATAAAAAATCAAGGTAAATCCAAAACAATTTTGGAAATACTTTAGGAATAAACGCGAAATTGACGGATACCCTGCAAATATGACCTATAACAATACCAGCTCATCAAACTCCAAAGATATAGCTGATAAGTCCGCGAAATTTTTCCAATCAATCTATAAACCAAGCATTACTAGTGGATTGTACGAACAAGCCAGCAATACCAACGTATCAATAACTCCTCCTGTTATATATGAGGATATCATTTTATCGGCTTTAACCGGATTTGGAGACGGTTGTGGTCTTGATAATATACCCGCTTCTATTCTGAAGAAATACGCTGACATTTTAGCAATTCCATTATGTTACCTATTAAACCACTCCTTAAGAACCGGGGTGTTTCCCGAGCAATGGAAAATTTCAAAAATTACACCAATTTTTAAATCGCGCAAACGAGATGACGTTACATGCTACAGAGGAATATCAACTACAAGTTGTTTGAATTAGTTTTATGCAACAACTTTAAATCCACAATTGCACGTCGTATATCAATAAACCAGCATGGGCTTATGCCTGGTCGCTCCACATCAACTAATCTGGTTGAATTCACCAGTAAAATAATTAATGAGATAGAAAACCATCATCAAGTTGATGTAGCGTACACGGATTTCAGTAAAGCATTTGATTCCATCTGCCATCAAAAAGCATTCCGGAGTTTATTCGCATTTTGGTTTTCCACTCGATTACATAAATTGGTTCAAGCCTTATCTATCAAACCGGTGACAATTTGTAATAATGGGAAATGAGAAATCAAACGTTATTAAAGTAAGGTCTGGTGTTTCCCAAGGATCTCATATCGGGGAGTGAATATTTATTGTTTTCTTAGATCAAATAACCGAGATAATCAAAAACTCAAACATGCTCATATTTGCTGATGACGTGAAAATTTTTCGAGCTATTAATGGAATGCTAGATGCGAAAAAACTTCAAGAAGACATCGATAGATTAAGTGAGTGGTGTGATCGAAACTCACTTTACTTAAATATTAAGAAATGCAAAATCATGTATTTCCATCCTAAGAGAAATCCGCTAATTCCTTCCTACAAAGTCAACAACGAAGTATTGCAAAGAGTTAATGAGATCATAGATTTAGGTGTTACATTTGTCGAAAAATCGATGTTTCAGGCATATAGAAAATTGTATTGCGAAGGCGAATGTCATGTTTGGATTTGTTAAAAGATGGACAGGTGAATTTAAAGATATTCAAACCTTATGTTCACTCTATTTCGCTAACGTTTGATCTCAATTGGAATACGCTGTACCGGTCTGGAATCCATACTATACTGTACACATTAAACGAATTGAAAGCATTCAAACGAAGTTTCTGATTTTTTTGTTACACAAAAGTGACTGGAATTACGACCACAATTTACCAGTCCATGAAAATGTGGCACGATTACCTCCGTACTCAACAAGATGCACGGGTTACAAAATATGCACTCTTGAAAATAGACGACCTCTCTTAGGTGCGGCTTTCATTGGTAACGTTTTGCTTGGTCACATTGATTCAGCATACATTTTGGAAAACATATCAATTCATGTGCCTTGCAGAACATTTCGAAACCATGAATTGTTAGCACTAGAACCACAAACTATTCCACAAACTACGGAGAAAATATCCCCATTAATAGGTCGTCCAAATCCTTCAACATCGTCGACGACCTATTTGACTTTAGTTTATCAAAGGACAAGTTCAAAAATATACTTAAGAATTATTTTTTAAAATTAATTGTTAAATCAAGATTTGATTTATATTTTTTTGTTTTAAAGTTCTTTATTTGATTTTTTAATATTTTTGATTTAAATTAAATTCTGAAATCATAGATGTAAATCACAGAATAGATTATTTATTTAAATAAATAAATAAGTACATAGTAGTTCCACAACAGTTGTTTATACGAAATTGGTGTAAGCAAAATAGGATTGAAAAAATTTATTTTGGTTACATCACATCTAAATACAATATGTACCTCTACAATCATATCATTTAGAGATGCATAAAAATCGTATTAATTTTGCAAAACCAAAATGAAGTAAAACGCTCCTATACACCACCATGCCATCGCACAAGAGATGGCATGGCAAACAATTATGTTTCATAAAACGGGTGCACCAAAATATATTGGATATACTTATATTTGGATTTTTTGAGTTTTTGGATGAAACAAAAATACAAATTTCTTTCTATTCAATTTGAATTTTTGCCGGAGCATCATCATCACTCACCAGCCAACACGAGCAAGCAACAAACAACATAAAAAGATTAATTTTATTATTTAAATAAATATTTAAAATTAAAATTAACAAGAAGTTGTGTTTATATTTAATATTATTAAATTTTTCAAAGTGCTATTCATCGCACGCAATAGACACCATTGTCACTAAAATCTATACAGTACTTTCAAAATTAAAGCAATCGTAACAAAATGCGATGTTTTGGTGAACGCAATTGGCGTACTGCAATATTCTGTATAATACCACGTAGACCGATATTTGTCTTCAATCACTTACCTGAACAAATCTCTACCAGTTTCATTCATAATTTCCTCAAAATCATGGATACTACTCCAGAAAAAGCCGCACAAGTTGTTGGTTTATTGCAAGAAGGACACAATCAACGAGAAGTTACTCATCAGCTAAACATGAGCCAATCTGCTGTCTCAAAGGTATCTAGAAGATTTCAGGAAACTGGAACCTTCAATCGGGAATCGCATACCAGCCGGTATCGTTGATTTATCGTCCGAACTTCACTGCGAAATCAACATATCACGGGCGTCGATGAGCAGCAAGAGATGGAGCTGTTAGTCAATGGACAGTAAGAAGACGCTTGAAGGAAGCCTCGCTCCAATAAGGCCCGATAGAGGCCCAAAATTGACAGCAAGCCACTGCCAAGAGCGACTCGAATTTGCTCTCGAACACATTAATTGGAGCACCGAGCAATTCGTTATATTCTGACGGGTGCAGAATATGTCTCCACGTTAGTGATAGAAGAGGCCGGGTCTACTGGCATGCAGGAGGGCGATTTTTGTAGAGCGGTTGGTGCTTGGTGCGGGCTGGCATATTGTTTGAGGGAAAAACAAATCTTGCTTTCGTACCTAGTGGAGGCCGTTGAGGAGGTCTGACCGCTGTTGAATATATAAATATAACAAGGACATTTTCTTTAATCATGTAGTGCCACATCTCAAGATTATATCTTTGTCAAAACCTTAATAATGTCAATGGGGAGCCGCATTCGAACCGTTGTAGACACAAGGGGGGGAGGGGGCAATACTAAGTAATAACATACATATTAATTACACCCATTATGCTTGTTATCCTAAAAATGCAAATAATTTAAGGCGTGTTTTCTATTTGGGTATCGAGCGGCCCGAACGAGAATTAAAACTGAAATTGTAATCTATTATCACAATACCAGGCAATTTTGTCATTTAAAAAAATAACCAAAAATGATTTTGAATATAAAGGAACTCGTATTTTATTTCAGCAACAATTTACTTTCAAATTACAAAAGAATAACCTTTGATTCCAATGGAATCTACCTCAAATATTATCCAGCCCAACAAACGATTACCTATTAGGAAGCAAGTCAATCGCATATGGTTTTACCAGGTAAGTTTAAAAATACACATTCTGCCTTTTCATTTTAACGAATCATTGTAAACTAATTTACACAGATCTGAATCGGGGCAGCAAAACTCTGACAGTATATGAACGTCTTATCGCAGCTTTTGCATTTGTATTTTAAGTGCCCGCCCGTTTAGTTTTACAGCCCTTCAAATTTTTCTTTGTTTTTAAATGAGCTGAAATTTATTCATTTATTCAATTTTTGTAAAAAATTTCTGTTTCCTACTGAAATAGTACCATAACTAAACATATTTTATAAAGGGTGTTCCGAAAACCTAATGGTGCATGTAAACCAAAAGGAAAAATATCAAAACCAGAAAAAATAGTTTTGATTGTTTTAGTTTTGAAAGAATACAAAATAAATTCTAGTTATTAAATTTTGGATTTTGAAAGATACTCGTAGTAAGAAAACTTAATATGTAAAACCATTTGAGTTAGCTTTTTATAATACTGTAATAGTTTTCGACAATGTTTACATACGAGTATGAAGTAATTTTACCAAATTTCATATTCTACAAGATATATTGGCCGACAAGAGAAATTTCTTTAATATGAAATCAAATAATCAGGCGATTTAGGCAACACTGGATATATGCCACAGGTACATGCCAGGTAACACTAGATATATGCCACAGGGCTTTTCATTGCGTTGACATATACGACATACAATGTTTAGTAAAGCATGTACCCAATATTTTTTAAGTTTGCCAACTCTGAATATATTCAACTGTTCACATATATGTAAACATATGTACGTAAATATATTAAAAATGTAGATTAAGCATTTGAATAAGTAATTTACTATACAAGCTATTTAACCTTATTAAATCGTTCTTTTATACACACGAATAATAATCAGAATCACCTATAAAATTATTAAAATTATAAATAAATTCTAATTTTTTGATATTTAGTCAACAGAATCGATTAATCGACTGAATCGAAACTTTATCAGTGTGAATTTGTGTGTAGTGCGTTCAACAAATGGCACTTTCGTGTCTCTTACAAATAGGCTATACCATTGGTAAGTTAGTTCTACCGTAAGAATCTACTATAATGTAAATTCTGAAAGCCGTAAATTAACATTTTTCTAATTGCGAAAAAAAAAATGTGTATGAAGGAATATTTTCCTCAATGTTAGAGTTCAGCCAAAAAATTTTAATAATAAGAAGTGAATACACGTACCAAAAAGTTGAGACACCTACTTTTTGGTTATAACTCCAGGAATTTTTGAAAACCGCATGCCGTACGGTATTATAATCAAAAACATAATAAACGTGGTTACCACGTGATCTTGAATTTGTTTTGTTTATTAGTTTCGGTATATTTTATATGAAAAACAAAAACTGTGACCGCACAAAAAATAGCAACAACTAAAAAAAATTATTAAATTGGTTCTTCTGTACTAATGTAAAAGTTACGTAATTATGATTTCTACATTATGTTTCAAACATTTTGTTCGAGAGAATATGTATACGTTTAATAACAAATAATAGAGACGATACTAAACCCTTCCCAGATTCCTAAATCCAATAAAATATAATAGATTCGCGATAGATCGCAAAGCTGCCTCACTTTCTTTTACCGGCGGTTAAATTACTTAATATCCTCTTTGAAGCACGAAATTTTCAATTGTTACGGTGTGACGAAAGAGGCGGATGCACTTGCTCTGGCCAATTTATTCGCCTTTTTAATCGCACAAATATCTATGAAAGGCAGCCTGGAATTTGTCGGGCAAATGGAACTCGAATATGAAACGGAAAGATGAAATGTTGAATAATGGTGTGAACGAATGGTGAAATAATGAAACTAATGATTAATTTGATGGTTGTGAATTATAAATAAGTCGTTTGTAAGCCAGGGAAATATTCACCATAGTGTCTCGCGATATAGTTCTTTTAGCTATGATATCTATCTACTGCCTTTAGAAAATCTAAATAAGTTAATAAATTTCAGAAAGTGAAAATGTTTAACATTTGAATCAGATGCACTATTGGCTCTCAACAAGCTTTAAGTTCGCACGATGCTGTACGAGTACAAAGTTTAATTTTATTATGTATTAACAATAGCTTTTAACCACCACTAAGGACCAAACGAGACTTTTTGTTTCATAAAACCGAGTTTTAAAGAGCTTAAGAGCTTACCAGCTTAAGAGCTTAAGAGCTAAAGAGATTTTACCGCTGTAAGCATGTATGATTAGGGTGTTTAGTGTTTGCTGGTATCTAACCCGGATTAATATTATACGTACAATGTGATACCAATAAATGACTGCTGTCCTTCTCTGTCCAATTCTTTTTCATGTAAGTTAATGAGTTTTTTTTTTGTATAATCGTAAAACATGCTTTTATTTATTCAAAACGATATATTTCAATTTACTACAAAATAAAAACTAAAGCAATTTTCTAAAAATGTGTTTTTTTATACTAAGAATTATGCTTTGCTTTATTCCCCCTTTATATTGCTTCCTCCCTCAATGATCTACATTCTGTGGGTCAAAAGTTCAATCTAATCGGGTTGAATCCCTCCTTGATTTCTGGAAATCTCTTCTTGGTGGGTTTGTTTGTTTATAAGTAGTCCTCCTCTCTGGCTCCTTACACGTGCTTTGTTGATAAAAAATATGATAATTAAATCTATGATGACTGTTATGATATTTAAATCGATGAATACAGCTTCCTTGTGTTCGTTGAAAAGTTGTTGGATTTGTTCAATGTTGTCTAGTTACAAATTATGTAAGTAATTAAGTATCCAGAGTCGATTTTGGTGCTTTTCTCTGTAATGTTTGGTTGTAATACAGGTAGCAGAACTAGGGTTGTTTTTGGTTTTCTCATTTGTAAAAGTTACGCCGTTGATGTTTATTGTTTCATTGCGGTATTGTACCAAAAACAAACCGACGACGTTTCCTTTGACGTTGCTTAGAAAAATTGTGTTACCGTTTAAGGTTTCGATAACTGATTTCTATTGAATTGATAATCACAACTGGCATTTGACCCTTTTATAAGCTGACTGATACAGTGATCTTCATTCAGTCCTTTCAGCCTATTTGTTTCGCAGATTGTGATGTCCCAAAAAAGATGCAATCTTGTGTAATTACATCCAGTTCGTTTCGGTTGAGCAACAGTTGTTTGAATTCCAGGTAGATCTGCTTGTTTTGATTAATTGTTGACCTTATAATGATATTATTGTAATTCTGCCTATTGCTATAACGTACAGGATTTGCATTGTAGAATTTTTAACCATCATCATAGGTTCTACATATCCCATTAGCCTCTATATCGTTAGAGTATGGCAAGTTTTCTATTGCTGTAATTACTCGGTTGATTTCTCCTTTATTTAGTAGGTTGGTATTGATAATTTTTCCTTTTGCGTGGCTCGTACTATTTTCTTTACGTTTTCTTTGATAAGTATACGAGTAAGTCGGTTAAACAGTATTTGTTCCATTCGGTCATCGTCGTCTTCATTTAAATATTCAATAACTTTAATGTATTCACTAAGCATTTTTTGGGATGTGCCGATTAAGACTTTGTCGATTTTATATTGCTGGTTGTTATTGTCAGGTGGCTCTGCAATCCACTTCCATGCACTCCCAATCTACACTATTGATTTTTTGGTCTTCGGTTTTTGCTTCTTGAGTTCTAAAATTAATTACGATATTTGTTTCATTTGATGGATTAGTTGAGGTCGAGGTTTACTTCCTTGATATATGCCGTTGATCGTTGGTGTTAGCCGGACAATTAATTCCTCATAGGTATGCAGATTGATGATATGGATTAACTTAAAATGGCCATTGATTTCCGTCTATTCCCCTGTTTTAAGGTTACTACGAGTAACTTCTAAATCAAGAAATATAATTAATAAATATAATTAATTTACGCAATGTTCAAGAATAAACATTTTGTTTAAGAAACAACAGGTTCGTTTGAATTTCAAATATTTCAAACTATCTATTATAGTAAATCTAACATTCTTATTTATACAGTAAACAACTTTCAAGTAAACTTTATTTATTTAAATAATTTATTACGATTATTATGTACGACGATATTTGTCGATTAACGTGGAGTGTTAAATTTAATTTTGAATTTATTTCTAATATTTCATATGGACCTACCCATCGAGGGTTAAGTTTCGTACTTGTTTTTTCATTTTTAAGAAGGACTTGATCACCGATCAGAAATTGTCCTCGATGTTGAGGCACCACGATCATAATAAATTTTGAAAATTTCTTTGTTTTTAATTAAAATATTGTATGCTATTTCCCGAGCTGTTTGTAGTTTATTTTTTAATTCGTATATATAGTCATTATAATTATAAACGGGTTCAAGTTATTTCTCTAATGAACTGGGTAAAAGGGGTTTATGAGCAAAAACCAATTCATAAGGCATATAGTTTCTTGTTGAATGTGGAGTAGAGTTATACGAAAACATGGCAAATGGGATTCAATCATTCCAATTTAATTGATAGCCGTTGGAAAAATTTATATTCAGGTAGTGTTCGATGCGAGTGTTCTAAAGTGTCATTTGACTGTGGGTGGTACGCAGTTGTATTAAATTTCTTAATGGGCAGTAGTTTGCAAATATACTTAAACATCTCACTTATAAAATTGTGCCCTGGTCGGTTACGATAGATTCACGATAGATTGGCATATAAAATGTATAGTAAATGCTTTTCAGACAATTGATGTTTCTTGGTTTGAGAGTGGAACAGCTAGTGAATACTTTGTAGGATAATCCTGCATGGTAAGAATAAATTTATTCTTGTTATAGGTTTCAGGAAGTGGTCCAACTACGTCTAGGAAGATTTTTTGAAAAGGTATATTAGATGTGCTGGTGATTTTCATGGGAAGTTTGTTCAATCTACCGACTGTGTTCTTTTCATATATCTCACAATTTTGAATATTTTTCTTATTCTTAACAACATTTTAGGGAAAAAGTAATACATTTTGATTCGGTTGTAAGTTTTTAGTATACATTGGTGTCCACCGATAAGAGAATTATGATATTCGTTTAATATTCGTTGAATGTCTTTTTCATCTGATTTTTCAAACATTAACAGGTGTGTTGTTTAAAATGTTAGGTGAGTCGACTATGCCATTTACAGAATTTTTTGAGGTGAGTCTGGTATACTATATATTGTTGGCTTCAGTGGAACTAGGATCTTTTCTTTCGATTGTACCTAGAGCATCGGCATTA
Organism: Nephrotoma guestfalica; assembly: GCA_963691935.1. Classification (NCBI taxonomy): domain Eukaryota; kingdom Metazoa; phylum Arthropoda; class Insecta; order Diptera; family Tipulidae; genus Nephrotoma; species Nephrotoma guestfalica. The sequence continues at coordinate 229,996,336 of OY829915.1, forward strand.
GTGTTTGTCTTGCCTGATTTGTATATAATATCTTTTTCATGATCATTCATCTCAATTCTCCAACGAGTGAGTCTAGCCGATGAGTTAGCGCTTTTGTTGAGCCAAATTAGAGGTTTATGATCGGGTCTAAATTTCTTCTCAACTTATCGCTAGCAACTCCCTTTCTATCACCGGATATTTTCTTTCTGCTGCATTTAATGTTCTACTAGCAAATTGTATCGGTAGGTCGGTTGATTCGCGTTCTTGTGATAATATCGCACCAATTGCTACATAACTATAGCATCACAACTAATAATAAATGATTTTGAATGATCTGCGGATATAAGAATAGAAGATGAGCTAAGAGCTGATTTAAAAGTATGGGATGAATTTATACAAAACGCGTCCTATTTGAAAACATAATCATTTTTTAGTAACGTTGTCAACGGTGCTGCAATTTCTGCAAAATTATTTATAAATCTATGGTAATAACCGCATAAGCCAAGAAAAGATTTTATTTCCTTTGAATTAGTTGGTTTAGAATAGTTTAATTGGTTGGAGTTTAAGATTATAGTGTCGGAGTCGTTTAAGATTTATTCGAGTTTTTGATTATGATCTTTAAGATCATATTCATGAATGACTATGTTGTCTATAGGTACACAAAAAATTTAAGTTCATTTAAATCTGTCATAATATTATTCATCGCACGCTGAAAAGTTGATGGTGCATTCTTTAACCCTAATGACATTCTGTTAAAGTGGTAATAATTTGTTTGTACCAAACGCTGTTTTGTATTTGTCATATTCGTCCATTAGAATCTGATGATACTCTTCCGCTAATTCAAGGGTAGTAAAATATCTTGCTTTACCCAGTTGTTCTAGTATGTCAGTGATATTTGGTAGTTGAAAACGTCTATGATAGTGATATCGTTTTAGCGACGAAAATCCACTATAATTTTCCATTTCCTCACCATTTCACTGATTTTTTTGGAAAAACTACTAGCGAACTGTTAAATGGACTATTACTGGGTTCTACTATGCCATCACTAATCATTTGTTCGACTTGCCTTTTAACTTTTAATTTTGCGGTATAAGGCAACCGATATTTAGTGGTATTGTATGGCTAGTAGCTGAATTTTCAGTAAGTTTATCTCCATCTAAATGGAATAAATCATTATATTTTCGGTATAATTGCGTAATTGATGTTTTTTTCCTTCAATGTTTAAATGACATAGCATTAGTTTTGATTCTATACTATCAAAACGATTTAAGAGAGAATTTTACCAAGATTAAACTTGAAAAATATCACACTGATTTAATAATTAAGTTTGGATGAGTGAATGGTTTATTTCAACAGGAAATTCATTTGTACTAACGACTGCAATATATGCAAAATTATTTTTGACACGAATTAAACAGTTAGGAATAAATACACCAGGTTGGATGCGCTTGGCCTTGCAAAGGTATTTTTCATCGCTTTAAAAATTACTGATATGTAATTTGATTATTTTTTCAATTCGTGGAGGTACAATAATCATTTCTGAAGAAGTTAAATTCAAGATTATGTTAAAATTTCTAAATAGATTTAATATGATGGTTTTGTTTTTGTAATCAATTATAGATGTATTTGTCCGTAAAAAATCTTTTCCAAGAATTCCATCACAGCTGATAGGAAAGTTATCTGGTACAATTTTAAATTTTTGTGGAATTAAAACATTTCCGTTACACATTGTTGTAAAATCATGGTTGGTAACTCCTTTTATTATACATCTTTTTTCAGGATAACATTGTTTTTTACCAACTAATACTCCATGTTTTACAACACTTATTTCGATCCCAATATCTATTAGAAAGCTTAGAGTTATTAGGAATTTCATTAAAACATTATTTGTATTGATCGATTGACTATCATTAGAACTAATAAAATTTGAGCACGAGTTTATGAATTGTCTACCCGGCTTGACGTGCTCGGTTTGATCATGTCGAGTGTTGTTAAGTGTTCCGCGTTGTTATTATTACTCGTATTAATTGGTACCTGAACATTTGCTTTAAGGTTCGGAGAACGTAAAGAGTAACATGCTTTCACAACATGACCAATCTTATAGCACAATTGACACGTTACATTATTACTAATATGTTCATGAGGTTTGTTTACATTAAAATTTAAATATTTTTTCTTCTGCAAGAGCTTTGGCAATGGCCTCCTTTAAAGTTGTAAATTTGTAAAGTTGTCCTTTAAAGTTGTAAAGTTGTTGCTTTGATTATTAACTTTATTGCATTTTTCAACCCATTTTCAAATGCTCTTAATGCAGTTGAAGAATTTATTTTGGTTATACATATAGTTGGCAGCATCTTTTCCTTCTCTGGAAATGTAAGCGTCATTGAGATATGCTATAAGCTGTTCAAGTCTTTGAGCAAAGGTTTTTAATTTTTCACTTTTGGATTGTTGTATATCAAGGAATATTGTAATTTCTTCTTTACTATTTGCAGAATTTATATTCAGGAATTAATTTGATTGCATTGTTAATAGATAAATTCATTTTATTAGGAATATTACGTCCGATGTTGGTTAATTTAAAAGGGACTTTCACACTAATTGGTTCTTTATATTTATTAGAAGGTTCAACATAAATTTCATCGGAATTATCGTTATTGTTTAAAGTATGATCACTACTTGAACTATTACTTGCGGTTTCACTCAGCTAACCAACAGATGAAGTAAATTTTAAAATAATTCTGTTTCTAAAATTTGGTGTTTGATCTTCATCCGAACTCATTTGCATTTAAATACATAAAATAGAAGAAAAATTATTGAATTAATTATGATATTATAAGAAAATACCGGTTTAATAAAAAATTGTAGTGGCAATTAAGACGATTTGAATTTATGCTGTTGGAAATATGATGAAATTTTGTTTGTTGAATTGATGTATAAAATGTGATGAATTTATAACGGTAATAATTATAACTTGATGGTAATTTTCATGTTCCTTAAAGTTGGTTATAGTTAATTTTCCCGGTGACGTTGAAATTAAAAATGTTCAAGATGTAATGTTGAATTGTAAAGATGGATTATATTTACAACAATGCAATAATATAATATTTTATGTTTGTACAAAATAAGCGAGAATAGGGTACTATACAAAATAAGGGAGAATTCACTACACGCTATTGAATTATTCATATTTTTTAATATACCGTGAAATTCCGAAAATTTAAATTCTGGATCTCTACGCAGGACGCATAGGCTTCTGGCAATGTTTGAGTTTTCTTTATTATTAGCATTCTCTAATAAAGACGCCAAGGGCGCTGTTTCGATATGTCTTAATGAGAATTTTAATTGTGTCGCTCGAATATTCTTCCGTCTTAATTTTATTCACAAGTAACGAGAATTGATGGTTGGCATTCACATATAACTCATCTAATATCATGTTCCTTTGCGCTAAGTTGCTTAATTGGTGCTCTAGTGTCCTCAAATCTCGTTTGCCTCGTTCCTCGATTGGACGTATTGGATTTTCCAAGTTTTGGAGCATCCGTTCGATTGTTTTTCATTGCTCTTCTTGAGCGTTAAGTGCTTCCGTCAGTTGTTTTATAGCACCTTGTAACTATTCTAATTGTCTTTCCATTTTTATAAATAATTGTTTAATTATTATCAGTTTACTAGGCTTATTATTCTTGTTGTAAATAGAAGTTTTAGGTTATTAATTTAATTAAAATTAATTTAATTTAATTTTTCTTTTAATTACTTACAATATTATCATTAGCCTCATTGGCGACGATTTCTCCTATTGTGTAAAGATGACTCGAGAATTAGAATTCCCTCGAAGGTTTTTAAAGTGCACTCCGGATAGTGTACACTTGGGTCAGATATAATGGTACGAAACACGCACAGAATTTGTCAATACTGGATAGGCGTATTATGTTCCACTGGGTATAATACGGTATATTTTAGCGAGTAGTACAATTTACACTTTTCCACGATTATGATCTTCTGGGTACCCTTAGTGAGTAGCACAATTTTTTCACGAATTTATTATGTTCTACTGAGTATAATATTTCGTGTTCAAAACTTACCACTTTCTCTTAAAATTACAATGGTCAACTGGGGATAGCAATTTCTTATTTTAGATTATTCACTTTTTATTTATCTTGTCCCGATTCGTTTCGGCGCCAGTTAATGAAATATAATTTTATTTATTCAAAACGTTACATTTCAATTTACTACAAAATAAAAACTAAAGTAATTTTCTAAAAATGTGTTTTGTTATACTAAAAATTATTCTTTGCTAAGCAAAAAAGCATCAAAGAATTAATTTTAATAAAATATTTGCATATTCGCATTCTTGATGTCGAGGTAATTAGACTGGTAATTTTATTTTTTAAATAACAAATTTAATCAACATAACCTCTTTTCGATCTCCTTGAAATTACATTCGCTTGTCACATGATTGCAGCATTTTAGCGATTTATCTCCTCTAAATGTACATTGAGTTGGGATAATATGGTTCGAGATAGTCCGCAATTCATTGCCATAGTGGGTGTAGCTTTATTGCACATCATTTTTACTTATCGGAGGATTGCTGGAACCCGCACACAATAAGCTGTCGGGTATACAACAATTTTACTAGCAATAACTCGCACATGCAGAAAGAGCTAACTAGAGCCCTGTTTCTTCAGCAATACACCGAAATTAACATCTGCTATATCAACAGATTAGATTGAATTTCAATTAATTATCGTAAATAATGATTAAATAATAATGTGATTTTGTCCTTAGAATTCAAAATAAGGGTTTAGAAGATACAATATTAATCAATGTTCAACCGATGATTTATACATAAGACGTATATTGTATACCTCTTTCCCATACGAAGTAAAGAAATATTTTAATATTATCCTGTTCTTTTTCAACATTTAATTTGTTTTTATCTTTATCCAACCGTATCTTGATTTTGATATTCAATAAATCCCGATTCCGACTTTTTTCAATATGATTTTTAGGGATATGTGTGATTCTAGCCGGAAAGGCGTATTGGATAGACAAAAGCATAAGCATTTTGCGCTGGAAGCATTTAGAAGACAAATTATTCGGGTTAAATTAGGTCAATGGACTGATCATCCTTAAAATAAAACCATTTCATTTTTCCTGGGAATGAATCAATTTGCCTGGGAATTCAGCATATTTCTAGTGAAACTAATATATTTGACTGGAAACCTATTTTACCAAAATTTACACTAGCCGCCATAGCAAATTAGTACCCGCAAAATCAGATTTGCATAAAAATGGTTTTCCTACAGGTGTTGTTATTTTTAAGATATTTTATCATATTTTTATCGTTTTTTTATTGTGATTATAAGCTATAAATATACAGCAAATATATAAACAATTTCTTTTTCATCAATCATATAAATTGAAAATCTACATTTAAAATGAAGTGTCAATTTTATGATAATAATTTCATGCAAAAATAAGTGGATTATGTATATTTGATTTTATGAGAGCTAACAAGGGCGATTAAATAAAAGTGCCTTGTATAGTAAGTGCCTTACAAGTTATGCTTAAGTTTTAGTTAAGCCCTTATTTACTTATTGGCCATGATTTGGTGTGAAATGTCACAATAATAAGAATCGTTTTGTGTCTCATAGCAAGTCCTTGTGAGCATATTTACACCTCGATTCTGGCGTTTAGAGTCGTAACATTATCTTAATAGACCAAAGTCTTAACTGATATTCCGGCAAAGCCGTCTTAAAACGGTGTTGTGAAAACTCTCAACGGTGTTGTGGAACATTATTGAAGACCTGTCTGGTTCTATTTGCAAGAGTTATATTTAGGAAATAGAAAATATACCGCCGTGAATCTCTCTGCCTAAGGAAGACTACCGAAAAGTATGTGAAACATTAAGAAAAAGATCGCATTGTTGTGCAACGGAGAGATATATCGCAATAAACTGTGCATTTCGGACGTTAACTCTTCGAAAAGAAAGGCATTATTTGGGAATATATGTCACCAGACAGCTAGGCTTCTTTGACGATGATTTATTTCACTATTGTTTGTATTATGTATTAGTTTCACTATTGCTACGCAATTATCAACCCCTTTGTAATCTCGAACTTTGGTGGTCTTGGTAACCTCACCTAGAAGTAAAAACAATATCTGGCTATCATCCAGAATAACCCAAATTTCATAAAGTAGTATATAATAATTGGTAGTGTATAGCCTCTATTAGTTGTGATTAAACATATGTATCGTAGATTGCCGAGACCATTCAGCGAACAGAATACCAATTTTACTGTAAATGGTGCGAAGAAAATATCGATTTTTAATGCGACGAGTAAGTGGTATATACCTAGATCTTTTCGTAAATTTTAATCAAATTCATTCCAAATGAACTAATAAATAATATTTTCTTTGCATTTTATCTCTACCCGCTTTCACCGCGTTTTATTTGATCATTCGTTTGCATATCTATCTTGGAAAAACCACATCCATATGATAAAATGTAAGTTACGAGTATCCTCTTTCAATTTTACATTGAAACGTATAAGGCAATGCATTGCATTAAACCCGATTGGATGTTGTATTTTGCGAACATCCAATGTCATTTAAGTTACATGATAGTTATTTGGTATTCTGCTGCTGGATATATACTAGAGGAGCTAGCTAGATGTCAAGACAATTCGTAAATTGCAACCTTTAACTAGGACTAAACAAATTTATTCATCAAATATTTTACCGCTTGATGTATTGTACTCATACGAATCATTCATATTTATACATAAAATTAAATTTGGTTATATTGAACACAACACGCGAAGATCCTATTTCTTCATAACAACTCCTAAAACTCATATTGGGTCTACTAATATATTTAAACTACGCTTAACGTTATACAATAATTTACCCAAAACAATTAAATCAACCCTGAGCATAAAACAATTTAAAGAGTTTTTAAAAAACTACTTATATCGGGGCTCGGCTTGGGTGCGGACTTCTAGAGCAATTACAATAATTAATTTGTATTTTTATATAAGATAGAACCCCATATTTTTGTTGTTGTGGTTACATTTGAGATCACGTGGTGTTGATTTTTTTTATTTGTTTCGGTATTGAGACTAGTACCCCTGTGCTCTCGCGAAAAATGTATTACTATGAAAAGGAGTCTAGTATGAGTTATCTATGAGTTTTCTATGAGTTAACTATGAAAAATGATTTTGGAAAATTATTATTATTTGTATATTGCATTAAAATATGAAAACTATAAATATGTTTACAATTAATATTAAAATTATCAATTTAAAAATTAAAAAAGTGTATTGGATGTATCTGAAGCAAGCTTCATATTTTACCACTGGTGGCGTTTCCTATACTTTCCTTAGTTTCAATATTTTGTATGTAAAATGAAAGAACTATCCCAATATGCAATGCCAATGGAATTCCGTTCACATTTGCGTGCAAAAACCACACTCCTTCTATGGAAAGAAGCATGTAAAATACACGGAAATCCATAATAGTCGCCAAAGAAAAGTGTCACAAAATTCCACTGTTGGTGTGAATATCCACTAAAAGGTGGATTTTTGTTGGAAATTCGAGTTTTTCTACAGTCTTTTCCATACTGATTTTATGCTCGTTTATGTACGAAACAAGAAGCGTTTCTAAATATTTTTCAATTGGAATAAAGAATATTTTTTATTCGCAATAAAACAAAATTTTGAATTGTATAAAATAAATCACAATTTTTTTATTTGCATAACTGTTCACATAATATTTAATTTTATTAAACCCATTCATACGAGTATGCATCCGTGAAGCACCATCCAAATTTACATCCCATTATACACAACCTTAAAATATAAAAAACGATCAAATTAATTGAAAATTTACATCATCGTAAACAAATGACGGCAAAAATTATGTTGTTACCATTTTTTACATCCAAATTTCACATTCCAAGGTCACAAACACATTCAAATATTATATATTTAATAACATAAAGATTAATTTAATAAATACCTACAACACAATGCTGACACATATGCTGTGTTTTTTATTCGTTATCCGGAGCGGGCTATTGAAAGCTGAGTGGAAAATTATCTATTCAATTTTTATCTATTACCCGTATTGTCGCTTTACTAATGAGTTTATACGCAACCGCACTTCACTTGATTATGTGACATTTCGAATTGTGAACTAACCATTTTCTATAGATTGGGGAACGCCCCAAAAACTTTCAAATCAATTCAATCAATTCCAATTCACTAAACGGGCTGTTACTGATCTCAAATATCTAAATTGACATTTAATTTGACTTAACGTTATAAACAACAATTCAGCTTACTACGTTTTTCAATTTGTAAAATAATAAGAAATTTTCTTTTTGAAATTTTACCAGCAAGTAGAAACGAGCGCCCATTAGCGACTCCGTATAAATATGTGGAGCTAAATAAATTTCTACCTTCACTTTTCTTTGTTTTGGATACACAGTTGAATTAAAAAATGTAGTTTAGTCTTAAAAACACTTATTGCATCTTATCTTTATTTGATTAAGGTTAGCAAAACGTATGTTCCTCTCGCACCTTCTTCCACATTTTCTATTTGGGAATGTTGTTTTGTTTGGTATGTTTCAGGAGAGTATGAATGTTCTCCAAAGATGTTTCAATGCTTGTACTCGTTTCGTTTTTAGTATTAGGAAATATGATCACATTTCGCCCTTTTTGAATTTGATTTTGGGTTGTAATTTAGTTGATTTTTATGAACTTCGCGTTTGTCTTTTTATTTTTAAGCTTCTCAGGACAAAGCAACCTCCCTATTTATTTAATAAGTTATTGTTCAGTAGGTCTTATTCTTCAAATTTACGTTTACTTCCCCCTATAAACTTGTGTAGGTCTCTAAATACTTCGTTTTCTGTTAGAGGTATTTCTCTTTGGAACTCTATTCCATTAGATATTAAGAGATCGGCGTCGCTTAGATCTTTTAAAACGAGTTATTTAGCGTGGCGCGCTTGAATGACAATACATTGTATAATAATATTTTTATATTTATTTATATTGTTTTTGTATGTAGTTTGTAAGCATTCACTTCTTGCAGTATCCTCCGTAACAAATGAGCTTGAGCTCAACATGGAGGGTATTAGCATGGAGTGGATTTGTTTTTTGAAAAAATCTGAGGTTTTTATGCCTAATGGAAGTATTTTTTTGTTGATGTTCATTTATTATGCTTCCATATGTGCTTTTCCTCTACTAAAATTGTTATGTCAATCTATCAATAAATAAATAAAATAAGTAACGAGTTTTATTCAAGTTTTATTAAAATCACTGCTTGGCAATCTATCGAGCGCTAATAAAAAATATGGCAACAACAAATAAAAAAATTGCGGAAAACACAATATGCGTGTTACCCCCGTCAAGTGCTAACAATTTTCTCTATTTTCACCTAGTATGCGTTTTGTCTGTTCTTATACTAATTTAATGTTGTACAGCACTTGCCTGTGTTTACGTTTTTAGCTTTTATTTTATTTCTATAAATCAAAACCTAAACGAAGATCTAATTAGTTTACGTGACTAGCGCTACGCAAACCAAAACGCAGCAAAAAATCAAAACAAAAAAAAATTACAACATAATAAAAAATGTCAGATAAATAGGGTAAACTTGCGGGGAAAATGAAATTATGAATTAAAAGTTTGATTATGTCGTTTAAAAAACATAAGAAAAACTTAAGTGTTTAAGGAAAATATAAACGAAATTAAACTTGTCTGGCAAAAAATCCCATGTAATCGAATTTTTTTACTACGGAAAAGAATAATCGCGGTTGCCCGTCACTAACACTAAGTCAACGATATTTTTTTACGATGTCATGGCCTTTTATATAGCGGCAAAGATATGTGTTTTGGCATTGCGTATATGCATACGATCAAGTAGAAGGCGAATAAACAACGGTTTGTATGTATGCAGACCCAAACAACGAAAACCGAAAACACGAAAAAACTACATATGACGTACATATGACGAAAAAATAAATGTTCAGTAACCTGAGCATAAACTTTGTTTATTTACCTTTAAGTTTGATAAATTGGTTTTAATTTTCAAGTTAGTTTTCATTCAGAATTTTTCCATTTCCGCTATGATGACTTTAATTTGATGATCACCCTTTAATATATAGAGCAAAATTTGTGAGTATGCACATGAGTGGATGACATTAGTGGCTTCTATAGTACTGGCCTGTGACAACATTCATTTTTTGCTGTGACGTCAATCTAAGTCGACAACTAGAGGGCAGCATAATTAAGTAAAAATAATACACCTTCCCTCCTTATTACACGGCAATAAATTTAAAAAAGTTAACGAAATCTAATTTATTATATAAACAATTAATAAATTATGAACTATTTAAGTCTCATTGATTTTCTTAATTTATGTAAAAATCTGGCCTCTGCCTAGATTTCTGTGTTTAGGTGAGTATTTGGTTAACATAACATAAAAATTGCTTACACTTAAAATCACAATATTACAACAAAAACACACAATGCAATATACAAAAAATTAAAAATGTGGAATTTGCTACAATATACAATATTCCACCCGTGTCGATACTGTTTCATCGACCGCTTGGAATATTGTATTATTGCGCATGTTGACATTGATTCAACAATTTATAAATTGAATTTTTCCAAGTTCAACGTTTATTTCACAATTCTAAAAAAATTTAATCATCTAGAAAATCATTAATTCAAATTGTAATTTCAAGTAAAGCAATGTATTATAACAAATGTATCATAACAATGTAACGAATTTTCGGAATAAATCGTTTCGTAGGGATGACCAAACGAAATCAACTAGTGACCAATCGTTAACGAGTTTGAAAAGGATATATTTTTATCTAAATCGTTTATTCCAATTGGATTTGTTCTTAATTTTGTAAAATAAAATTCCCAAATAAGCGACGAACCTGATTTTATTGAATTAATATAATCTTGATTTTGTATTTTGCACAATAAAAAATGACCCATCAGTGTCCAAACGCCAAAATATGTTGAAGAATCTTGACCTAACGACCTAGCGAAATTTGATAAAAACGGTATGATTTTCTAGCAATGAGGTGCTACCCGGGAAATTCTTCTTTTGACCTTTTCATTATTTATTTACCATTTAATCGTAAGTGACCAATCCTGACCAAATAATGACCAAACGAATTCAATAATCATTTTGGTCTGAAAACCTTCAGATGGAATGCTAAAAAGGCGGTGCCTAACCTTCTATTTCGGTGTAGTAATTACAACTAAATATATTGTGTAATATAGTTTTCCTTTTTAAAACTTATTTGACACCTGGATAATATACGTACAAAAAACCGTCGACTTAGCGTTTCGTCATCATTTGGTGTAAGCAACCAGTAGTTTAGAAGGCATTGATAACATAGAGAAGATAGACGAACGAAATTACTACACTTCATGCTTAAATTAACTATGCGCTACATATATGGCGATCATCAAATTAAGGACATCATTGCGGAAAATGCTAAATTTCGAAATGAAAACTACCTTAAAATAAAAAACCATTTATTACAATTAAAGATAAATAAACAAAGTTCATAATAATGTACTTATTAAAATAAAATCAAAAAAAAACTTTTCAAAACAAAAAATTCCATGGCATTTGTATGAAATTTTTTTTCGTGTATACTTGTTTTGGGCTTGCATACATACAAAGTCCATATATTGCAAGACGGCCGTATACACATACATAGGCACCAGTTTGGTGAAACCACTTTTTTCATTTTTGTTTAGTTCCAATTTTTTCGTAGACGTGATCGGACGTAAATAGTGAAGTACTCTATAAATTTATTTAATAGTAAATAGCAATTTGATTATATTTTTAAGTTAAAATGAGCCGTATCGTGCAAAAATTAGTTAATTACATAAAATACACAAATTGACAGTGGTTTATTTAGTATTTTTCGGATATGTACAGTTATAGTTGTATTTTACCAGTGCGGAAGTTATTTTCTTAATAAATAACTTAGTAAATCGAATTAAGCTTTTATTACATATTTTTATTATTGACTATAGACATTAAAAATTCTTTCTTATTCTCCATTTTTATTTAAAATTAATTCATCGATTATACATTTCGATCATAAATAAAAAAACAAATATTTGGTTAAATAATGCAATCACAATCCAAGAAGTACTTAGTTTTCATTGTTGTTTAAATTAAGTCCTCTTCTAAATTTGGATGGGTGTTAGCATTTCAACCGTTTTATGCTGCGTATATGACATCGGAAATAAAAAGCATCACACGCGCTCCCGCGCTCAAAACCAATAAAATTTCGTGAAATGCCTTTTGCCCCGCTAACTAACTAGTTCTGCGCTCGACTTGAGATATTTTTAACTTTGTTGTTGTTTTAACAAATTCAGTCTTAAAGTCATTGGAAAAATTATGGAAGCATGGATCTATAAACAGCAATAAATCCGTAAGATCTGTTTTCTTTTCATTGCTAATAATTTACGAGTAGTTTTTAATTTCTAAATTAGCAAAATCTATCGTACGGATCTCTCGTCATTCTAGATTTAATTGTTAAAAAAGTTTCCTGACTGTTTAAAGTATTTTATAGCTTATACTTCGGAAGTTTCCTTTGGTATATCTAAGCCACTTTACATTTTTCCAGACAATATTTCCTCCATTTTCATTAGTGTTCTGCCGCATAAATTTATTTATTTACAACCTCAGAAAAATAATAAAAATCAGCTGATTTCATTTCTAGTACTTTAAACTTTTGCTTAGTGCCAACTGACCGAATAAACTGGTACCATCCCTCGGATGGTGAACTTTTACAGAGATTTTTTTTCTTTTTTCGATAAATGAATGGATGATATCACACTCCATGTGCGTATGCCCTTGAACCTAAAACTTACGGTCGATTATTTCGACGTAATTGCAATTTTCAATGTATGTCAAAAACATACCAGCAACAAATGAATTCTTGTTATGACCAGGGCACGAACCACTGCGAAATGTTAGCGATTTGATATTACTTCCGAGTGAATTTAAATGTTTAAAAATACAGGACGGAATATTGTTTGCGCTCTGGATTGGCAGCTTGTAAGTCCAGAGCTGTCTTCATAAAAACCGAGATCGAGGACTACAGGTTTGGTAGGCAAGTACTGTTGTAAGTCGTATATGTTTTAATTGTAGAATTATTCTTGGCCGTTAGCTTATCATTTTCCTGTGAGCTTTTTGTTCCGATAGTAGATTATTTTTTCAGTATAATCCGGTTCGGCAATACCGATTTTGGTTTTTAAGATGTTGCAAGTCTTGCAGGTATTTACACTTGGCGATTTAAATATTAAACGCATACCTTTAAGACAAATAATTGGTTAAGTTTTTATATTTATTAAAAGACAAATAAAACCATTAAACTCATTTTTAAACATGTCTGAATATTTGGTTATACTCACTGATGTATGCTTCTCACAGAATAGGCTATGCATTTTCGTAATAGATAAATCGGAACGTGAGTATTTCATGCTTAAATCCCTGCGCGAATAATGGCTTTCATAACCTGGAAAGTTACTTATATGCTTTTGAAATTTCTCAGTGGTTTCTTTTGGAAATTTGTTGCGGGTTGTTGATGGGGATGATTTAACATTAAATGAGGCATCGCAACTGTTTGAAGCATTTTCGATTACCATTCCCATTTCGTCAATAGTGACTGATTGATTGTTTTGAAAATCATCCTAAGATAATTCTGAATTGGATGGCTTGAAGTTTCGTTCATCGATGGGATCATCGTAAAATGCAAACCCTAAATTATATTTATGTAAATTATCGGAATAGTCATGTTCAGTACCACTCTCTTCATTACATCTATTCTCGAACCTTGGAGGGGCTTTATTTGGAACGGAAAGTATAAATAGGTTTTCATCATTTACATTTAACGACTGGTGGTGTGATGTTAATTCGTTTTCTTTAACTGAAACAAGAATAAATAGATTGGTTGTAAATCGCAACAGTGGTATTTAGCCAAATTACAATTTAAACTTACTAATTTCGGATCCTTGTTGATATTGATTCGATTGTTGAAGATAAATATTCTCATTTTGTCTTTCACGAACCATTTTAATCGTTACCTGGGCTCGCGAACTCGTTTTCTTTACAAACTCATTGCGACATAACAGTTTAACTAGACCTATTGGTATTATAACGTACACGGAATAACCACCTGAAATGAATTTAAGAAACGGTTTGTTTAATATACACAAATTCAATAACAGCTAAAATAAATTTGATACTTACTTTTGCCTTATAACGGAATTTGCACTAATAGCTTAAGTTATCTTAATTTGTCGGTTACTATAAAACAATATATGCTCTAAACACTTCAATATGATTAAGAAACATTTTTGATTTTTGGATTTAACTAAATTTTTTTTTACCTTTTTCTATGAAATCAATAATTAAATTGAACACTGGTTTTGCACTATTAAAACTTATTAAACTTAGGTTAATTTTTGAAACTTAAGATGTTAGTGCATGGACTGGACAGTAATTTTTTTAAATGTATTAAGCGGTTAGGTATTTTTTGTATAGTGTATAACTTTTGTAAAAATGATCGGCTTGTTACGAAATTTCATGTGTAATAGGCCAATGACCATGGTGAATCTCATGAGGATGTAAACTCAATTCTGCCTTAAGTCAACTTAAGCGGTTATGTCTTGTGACCACAGACATTGTAATAAACTGAGAGAGAAATATAGATGGGGTAGATTTGAGTGGTGACTCTTTGAAAAGTAGTTGATTTTTATTTTAAAGAGAGATTCAACTCTTTTGTTCAAAATTTTTGAATGTTCAGTGTTGTGACAAGAAATTTTTGTATTATCAGTCATTACGGTTGTGTGTATCAAATAGGAAAAATTAAAATTCTGTTACAACAGAATTATTTTCTTTAATACTCGTAATATTAGTGTCTCGGTGTACGCTTTCAAGTAAGCTTAGTATTGTGTTCAGGAAATTGCTTTATTGACATAAATAATTTGTATTTATTTGTTTTTGCAAATTTTATTTAGTTTTAAACTATAAAGGTAACATATAATATAATTGATAAATGATCGATGGATTTTATTATATTTTATTGTTTGGTTTTAATGGTGTCCTAATAACAAATTCTGTTTTTTGTTTAAAGTATACTTTTACTTATTTTAGAATAATTTTGAATAGTAATAACAATATTTTAATTGACGTTCTTGGAATAACTAAGTTGAAAATACTTAAGGATATTGCCGAAGCAGGGTTATTTTATTATTTCAAATTAGGTAATGAATTTTAAATTACAACGTTAAGTCACAATAAAATTCAATTTAACATAACAAATAATTTAAAATAATATGAGAATATATCATATTATTAAATTGTTTAAGTTTTAAGATTTAGTTTTTAAGATTATTTTCTTAATCATACTGAATGATTTTGGAGGTTGTAATGCAGAAATTATATAAATTGTTCATTTGATTAATAGACATGGTATATCGAAGGCTCTTTCTACTTCTAACTTTTAATCTTTATAATTTTTGTTGAAACTGTAACTGTGTTGTTACATTAACAAATGACAAATATTTATGTAACTAACAATTTACCAACTATTGACAACTTAGCTTTATGTAACCGGGTAAAGTCTATTATATTTAACAACCATTCCTATCCCTCCATCTTGTTATGTGTAAAAGGATATACGGTAGGCCCGGCGTATCTCTACTTAGTCTTGGTCGTACATTCTAATCAATCAATCAATCCACACATCTATATATATATATATATATATATATATATATATATATATATATATATATATATATATATATATATATATATATATATATATATATATATATATATATATATATATATATATATATTTATATATACATATATATATATATATATATATATATATATATATATATATATATATATATATATATATATATATATATATATATATATATATATTGTCGTATCAGTGCTTGCGGCTAGTGTACATGCGTCGTTGTTCCTAAAAAACTTCATTAATTAATTAATTATTACACGATTCTGTTTTCGATAAGTTTGTTTACAATAATTGTAGTTTTTAAAAAAGTAAAAAAACTGTAGTAGAATATATACTTCAGTTTCCAACGATAACCAAAGTATTTTATTTTGTATTCTAAAAAAGAATCATGTCAAAGGTTATGATATTTTACACAACTTCATCTTTTGTTTACGATTTTACTGAAGGGAATTGTATTCTATGTTATGCCACTTTTTTGTTATTATTTCCTGGAATTTCATTCATGAGAATAAAAGTAAAATGCCGTTAACAGGATATGACTATTTTTCTACATTGCTCATTTTTTAATTCTATGTAAATAGTTAATATAGCACCATCACATTACGTATTAAGGCCATATTATTTTTACAGAAAACCAAGGTATTAGTGCAGTACTCGAAGCCTCTAACAGCATTGAGTCAATAAAAGAAAATTACGCAAATAATAATTTGGGTAAGTTTTTTTTCGATCGTCATTGACTTTTCTTCTTAAAGTTAAATGGTTTTATGCTGTATATTTTATAAAAGTTGATCAAACTTTATTTAAATAACTGTTTTATTTCAGAAATTCCAATTGGCAATGCATCTCTCGAAGACCTGAATGACACTGAGCAGATATCCCATTGGAGTTACAATCCACCTGAAAGTCAATGTACACATAGAACCATAACCACTAATGATTTTTGCTCGGAAGATGGTGATGATTCTGTGAAGGATCTTAACTACAAGTCAAGTTCTTCCAGCAGATCGTCTAGTTCTTCTAGATGCTCATCGTGTTCTTCTAGTACTACCGATTATTCCGTCCACTATGAAACTCAATCGGCTTCATGCATAAATAACCATCAAGTTTTAGAAGGTAACTGCCAAGTCAAAATAAAACAGCCAATCCAATCATTGGCTGAAAATTATGTCGAAAAAAGAGATGAAACCACACAGAATGATAATGGTTTAAAAAATATACCGGAAAACCAAGACGAAATAGTTGAACACGAGCTTAGTGTAACCGAAGGATATAATATAAAGAAAGGGAAAAGACGACTTGCAAGAGTCGATGAATGGCTGAGTAACACAGCAAAGAAATTACGCAATACTGGTCAGTCTTATGTTTCTAGATCAAGAACAAAAAAACTATTCCAGCACGATCTTTACCACCTTGTGGCGAAAACTGCAAAATGCATTGCTCTTCTAAGATAAACGAAGACAACAGAAAAAAAATTATTTTCTAAATATTGGGAGTGCAGTACGTATAAATATGGCAGTGTCATTACTTTTCACTTAGTATGCGTTTTGCCTGTTCACATACTAATTTAAAATTGTACAGTACTTCTTGCCTGTGTTTACGTTTTTGGCTTTTATTTTATTTCTATAAAAAGCTTAAACAAAGATGTAATTGGTTCACGTGACTAGCGCTACGCAAACCAGAACGCAGCAAAAAATCAAAACATAACAAAAATTAGAACATAATAAAAAATATCAGATAAATAGGGTAAACATTTGGAAAAAAATCAAATTATGAAATAAAGGTTTTTAAATTTTCTCTGGAAGGATGAAGGATGAGTTTTTAACGAATTTTCGCAATAAATCTTTTCGTAGGGATGACCAAACAAAATCCACTACAGTGACCAATCCTCAACGAGTTATAAAGAACCAAAAAATTGAATTGGTTTTATCTTATGTCTTCCACTTTAGATACAATTCTTTGAAAAAAGATATATTTTTATCTAAATGGTTTATTCCAATTGAATTTGTTATTAATTTTGTGATATGAAATTCCCTTGACTATTTTACTACATTTCTCATTTTTTAATACTATGTAAATAGTTAATATAGCATCATCATATTACGTATTAAGGTCATATTAGTTTTACAGAAGGCCAAGTTATAAGTGCAGTTCTCGAACCCTCTAACAGTATTGAGTCGATGAAAGAAAATTAAGCAAAGTTAAAGTTAAATGGTTTTATGTTGTATATTTTATAAAAGTTGATCAAACTTTATTTAAATAACTGTTTTATTTCAGAAATTCCAAATGCATCTCTCGAAGACTTGAAGAACACTGAGCCGACAGCCCATTGGAGTTACAATCCCCCTGAAAGTCAATGTACATATAGAACCATAACCGCTAATGATTCTTACTCAGAAGATGGCGATGATTCTGTGAAGGATTCAAACTACAAGTCAAGTTCTTCCAGCAGATCGTCTAGTTCTTCTAGATGCTCATCGAGTTCT
The DNA here is from genome assembly GCA_963691935.1 of Nephrotoma guestfalica. Taxonomy (NCBI): domain Eukaryota; kingdom Metazoa; phylum Arthropoda; class Insecta; order Diptera; family Tipulidae; genus Nephrotoma; species Nephrotoma guestfalica. The sequence goes on from OY829915.1 coordinate 230,014,615, forward strand.
TCTAGTTCTAGCGATTATTCCATCCACTATGAAACTCAATCGGCTTTCTGTATAAATAACCGTCAAGTTTTAGAAGATAACTGCCAAGTCAAAATAAAACAGCCAATCCAATCACTGGCTAAAAATTATGTCGAAGAAAGAGATGAAACCACACAGAATGATAATGGTTTAAAAAATATACCGGAAAACCAAGACGAAATAGTTGAACACGAGTTTAGTGTAACCGAAGGACATAATATAAAGAAAGAGAAAAAACGTCATGCAAGAGTCGATGAGTGGCTGAGTAACAAAGCAAAGAAATTACGCAATACTGGTCAATCTTATGTTTCTAGATCAAAAACAAAAAAAATTATTCCAGCACGATCTTTGAAACCACCTTGTGGCGAAAACTGCAAAATGCAATGCTCTTCGAAGATAAACGAAGACAACAGAAAAAAATTATTTTCTAAATATTGGGACCTAGGTGATATCGCTCTCCAAAGAAATTTTATAAGCCACTGTACCAAACCTATTATCCCAGCATTTCGATACTCGGGGAAAGAAAAACCTCGGAATTATAATAATGCATTCTATTTGAATGTTAACAATGTTGACACACGGGTGTGCAAGAAGTTTTTCATGGCTACGTTGGATGTGAATGACCGGGTTGTAAGAACGGTATTTAATAAGAAAGAACTAGGTTTTGTTGAATCAGATAAAAGAGGTAAACACGGCCACCATCGCAAAGTAGATGAATCGATAAAGCAAACAGTCAGAGATCACATAAATTCTATACCACGGATTGAAAGTCACTGTATCAGGAAAAATTCTAGTCGGGAGTTCATCGATGGTAGTAAGTGTAAAGCGGACTTACACGCAGACTACACGAAACTGTGTTCAGAGCAAGGGATTCCAGCAGCACACTATGAGATGTACTCTAAAATTTTTAATCAGGAGTTTAATATAAGTTTCTTTATTACTAAAAATGACCGTTGTGAGTTGTGTGCCCGTTGGGAAAATACAGATGATTCCGGAAAAAATGAATTGCGTGAGAAGTACACGTCACACTTAGAGGAAAAAAATCTCTCCAGAATTGAAAAAGAGAACGACAAAACTAAATTGAGTAGTGACTACATTGTTGCCGTTTATGATCTACAGGCTGTTCTCCAAACTCCAAAAGGGGATGTTTCAGTATTCTACTACAAATCCAAACTAAATAGCTGGAATTTCACTATAAGTAAACTTGGATCTGACCATACAGAATGTTATCTGTGGCATGAAGGTGAAGCTAATCGAGGAGCTGATGAGATAGGCTCATGTGTACTACATTTTATTGACAAAATAATGGCTGGCTACAATGGTTCAGGTATTGAATTCGTATTTTTCTCTGATAATAGCTGTGGACAGCAAAAAAATAAATTTGTTTTTTCTATGTACATGTTCGCTTTGATGAAGTACCCCAAAATTAAATCAATAACCCAGAAATATTTTATCGCCGGTCACACTCAAAATGAAGGAGATGTTATACATTCTACAATCGAAAAAGCTATCAAAAAAACTCTCAGATCTGGTCCCATCTATGTTCCCAGCCAATATGCACTGATAATACGAAATGCCAAAAAGAAAGGCAAACCATACAATGTAAATGAAATGAGTTTCAAGGATTTTTTCTCGATGCGAAATTTAGCAGAAGATATTGGTTTCAATGGTAAAAATTTGAAAACTTCTAAAATCAAGATGTTCAAGGTTGTTCAGGGCGAGCCAACAAAAGTGTTTATTAAGCATTCTTATAAAGAAGATGACTTCCGTGAATTCGAGATTACACGAAAAAGAAATAGTTTACTAAACATTTCGATTAAAAATGCCTACAGGTTTAGACCTAAAATAGAAGAAAATAAGAAGCGAGACCTTTTAAGCTTGGTTGATAGTAACGTCATCCCAAACTTTTATGGCTTTTTTTACACAAATTTGTGATTTTACATCGAGACTGTTAGATTTAAGACTGCACAAAGTCTGATATGATGATCGTTTAATAAGAGTAGTTTTATTATTATATTATTTCTATATAGTGATCTTCTGAAAATAATTGATAGTTCTTTTCTTGAACTGAAATTTGTTATCGGTACTGTTATTACCAAAGTTATATTTTTAAAATATGTTTTATTTGATCTATAGATTAGGTTACCAAAGCGTTGAAAGTTTGGTTTCGAACTACTGAAACTTGAATTTTTTAAATTAAACAATTCAGTTGTCTCATCAGACTACAGTGACCAAACTGTAAAAATATTAAAAATATTTTGCACTTACATACAAAGTATAATCACAATGCCCTAGCGAATTATTATGTATCGCTATGCAATTGTCAACCCCTTCGTAAAGCTCGAAACGGAACAAAAGCAACAGCGACGAGCGTCGACGAATAAATAAAAAATATCGCTGTAGCTAACAGAACAAGAGCGTTAGCGTATGGCGATGAAAAAGAACCACCAACGACATAACCAAGACAAATTATAAAAATTGTTTATCTTTTGTGTTTTGTCAAATTATGTTGGTGCGTGGCTAGGTGGCTCGCCATTCCGACTGGATACAGAGTAGCGAAACAAGTATGGCCTGAACTGAACTTGAGTCGCTCCAAGATCTTAACCACGCTAAGGAAGCGTGTATATAAGATGATATATAAGGGTACTTACCGGACACTTCCTCTTCGGAGATCATGCGAGAAGGCTGGATCTGGATGCAAATGATTTCTATAGAAGCTGCAAGGACGAGGAGGAGGAGGAGACAAATGCACTATGGACAGCCTCTCTGATTTCGAAAGCAGTAATGGGCGAGATATTGTACGCTATATTAATAGCACTAAACGAATTTAAAGGGAGTTTAATGATGTCGGATCCTGTGGTATCACAATAGGCCATAATTGGCCTAAGTGTGCGATAGCAATCACTGAAACATAACCAAACCTAACCTACGTTGGTGCGTATGTCCACCAAACTTACAAGAAACCAAAACAGATGTTTTCGACGAAGCTTGGTAGAAATAAAAGGTGGCAATAGTGTTTCGCCGGCGATAAAAATAGAAATAGACTCTAAATTTATTTCAACGAAAAAATCGTCGTCGCCAGTGTCGATGGTTGTGTTTTGTAATACGACAGGTGATTTTGCTACTCGAATTATTAACCTCGAATTTTATTGTATTTAACGCATACATACGATTTCATTACAATAAAATTCGAAGTTATGAACGTATGTATACTTCGTATGTAAGTGCAAAGTATTTTCAATATTTTTTGACCGAATTTTTTGATTTAAAGAATTCGAGTTTCTTTAAGCTACTAGTGCTGCTAGTTTCTAAGCTACTAGTTTACTTAATCACATAGTGCTCGTTTCGCAACGACCTTTAAGTCTTTAATTGAAAATTAGCCTGTGACTTTCACGTCGAACAGACATATTTGAGTAATTTTTTTTTCTATAATAATTTTTTTTAAATAATTTTTAATTGGAATAACAAATGACCTCAGATTTGCTCTAATTTTGGGTCGAAATTAAATGCAACCAAGATGATTTGGCGATGAGCAATGACCGAGAGCTCTCATGCTCAAAATGTGGTGTGTGGTCTACTAAATTGTTAATAATTTTATATAATTTGACTACATGTTCGCGAATAAATAAATAAATTAAGTTGAATATGTCAAAATGTATGGAAAAAAACATTGTCACATTGTTTAGTTTAGGGCGGAACCAAACTGAAAGAGTTGATCAAATTTCAAAAAAAAAATTCAAGTTCAACACAAAAACAACTCAAAACAAAACGAAAGTTATGTGCGAAAGAATTTATAAAAACTTATTGAAAACTAAACGAATCGGATCGAATCGAATACTATGTGCCTCGAGCATTAGTTCGAACTTCCAACGTCTTGGTAACCTCGTCTAGATGTAAAAACAATATCTGGTTATCACCCAGAATAGACCAAAATTTTTTATTTGGTTTAGATACCAGTACAAATGATTAAAAATCATTTAAGATGTTAGAATTAAAATGCAGATTTAAAACTTGAAAATAAATAAAACTGTTGATAATGAAGTACATTTTTGTTTTATTATGTAAAATATACTGCATTTATTATACAAAGTCACACTCATCAAATTGGCCAAATCATCTCAGTTGAAATACCAGATGTCGACATTGAACCAGACTTATTTGAAGTAGTCACCAAAAACCTGATTCATGGTTCACGTGGCTTATTCAACAACAATTCGTTTTTCTGGCAATGACGGATATCCTCAATCATTGACGAGCAACTGATGCATCACTTTAAAAATACTAAACACTGATTTGGAAGTCGATAATCGTTAGGGTTGTACCGCATTCGCCGATATGATACTTTTTGGAATGGGAAATGTAACTACATCTATCGATGAAATCGACCAATATCAACGAACGCTACGTTAGTAGCAATGAAGCAATATTGCGCATTTTATCATTTCAATTAATTGAGCGACATCCAACAGTTGTGAAAAAGGACAACGCGAGTACAAAATAGCGAAAATGCACGAACATTGTCGTCACCGCCAACAACATTAACTACCTTTTTATCATTGTGCGCGGAAGACGATAATGTACTCCGAAGTGCCAACATACTACACTTGGAAAGCATTAGCGAAAAAATTTCAACACCACGAAAAGCTAAAACAGTTGAAAGGACGTCCTAATTTATATCCGACTGCCTGTACACTGTTCACCCAAACAATGCAGTTAATCAATGTATGTGGACCGAGATCATTTCAAGAATTAAGAACAATAAACGGTCAAATATGTGCGACTTATCGTAAAACTAGCAGCCTTTACATAAAGAAGTAAATCTGCTTTGTCATATTGACAATGTGCCTAGCATCCAATCCAAAAGAGATTTGGTGAAAAACAAAGACTGCATTATTGTAAACATTCTAACTCATTTGCGAGCAATGTACCAAAATCCAGACATTCATTTCACACCAATCGTGTATAATGAGGCATTGGTTTCGATTGTGAACGACCTTTGCGTATATGGAAGAATTAAGCATTCATGTCTCAAATCATCGGTTTTATGTGGTGCCACCTAAAGAAATTGGTATTGAAGACAAATATGCGTGTATATAAATACAACATGGTGCAGCCGCTGGACGTTTCGAATTTCTTTTGAACTGGGACTAGAAGGTCCCTCAATATTAATAGACACAGCTTGCAACAGCGTGATTATGATATGGCATTTACGACGTTGCGAAATGACCATGTGATGCTGGTTTTTACCAATTTACTACTTTATCCAATGATAACATTGCAGTTTGCACGATTAGGAGTTTTATCCGCAAATGGAATGTGTAGATCCTTCGATATTGATGGTGCCGGTTATGCACGTTCGAAGACAGTATCGGTTATAATGTTACAGAAATCAAGACACTAAACACATTTGTAGTACAGTAATGGTTTATTCAAATACAAATTGTGATGGGTGCATGGAAAAAGAGCCCACGGCACTGACACAGTTGTTGGCGATCCCGAAGAATGTAATGCATTGGAATTGGTTTTTTGCAAAAACCGGAAAATGCCAATGCCAATTGGATCAATTAAATCAAATTTAGAACGTTCTGAAGCTATGACTGGACTACGTTAAATGTAGAGAACCGGCTAGAAGTATATACTATACAATGCATTGAGAAGATTTGATGGAACAATAATTGCAATTAATTATTTTGGCTTCAGCGGCGCAAATGCACATTGCTTAATAAATAATAAATAAATTAATTAATTAACAAATAAATTTAATAAATTTTTTGGGCTAATTGAAATGAGGTACAGGCAAATTATCGTTTTTTGGATTAGCCATCTATGAAAGAAAAAGTAAATTAAAACTTAACAAACTTTTTGGCGTTGCTGAAATAAGTTTATCGGCTCTCATAAGCAAATCTTTTTATTTTTTTCCAAAGTAAACTAAAATATAATAATCTTAAAAAGTTTTGACCTCGAATTTTTAGCAGATTTACCATTCGCTATATCGCCGAAATAAAAAATAATAATTTTTAAAAAATCTGTGTGTGTGTGTGTGTGTGTGTGTGTGTGTGTGTGTGTGTGTGTGTGTGTGTGTGTGTGTGTGTGTGTGTGTGTGTGTGTGTGTGTGTGTATTTCTGTGTGGTGCCGTGTAAACTAAATGTTACTGGTACTTTACTCGGTCGATATATAAAAACGATTATGAACTAAAATATTTTAATTTAATGATGATTTTTGGCCGAAATCGGTCCTCCTGAAGTAACAGCTCTCTTTTTTCACAAATAAATATTTAAAAAAGTATAAATGGCATTTACGATAAGACGATTAAAATAAAAATATTGTAGATTACAAAATTTGCACAGATTATTTGGTTAAAATTTTACCGGAAATTACTAGTTTTAAAAGAAAACATTAATTCAGTGAAATTCGATATCTTTACAGTCCAGGCGGAACTATTCGGAATCAAGCTTCATACTAAAGCTTTTTCGATAAATTGGGAGATCCATGTGAAATGTTGTGGACATCTGTGTACCAGAAGTGACAGCTACCTTAGCCTTTTAAATTTTTGTAGTAAAGATTAAATGTTCAACAAGGGTTTTCCTTTGTTGGTTTCGGTAGGGTCAATTTTTAGATTTAGAAATTAAGTGTGGTGTATTCGAGATCTATGTACGTAAAAGAAATTCTGAATGAAAACTACCTTAAAAATTGAAACAATTTACCAGCAACATATGACATAAATAAACAAAGTTCACACTCGAAGCATGAACATTTATTTTTCTGCCACATTTACGAGATATGTATAAATTAATTTTAAAAAAACTTATCAAAAAACAATTTCCAAAGCATTTGTATGAGAGTTTTTTTTTGTGTTTACGTCTTTAAGGCCTGCATACATACAAACCGTATTTTTTTTATTTATCTTTGACTTGGCCGTGTATATACGCAGCGGATATACTTTTAATAGCTACCTTTATTAAGAAAAGCTGAATTAAATAAAGTGGTATTTGTATGGAAAATTGTCAGTTTTTTTAAATAGTATTTTACACAAATTATCTGAATTTAAAAAAATGATTTAAAAAAAACAATCTTAAGTGAAACTGAATTTAAAAAGGCGCTGAAATAATTAAAGCAAAAATGCAAAATATGAGAAAAACATATAAATTCTATTATTATCATTAATGAAGATACAGATTTATATTTTTGGACGTTAATTTAAATTAAATATTTTCTAGACTGATACTTGATAGTATCGGATATCCCGAATGCACTCCCAATCTGTGTATATTATCTGTGATAAAATTAACAGTTCTAAATAAGCGACGAACCTAATTCATAGATTTTATTTCATACTTTCTTCTTTGTGTCTACTATTCCACATATTACGGCATTTCACACATAAAATACAATAAAACGAATTCTATTGTTTTCTCATTTTGTTTCATTGGAGTCTAGTAAGTGGTGTAATCCTATTGGGCCTATTTAGACGTGTATGCACTACATGATGTATTTTCCTCGCCTCTTACCTCTCCGCAACACAAATATCACAACTCCAAAATAAGTTTATAGGCGAAGAGGTAAGAGGCGAGGAAAATACATCATGTAGTGCATACACGTCTAAATAGGCCCATTCAATTGTTTTTCTTTTTGTTTTTTGCTTGATTGCTGTTTCTCATTTTTCATTCTTTCCCTCCCACGCAAAATTGTGAAAAAAAGGATTAAATTCAGTTGAATTGGTGACCTTCGTGGTGTTCAGTGTTAAATTGATTTAATTAAATTCCGATTAATACATTTTTTTCGATTTTGTTTTTAAAAAAATATAAAATGGAATATGTGATTAATCCTGGTAAAAAAATAAATTCAAAATTATTATATTTAACACTAGAAAACCAGATACAATATAAGAAAATAATATAATCAGATAATACCCTTAAAAGAACAGAGAGAAAAGAGCAAATCATCTATTGAAAATTATTAGAATCTTTTGTTTAGTGAAAATATTGTGTTCAGTTTAAAATCTTAAAATTTTAAGTAAGTGCGTTATTTTATCTTCTAAAAACGTCAAAACAAAATTATATCGTACGGTACGACGAGAAACCAGCCATCAAAAAATTCAATACAAGGCCGGTGGACATTGAAACCACAGTAAAAAAATAGGTTTCAATATGCCAAGGATCGGGAGAAATTAAAGCAAAAGAAATGAATTTCAGAATGGCAAGTTTCGGAGCACGATGCTTATGTCAATAACGACTAAAATAAAAATTAATATTATTATATGTTATTAATAATTTCATTTCTAATTTGACAACGAACTTATATTGAATTTATTATATTACTATGTAATAAAAACAATAAAATAAATTTAAAAACTAATACATGTTTTCTTTTATTTAATAACGAAAATTTTACGCAAAAACTGTTCAAAAACGTTACGAGTAAACGAAAAGGAATGTATACATTTTTTTGTTTCATTTCTCTTGTGACAAAAGTACCATTTTCTTTACATTTGTGTTACGCAACAACGTAACGAATTCATAGACTTTAGTATAATCAAATCTACATAAACTGAACGTTTTCTTTACGCAATGTTTGGAGGGTAAGACGTACTACGTAACAGCACTATTAAGACATTTCGGTACATTACCATGAGAATCGTACAAAATACATGCCCTTTATTAAAATTATCATTAAGCAAACATTTGAAATAATCAAAAGCAAATAAACCAACCAATTCAATTATTTGATAGCACCGTGTTCTTCTACCAATAGAAAATAGTATACTTCTATTTCAAAATGAAAATGTAAAGTTAAATTTTAAGTTATGAGATTTGACAGTGCATGGTTTATGTTGTAACGTGCTTTCCATTGTCATTATCTTTCTACCGCATCAATCCATCGATACTAAACTGTATTCAATTATTATGTTCGCCTAAATGTATTCAAGTAAATCATTCTCTCTACATTATCATTTCGCCTGGGAGTCTATGCAATCATGTGGGTATGCAATTTTATTACTTTTACTTTACGAATAGTTAGTTCGTTAGACGAATTTAATAATTTATGATGATGACTTGATTGACGTTGTGTGATGTTAGCGGATTTTTAGCGGTTTCAAACGAAAGAAAAATCGTTTTATTGGAAATGCGTATGATATACTTTCGGCGTTTAGTTGAGGTAGTTTATGGGTAGTATTCAAGCAGTTTCCGACTTAGAATTTGGGACTCACGTTTTGACGCTACATCCCACATTTTGTGTGCACACTTCTTGAACAAGCGGCAATTTCTATTTCATTTTTACCGTACCTGGATCCCTTAATCTTTTTAATGTTCGGTATATGACTTTGAAGTTTATACTTATGGGCTGCAGCCTTTTAAAAATATCACTTTTTATAAAACCTTGCTGATGCAATTTTAAAACAATTTCATGTTTCTCATTCATGTTAATTATAAAAATGTCACACTTAATTATCATCATGGTAAGAGACGGGAGTGAGTCTCAAGATAGTACCTTGATGGTTTATTTATGAGCCAGTAATATTACAAAATAGTGGTGCATAAGTGATTTTTGCGTGTGAAACGAGACCGGTGTGTGTACAGTGGTTTATTGATTAGCGGTATAACGTCATACTTGTAGTGTAGCAGTATGACCACGATTTATCGAAATTTACTAATAAAGATTACAGATAAATTAAGATCCAAGTTATAGGCTTTATTTTTGAGTATGTATATTTTACGGTATATTTTCAGATTTTGCGGTACCTGGGTATTTTAATCTACAAGCTCCATTGTGTTAGAATTCGTGGGGCATTTTAATCAGGTGGCCGCATTTGGACTTTTGGATTTTTCTTTGTGCGCCATTGTCCAGAATGTTTCTTTGGCGTCAACGGTTCTAACCTTAAATTATGTGCTGGATAGGAATCGACACATTCGTAAGAAGAACTTTCAAGGACGCGGTATTAACTATGGCGAGATCACATAGCGGCGGTCATATTCAAACAACAGAATTTGTTTTGGCTAAGTTTTTCGTGTCTTTATTTTATATTCAGAATTTTGCTAAAATTCTAAGTTTTTTTTAACTTTGTTATATTTATTTATTTACTTCTTTTTGCTTTACTTTAAATTCCTTGTATAAAATTTTTAAGCTTTTTATTCGGGGTAAAATTTAGTGACTGACTATAAATATATTTTTGGGGGGTTTATTTACAAACTCGTGTTCTGTATATTTCCCATATCAATAAATTTTTAAATAATGTTTCGTTTATAGACTGTTTGTACACAATTATTAATAAAATGCTAAATATATTATTCATTTTGAATTTAATAATTTTTTTATTGTTTCCTTAAAAAAATTTATGATAAATAAAATATTTAATAGCAATGTTAATCTTAAAAATGCGCTTTTGCACTTAATAATTATGAGTTGCTAACCGATCAATTCACCAAGAGTGACCTAATTTGTGGTAAGTTAATGTGGAACCGAGTATTAGTGAAACCTGATGAAATTCGAAAATTATTAAATTCCTTGTGTGGAACAACAATAACTCCAACGAGCCCGCTTGCAAAACAAATACAAATAGCAA